>JAODKM010000020.1:9643320-9660491 GCA_026780845.1 Petrocephalus sullivani
AATGTCACACAGTGTGCAGCGTCACACAGTATGTAACGTCACACAGTGTGCAGCGTCACACAGTGTGCAGCGTCACAGTGTGCAGCGTCACAGTGTGCAGCATCACACAGTATGTAATGTCACACAGTGTGCAGCATCACACAGTGTGCAGCCAGTACATTAGATTTCTTGGCTTATGTATATCCAGTAAGACTGGACAAACTCCCAGGCTAATGACTGGTCTGACGCTGGTCACTGGTCTGTATGGTGGTATTTCATGATTCTGAGCACTGTTTGAACAGAGGTATCAGAGCAAAGAGTCAGTATAAAGAGCTGCATGGAATGACATGAGTCACTGAACGTACCGTGCAAGATTAAACGCATCATCAATAAGCTGCCCTCTGTTGATGACTGGAATTTCCTAAAAACAATTAATTCATTTTTAGAAAAATATACACCTGTATGTTCTGAATCCTACAATATACACTATACTGCCAAAAGTACTAGGATACCTGCCTTTACATACACATGAACTATAATGACATCGCTTTCTTAATACATAAGCTTTAATATGGAGTTGGCCCACCCTTTGCAGCTATAACTCAACTCTCCTGGGAAGGCTTTCCACAAGATTTAGGAGTGTTTAAGGGAATTTTTGACCATTCTTCCTGAAGAGCATTTGTTAGGTCAGGCACTGATGTTGGACGCAAAGACCAGGCTTGCAGTCTCCACTCCAATTCATCCCTAAGGTATTCTTTTGAGTTGAGGTCAGGGCTCTGTCCAGGCCAGTCAAGTTCCTCCACACCAAACTTGCTCATCCATGTCTTTATAGACCTTGCTTCATGCACAGTCATGTTGGAACAGGAAGGGTTCCATCCCCAAACTTTTCCCTCAAAGTTGGGAGCATGACATTTTCCAAAATGGATTCATATGCTGAAACATTAAGAATTCCTTTCACGGGAATAAAGGGGCCAAGCCCAACCCCTGAAAAACAGCCCCACAACAGAATCCCCCCTCCCCCAAACTTTATACTTGGCACAATGCAGTCAGGCAAGTACCATTCTCCTGGCAGCCGCCAAACCCAGACTCATCCATCGGCTTTACACCACTGCATCCGGAACTCTGCATTGCCAATGGTGATGTAAGGCTTGGATGCAGCTGCTCGGCCATGGAAACCCATTCCATGAAGCTCTCTACGCACCGTCCTTGAACTAATCTGAAGGCCACGTGAAGTTTGGAGGACTCAAGTTGGCACCTTCTGCACACTGTGCACCTCAGCATGCGCTGTCCCCACTCTGTGATTTTACGTGGCCTACCACTTCCTGGCTGAGTTGCTGCTGTTCTCAATTGCTTCCACTTTGTTATAACACCACTAACAGTTGACCATGGAATATTTAGTTGCAAGGAAATTTCAAGAATGGACTTCTTGCATGGCTGGTATCCCATCACAGTACCACGCTTGAATTGATTGATCTCCTGAGAGCAACCCATTCTTTCACAAATGTTTGTAGAAGCAGTCCGCATGTCTAGGTGATTTTATACACCTGTGGCCGTAGAAGTAATTGGAACACCTGAATTCAATGACTTGGAGGGGTGTCCCATTACTTTAGGCAATATAATGTATAATCATATAAATCATATAAAATGACATATTAGCTCATTAATTAAATTGAATGTTTAATGGAACTCACTGACATTAATGTAGAAATACATAGTTCAATAGTTGTAGTAGTACACAGAGCACTAAAAAGCATCTAAAAAGTTCAGAAATTAAATATAGACGCAATAGTGTCACTGACATGATCAAACACCTATTCAACCCAAAACATAGTCGCATCTCCGTATTAAAAAACCATCACAAGATCATAATGGGAGCCATGCCTATAACTTACCTCATGATCCATTTTGAGTTGTTTAAGGAGTTTTTCCCAATTCTCCAGATTGTAGTTAACTCTATAATATCCAGTGCAGTTGATATTGGCCAGAAGCCACTGTTTTTCTGAAGTCCGGTACTCTGGCTTTCTGACTTTTTAGATAATTGCAACAAAATAAATCAGCATTAGCACAATGCCTTCGTTAGACCCTAAATGTAGTTATAATGAACACGGTACACTAGTTTTATCGCCATGATATGTCTTTATGCATTCTTAGCTACTGTCTTTTTTGTTCTGGTCCCGCCAGCCTATAGTAAACCCTGTATCTATGTAAAATCTATTAAATACTTACATATTTACAATTATCTGTCTAACTGTGTTAATGCCTATAATATCCCTTAAAATGACAGTGGTTCCTTACCTGGACCTTTTTCAAACAACCAGTCAAACTCAAACTTGTTTGATTCTGACTTTCTCATAAGAACTGGAACATGCCACGTAAAGCTATGGAGATAGACAGGCGGTTTCAGAGACAAATCAAGCTAGAATTGTACAACAGGGTGATGAAAGTAGAAATTTATCTGCACCCCTGGCATGTGTTTAATGCCCATTGAGACCCCCCGAACCATGATGGAACAAACATGGCTCTCTCGGTCTCTGTGGACTAGCACTGCCTTGCGATTGAAGTGTGCCGTGATGTGAAAGCTTCGCATCACCACCGTTACCGCGGCAGCTGCCTTGTGAGGTCACAAGAATTTCATTTGAGCGGCGAGACCTACTTGTGGGTGGACGTTTGATTAAGCAGGAAGTGCTGCTGTGAAACCTCCCCGGAGATGGTGTTAATGGTTATAAGAGGGTAGCCCATTTGCTGGGTCCATGTCTGCATAATTTGGGCCACATTGATTGTAGGATCATCTACTGTCTTAGAAGAAAAGGCACATTTATGAAAAAATTAGTGAGCATAATGTACTGCACACTACTGTAAACACGTAAAATATCAGTAAACTGATTTTACAGAGAGCACTAAGGAACTTTTGTTAAAATTGCTAGCATACCGTTTATCCCAAATAAACAGCATTTCAGTTAGACAGAAATACTACTATAGTGTATTTTCTTAATGCAAATTTTGTGACACAATCATATTTAAGGTTCATTTTGCAAGCGTACCTCCTGTAAGTGGCTCCAGAAGTCTGTGGCCTCAGTGTTGCTGTACTGGTAAGCCTTGAGATACGTCTATTAAACGGCAACGTACACAAAGACACACTTACACCTTTAATGCTCTAATAATGCCCAAAGCTCAAAGTCCGGATGCGTTTAAACATTCAGCAATTTTCAGGTTGCAGACAAATATGCAGCACACACTCACCAGTACTGCGATGCTATATTCTGAAAAGCCTACTGACTCAGTACTGACCGGCAAGAGAAAATGATTATAGAAATTTGCTCTCTCAGTATTCCAAAGAAATAGAGTGTGTCACCTTAAGGCCCTGTTGGAAGATTCTGTCTGTCAGGAACGTGGACAGCATCCTCAGTATCGATGCCCCCTAAGTGACAACCAAATACAACACATCAGACACTCCTTTTGTTACTCACCTCCTGATGATAAATTGCAAATGAAAATTTAGAGTATATGTTCTACTTTAAGGTTGGTTTGCGTGGCAAAATGGACCCCTCCCACCAGGTCCCATCTGACTTGATCATAGGAGTACCTTGCTGTAGGTGACTTGGTCAAACTGCTGAGTAATGTCGGAGGGGGTCCGCACATCCTCTGCTCTGGAGCTGAGAGGGTGGGATGTGGCCAGAGAGTCCACTTGAAGCACCGGCTGGGTCTCATAGAGGGTGAAGCGTTCGTTCTGGAAACAGGCCCATCCGCAAGAATGACAAGCGTATAACAAGCCCAACACAGCACGGGAAAACACCTTTGCATAACTTTTAATCAAAGCCAACCCACAATCTTCCATTCTGGCCGGACTCTGTCGACCCCGGTGTAGGAGATGTATGTGGCGAAGCCCTCGTTCAGCCATAGATCATTCCACCACTTCATTGTGACCAGATTCCCAAACCACTGATTGGGAGACGGACAAATGGAACAACAACATTGGTTACAAATGACACGGTTATTTCGTCTGCAAGCAGACAGAATTCTTGCCTATAGGCGCCTATTCATTTCTGTATTTAATATTTAGTTTCAGGTAAAACTTCCATCCATCAATTTTCTAGAACTGCTTATCTTTCTGGGTTACGGGCAATCCGGAGCCTATCCCGGAAGCTACGGGCACGAGGCGGGGAACAACCCAGGATGGGGGGCCAGCCCAGGATGGGGGGCCAGCTCAGCACCAGGCACACTCACACACGCATACATGCACACTTATTTGGTGACCCCAATTAACCTCAGCATGATTTTGGACTGTGGGGGGAAACCGGAGTACCTGGAGGAAACCCCATGATGACACGGGGAGAACATGCAAACTCCACACACAGAACTTTGGTGGAGCCTCAAACCCAGAGGTCTGAGGCAACAGTGCTAACCATTAGACCACCATGCCGCCCCCAGGTAAAACTTCATGAATCAAATTTCTGTTCTCATCTTATTTAAAAGGAAACAATTTAATCTGTTTAATTACATTTTTGTGCAAGGTGTTTTGTACCAGGCCCGCCATTTAATCGTCGACCTCAGAAACGCGGCCTGACTCCGATTTATGTGTTTATTTCCACATGTACTAACGCAGGAACAGGAGACCTGACAGCATGCAGGCAGGCCGCTCTCTGGATGGCCCAGCCATGCTGTTAATTGTAGTAAAGCTCTGACTTGTCTCAGCCATCACTGTAGTACCTGATGGGCCAGTTCATGGGAAATCACCCTGGCAATCCACTCCATATTAGATGTGGAGGAGATGCCTTCCTCATAGAGCAGAGCGGTCTCACGGTAGCTTATCAGGCCCCAGTTCTCCATGGCACCAGCCCCGAAATCCGGCACTGCAATTTGCTCTGTAAAGCAGATTATGCGACAGATAATCCAAATCACACAGCTGTCATGCTCCAAGTTCCAGCTCCAAGTTCACAGAGAATACAAAATAATGGTGATAATTATGTTTTAAATCATTTAGCCTGCAATTATTCTACTAGTAGCTTTGCAAAAAGAAACTTTTATATACAACATTTTTGGAAATATGTGAGAGATTGCATTATTTTAAATGTACACATAATAAAAATACAGGATGGTAATAATAATAATAATAATAATTTAAACTACAGTAAGCCTGTAAGGGGATTTCATTAAACTGGTCCAGTAAGGACTTAATGGAAACACCCACCTAGTTTACTCAGTGGATATTTTATGCCGTAAAGATCCTCGAAGACAGGAAGGATGCCTTCCACAATCGTCTGCGCATAATCTGCTTGCCTGGCATTTATGGCCTCTGGCCGAGCCCAAGTCTAAAGAAAGAAGCAGGCAGTTCAGCAAGGAGAGGAGACGGGGGTGGCAGTCCTGCACACCCCTCCGTGTGACAGAGAGATGTTAGTATTCATATGAGATACACTATCGCTACATACAGATGACTGAATGCCATTCATTCAAAGAAATCCTTAGCGATCAGATCCACGGCACTAAGAGATGGGAACATCAGCCAGGCAGGGGCGTCGGAGGGGAACAGATACGCTGGGGGATTTGGGGGATCCGAGGTGACCTAAGGTAACACTATGTCAGGGGCCCCAGAATTTCTAGCTATGACCGTGGATACAGCACATTTAATTTGGCAGCATCCTATTATGACAGTTTATGGAAACTGAATGGCGTGCAAAAACATGTTTTGCGCTCAAACATTTATAAAGTGAGCAGAAGTCCCTGAAGCGCCAGGCCGTTGCTCGTGGGAAACTCTCTCTTATGTGGAGCCAACTCTTTCTATACAATTATCAAAAGATGATACCGGAGGTACATTATACATACATATATAATATACATTCTATAGTACCATAAGCATTTTGTTTTTTGCACAATGTGATTGGGGCCCCGGGGCTCTGGCAGCGCAAGCCCAGGGGTAACCCTGCCAATTTCTGTCATCATTTAACGTTTTGCCAACAACAGTCAGTCACAAATTGTTATTCATAAATCCGATCTGAAGCTCTGTGACCTGAAGAAATATCCCAGAGATATTTCTACTTTTTGCTGTACAAAGGTGAAGAACAGAACTTTCTGTACCTCCTTACCTGGCTCATCAACAAAACAATGACTTTTATTCAATTGCTAAGGAACACAAGGTACATATTTAAGATAGCTTAAAGGAACTTCCCACTGATGTCAAGTTGAACCGTACCTCATAAATACATGTGCATGCACGATCAAGTCAAAAGTAATAATTCTTGGGATTTCACAGAACATATAAATAATATGTAATTTATACAATAAAATAAATATATTTGCATTGTAGCCGTGCCTATTTATTAAAATAATTCTCAGTGAATCTAAACGTGTTTTGACGAAAACACTATGCAAAAACACGCAGGTCACCACCCCTCCTAGTCTCACGTAGATATGGTCTTTATTAGGCCGAACACTTGGCTTAGGGCGGCGAGGAAAAGCACATGTGGCCTTCAGTTCCCAGTTCTGAGTGCCTGCTGAGGTACGGCGGGGGCAGTGTAACGGTAACGGCCCGCTGGAACAGCGCCGGGTGAGCCGCGGCATTTGGCTGTGCAGGAAGATGGCAGGGAGGAAAGCGCACATTACTGGGTGCTAAGAAATGGCCCGCACTGGCTCTGCTGTCTAATGTCCATTGGGGGGTTCCCACAGGACCAGGGGGTAACCAGCGAGGTGCCAGAGCACTTTCAAATTAAGCGCACTGACCGGCAAAGTATTGGTATAGATCGGCTCTATTCTTCTGAATTATACACAATATATACTACATTACAGTTATTTTCCCACCTGTTGAATGTGGGCAAAAGTGGTCCAATATAACAAATGTTTATAAAACTGTAAGCTTAAACTTTACATTAAACTGTGCATTTAGCACACTTCCTGTTCTGGACGGGGGCGCTTCTCCTACATGCTGCCCCGGAGCCCAATATATTTTCTAAATGATCTTTACTTTTGCTCTTGTGCTGATGCTCCCACAGAAAGATTCCTTTTTATGTACGTGACACTGTAAGAAAAATCTGCATATACCCCCCCCCCCCCCCACCTGAATAAAAAAAAATCATTTTAAGTCTTGGAAAAACTTGTCCACAGACAGCCTTAATTGGCAGAGAGAGAGCAGGATGCCGTACCTTTATTTTATTCCCAGGCGTTGATTTTACTTCGAACTCAGAGACCGTGAAAGCTAAGAGGTAGGTTGACATCTTGGGAGTCGGATTAAACTCAGTGACATACCACGTCTCTTCGTCGATAGTAATTTCAGTGCGGTCTGTGAGTAAATTGATGAAAAATATCGATCAGTGTTCAGTAAATCTAAGTATTCATGCTCAGAATTAAAAAAGGAGAAAAAACACCTTGGATTTGAGGACCCAAAGTGAGAAAAGGAGCGGCTGGTCTTTGTACCCCTCCGGTTAGAGTTGCTGAGGGCCGTGGTGCCCTCCCGGTGTACGATGGTGACATTAAATACCGCCTTCATGGCTGGCTCGTCGAAACAGGGAAACACTCTCCGCGCATCTGTAGGCTGCATCTGGCTCGTAGCTAGGAATCTAAAAGAAGGGGATTTTCATAAAGCAATAATTAACAGGCAGGAAACAAAACGATGATACAGAGTAGCTCGGTACGATCTGCCAGCCGGGGCTCCCCTGGTGAATTCTGCAGTGATTGTAATATTGTAATATAGGAATAGAGACCATGAGAAGGGTCGGGTTTGATGGATTCATTCAGTCTTGTGTTCCTAAGAAAGACCATAATTAAATAATGCTTGGGAATGACTGTAATGCGTGCCCCCCCCCAATGCCCCCAAGGAAGGCGTCGATCGCTCACTCAGGAGACCACGTGCACTCTGCAGGTCACATGATGCCAAATAATTCTTTATTAACTGGCTGCTAAATGAGAACCATGCAAGTCCATTTAGTATTTGAGCTCACAAAAATCTTTAATAAATGGTGGGTTCATAGTTTTGTAGTTACATTTATTGGTCGCCATTTATATAAGTTAGGATATGATATGATTTTGCTTCCTTTTTTAAAAAGCATTTCCCCCTATCATTGTTATATATGCATAAACATAATGTTATGTAAAAAAAATGCACACACACTTTGGGGGAAATTATACTGTTTACTAATACTGGAAATGATGGTGTTATTATTTTAGTGTATTGTTTTTAACCTGCAAAGGCTGGTTTGTGTATGTTGAGGCCAGTCTTACCTGTCTTCGCCATCCTCAGTGTATTTACTCTTATAGAAACCGACCATGTCATCCCGGAGCTCCCCTTCAAACGCCGTGAAAAGTTTGTAAGTTTCACCGGCTTTCAATAAACCATCAAGCTCAATCTCCATGAAGTTGCTGCTGTCCTTTGTGAAATTGAGTTTTCCGCGCAGCTCTGAGTCCTTTCCATCCGAAACACGGTACGCCGTCACATTCAATTCTTTGCTGTGGACAAAAATCCTGTTGGTGGTTTTCACACACCTAAAGATGACAGTGGAATTGCCCGTGAAAGCGAAGGTCTGATTTGTAATGTTGGTCACCCGGGCATGAAAGTGAGGCTGCAGGTACAACTTGTAGCTCTCCGGCATCAAAGTGTCAGGCAGCCTCAAGTTGGGAGGTGGCCCCGTGGGGAACGGCGTGGTGGGGGGCAGCGTAGGCGGCCGGCTTGGGGGATCGTTCGTCACCTCTATTTGGTAGACGACCACCATTGCGACCATGGAGCAGACAGCTGAGGCTGTAACCACGGTGATGCCTACAGCCAGACCCTTGGAGGCAATCAGTCCTTTAGACATATCTGAGCCTCGTCTGGATTTCCTGAAGAGAATCTCAGCTAGAACAGTGCTGCAACTTTTAATAGCTTTTCCGCTGTGCTCTGACCTCCCATAAACACGCCGAGGACCACACCGACACGCACCCAGTCAAATCATAGTGATTAAATATTAAGCCTTTCCAGTCAGCAAGCGCCCCGAGGAGGTCGATGTTCACTTTAGTCCAATCATTCCTTCAGTTTCCTGCATCTGGGGGCTGTCCCCACCCGCCTTGGGCCCTCCTAGTCCTGGGAGCAGAGAATCCCGCAGCAGGGTTACCTTCTGGTTCTGGGCTGGTGGCCAGTGCAGGGGCGAGGTGCATATCAGCGTGTCCCAATGATCCTTAACCGGACCCCGAATGGCAGGAGGCGCGGGGTCTGAGAGTCCCCCTCACTCCCTGCCACCCTTCTCGTCTGATTAAAACAGAGGCTGCTGTTCTGCTAAATGGTCACAGCCCTGTTTGCTTCACTCAGGCATTCATACACCCGCTCTCAGCCCCCGTGTGTATTGACAGGTCTGTAGAGCCCCCACCCAACAACTGGATCCCTAAAATTTTGGGAAATCGGAACGATATTATTTTCTACTGAGTTTGTCATTAAAATTGAGGAGATTTATGAGTGAAGCAGCCGGAAGCAGATGCCATTACTGCACATACTTAGCAAAGGAGAGGCGAACACGCTTCCTGTACGAGTTTGTAGGGTGTCTTCACAATGTCGAAACTAGATTATAAAAATGTAGTCATGTTGGCCTGAAGGGTAAAAGATCAAGGTACAAGTTGCTGATACAAAAAACACTGTGGTGCATGTGTGTGTGTTTTTTTTGAGAACTGTATAAAAAGACTTGATTCATGTACACATTGAAAACGCCTTCATACTCTAAGCACTGTCTGCTAGAAGTTAGTCAGTCTAGTATCATATTTGTAGTGTAAAGTTTAAATGCAATCCACCTTGAACTCTGAAACAACAGTGAATGTCCTCATTCCAATATGGGTTCTGGATTTATTTCTTTAATACATAATTAATTACCAAGAAGTTACATATTATTTTAATAGATAATTGTATTGTATTTTTGATAATTGTAAGTCCCTTAACATCATTTGTCCCAGAAAGATCATTATAACATTTTAACATATCTCACATTAACATAGCTCAAGATCTTCCTGTATCTTTCAGGAAGTTTTGTTAAGGTAAAACTGTGTTCTGCACTTCATATCCTCTGCTTTTTGCAGTGTTGCTTGTTTTTATTTTAGATGTTATTTTAAATTTGTTGAGTAATAGTGTTGCATGCTCTTGGTTGTTATTTAATTTTTAATGGTACTGATAGGTTGTATATTGAATATAGACCGAATATAAATTTCAGCATACTACAGTTCTGGTTACTGTGAATAAAGATGTTGTCTTCTGAAACGTCAGAAAGAGGAATAAGATGACACACAAGTCATGTTGTGTAAGAGTTTATGGCTGTACAAAGTACAAACTCATTAAAACGTGTTATGATTGTTGTGTTATGATTGTTAAATTAGTTTATTACTTTCTTTGCCGGGAGACCTCTTATGGTAAAAATACTGCATCTAATCAAGACTTAAGATGTTTGAGACAGTTCACAGCATGAACTAGGATTCAGCGTCAGCTGTAGGACACCTGATAACATCCAATAAACAGCATGTCAGTGATGGAAGACATCTGAATAAAGAGAACTTTAATCATGATGGTTTTAACCAAGAATGGAACAGCAAGACCTGCAAAGTGGCAGAGGCTGAAGCTCACTGACAGGAATACATGGACACTTAGCAGGATAGATGCTAAACAGCACAAAAGTATGATCTCAAAAATGGCCACAGAACTGAATCAGCACTGTAAGGACTGTAAGTCATGAGCTTCACAGAGCTGGAACTTATGGCAGGGCCAGGGGTGGGTCCTAGCAAGGGCACGAAGCAGGGCAACTGCCCGACTACAAATCTGTATCCATCTAAAGCCAATGTACAGAGACACCTAACCGGGGTGTAAGGAGCGCGAAACCTGGAATCCTGAGCAGTGTAAAAAACGAATATGGTCTGACAAGTCATCTGTCACCCGTTTTGCTGATGGGTGTACGGTGGCCAAAGGATGCTTATACGCAAGGACCAGGTGCACCTTATGGTGAAAACACTAATCCCTCGTCCAATTTACAAATCCTTCATCCCGCAAAGAACTGAAGGCTTTTCTCCCAGAGGAATGGTCTGATATCCCCCTCCACACAGCTCTGGACGTGTATGACAGCATTCCCTGAAGGAGCGAAGCTGTTCTGCAGGCAAAGACTGCCCATACTCCTTATTTGGTCTGTGATATATTGTTAGATGTTCCCATCATTACTTTGTTAGATAAAAATATACACAAACTAATGTGTTAGTCAGAATATCTTGCTAATTTGGATGGATAGCTTCAGGTTTTGCGAAACATTGATGTTATGGAGAAAAATTAATTATACAACTTAAAAATATTAATCAGCAGGCACTCTGATCAGGAATGGGCCACATTTTGCTTTGCCTACCGAGTAACAGAGGGAAAGACTCAAAGGCTGAGAAATGCCAGCACTGGCTGGAGAATAATAGAGCCACATGACTCCTGTGTCATTCCTGTCTGGGGGTGTAGTGTGTAAGGCACAACAGTACACTGAGCAAACAAAAACAAAGCTAAAAATATGGCCGGTTTCTGGTGAACGACAGTGCATGGAAAAGGCCCAACTCACACTGATAAAAACAGTATAGCAAGTGACTGTGCCCTGTGCTACTGACAGCACCAACTAATTTATGTACATAACATATCCTTTTAACTCCCAGTGAGCAGAAAGTGATTCTCCAGGAGAACCAGTACAGCCCTGAGGGCCTGAGTGTGGTGGTAGTTGTATGTATTGCTTATATATAACTACTATATATCTCTTATATATAACTAGTATGTATCTCTTGCCAGAGTCGGGACAGTGGGGAGGTAGATTAAGGTAACTTTCTTAAAAAATGGACATTTTTTTCTGAAGGCATTTATATATTTCAGGCATCTCAAAACAAACAGAGCTTTTAGTGCTGTGATACACAGGTCTTATAGTTTTCTTCAGGTTATTAACCCATGGCAATCCCTCAAGTGTGTTTAACTGGTTTGCCCAAGCTACTAAAAACAAAATGTAACTAAATGAAACATCAGTTTTTCAATCCACTTTTGAAAAATGTTTAATCTGTATAATGAAAACGTTTAACAGAGTAGGAATCTTTTTGACAAATATAAGTCCAGAATTTACCCAACTAAAAGCTTCTTTTAGGTTAAACTTGTTACCATCCAGGCCGTTTTCACACAATACAACGATTATCAAAATAATTAAAACAAAGCTAAAGATCTCTTTAAGACACCATGTTAATTCTGTAGCTTTCACGATCATCTGACAGGGCTCCTAATATAGCCAGCGATTAAAACGTTTACCAAAGCCAACTGTCTAAGTGCTGAAGGCAATAGCAGGACTGCTGAAGGATGGAGGTCAATTCCCCATAGCTCTGCTCCTTCCAGTTCGGGAGAAGGCGCTCATTGTTAAGAGCCTGAAGTTTGGGGGTTCCCTCTCGCAGAACCTGATAAAGGCACGGCCACCGACTCTGTATCCGCAGCCTGGTCCGACGATCCAGGGTGATGCCTCGCACAACCTTCTTGGCTCGCAGCTCTCGAAGAGCAGGCAGGTTAAGACAGGAAAAGACCAAACCGCGGCTCTGAGACACATCGAGGAATTCTAGGGACAGGGACTCCAGTGTGTAAGAGATCCCAAGATTCCTGAGGGGCACCAGGACATGAAGCGTCAGCGACTTGAGATTGGGCAGGGATTTAGTCAGGTTCTGCAAGGTGCCAGGGTTGACCCCTTTGAAAACCCAGAAGTACTTGAGCTCCAGAACTCTGAGGTACTGAAACTGCGTAAGCAGCGAGACAGAGGTTTCTGACCAGTCGAAATGGACCCGCATCTTGGTGATGCGTGGGCAGCTGTTGGTGAGCTTAGAAAGAAGGACCTGAAAATTGCTCACCTGGTCCATCTTAGTGATGCTGTCCTGGTGGGAACTGGAACTGGAGCTGGAGTGTAGCCGGAGGTCCAGGGGCTCCAGCAGAGTGAAGGTCCAGTTCAAGTCCAGGTGGCTCAGGTCTCTACAATGGACATTTTCTAAGAGATGGGACAGAAGATCCCCCCACTTGTTGTACTGGTCCCCTAAGTCAAAGCTGGCCCTGAGGGTTAGAAGACTTGCCCCCCTGGATATGAGGTGATGGGTGTAGTTGTGGACCCAAGCCTTCCATCTCTCAAACTCTCGGTTGGACACCAAAAGGCCCTCCTGGCCCATGTGGAGAGCCCCGCGCCGGGAGAAGTCTGCCACCCTCCAGAGCTTCCCCGAGCGTATGAGGCAGCTCCAGCTGGAGCACACCATGGCTGCACTGCACTTGTCCACCTCGCTCAGGAAGGACAGCACGTGAAGCTGGCAATCCACTGGCAGTGAGTTGAAGGGAAACAGGTCCTCCTCGGATTTCGCCTTCCTCTTCCCACTGATCAGGGTGACCGTTCTCTTCCGTTGAGGCATGATCTGTAAAGTTGGGACACTCGATCACATCTGGAAATGTCATGGTTTAGCTAAATACCTCAGGCTGGAGTACCTAGGGGAACAGAGAAAAATGATGGGCAACTGGTAGCATGTGCACACAATGGACACGTAAACTGGTTCATGTCCCAGGAGGACCCTTATTGTCATTTTTGAGAACAAGACGTCCAACATAAACTGCTCCTATAAAATATTTTGCGTTGTATAAAACCTAAGCAACACGACAATTAAACCTTCACTTTCTACTTATCTAAGGAAACCGGTGACTGGCCATTCTTTAGCGACATGTCGTATTTTCACATAACGCATGTGACAATAACATGTACGTTTTAAACCGAGTGACATCTTCATATTGGCACGACTGTTTTGTCTCCCAAAATTATAATTTTATAAATAAGAGCTGTTTTTTAATAACTGAATATTCCACAAATGTAAATATGTGGAAAGTTAATGCAAAAGCTTATAGTGACTACATCATCTTTTTAAAACACTTACCTCCGGCATAGTTAGGTTTAACCCACAGGGTTTGCGGCGAGAAATTACGTTCTTCCCGACTTCAAGAGTGCGTTACATCTAGCTGTAAATACCTTACCGGATTTTCGGAGAGTGGGTTCCCCTTGTAGGACGACCTAATACACAACTTTAACTCTTTTATGTAAGATCATTTCTCCCGACGAATAGTTCAAAATACTGCAATGTCAATATTTAGAACAAGGTGCTGTATTGTTTTGGACAGCATTGCTATTGCGGTTGTTGTTCTTTGGCCCTCACGTCAATAAAGCGCGCCGCCTCCATTGTCTCATTCGCTTAAAAATTCCCCTCTTACGGGCACCGGACAGTGTATTGCGCCACCTTGTGGCTTGGAGGGCCGACGATGAACAACACTTATCAAATGAGCGTCTCAGACCAGTAAGAAGCCGTGCAACAGGGGCAGCTGTAATTACGACAACAAACTGCGATGGGTCGACGAAGCCCCGCAAAACCTTTGAGACTTCTTCATGATTGTGTCGAAAAAGCATCAAACGTTTCGGAAAACATCGACACCAATGGACTGAATTTACGTGTGGCGTGTTAAAGTAGTTTGTAAAACCTGAAGTAGCTCAAAGCCTCCGGAATGACATGGATTATCTGCTCACCCTACTTATAACAGACAGTACAAAACAAATGCAGCGGTGCAAAAACCATACAATATACTGGTGAAGCGACAAAATGCACTGACAGTGCTACAAAGTGCAGGTGTCATGGAAGCGACTGTCACAGGAAATGAGGTTGCTGGAAATACAAATGGCTTGGTGAATGAGGTCGGTTACTGAATCCGGCAATGAGTGATGCTGTGAAACCTCCTACCAGACTGGGGTGGCTAGGGTGGTGAATTATAGACCGTGCCTTGTCATGGCAATGGTTAGGGTTAGGGTACAGCCGTTGGAGGGCAGTTCAGCCCCTGTGCTCTTCTGAACATGACTCCTTACATTTCTGTATGGCCCTTCGTTTTGTGAGCTGTGGCCCCACCATACCACGCTACCACTGGTAAGGACACGCTGAGTGGTACTACATCAGAAACTGGGAAATGCTGCCTAGCTTAGATCCCATTTCGTCAGTCGTCTCAGGAAGTGAAGCAGCGCATGGGCTTTTGAGAGGCTGGATCCAGTCTTCTCCATCCACTTGCGCTTCCCTGAGATCTGGAGACCAAGGAACCTGAAGTTAGCTGCGTGATATTAACCAAACCGGTGCCAGTCGTTTGTACTGTTGAAAATATATTTTGGCTCCTTTAGTTTTTGAGATACGTTTGTTTACGATCGAGTGGGCACCCCATTTGTGCCTTGATCATTTGTGCCACGTTCATGCCGTCTAAAAGTGTTTTATAAATGTAAACATAGGTGGAATGTTTGATGCCTTTGTGAGAAAAGTTGTTGACTCAGTCACCTTACTCCTGTATACGGTTCCATCTTCAGAGAAATAACATGAGAGCTACATTCTGGGCCTCACACCTTGCATAGAAGGGATTTGGCTCATTGCGCACTGAGGTTTCACATCACAGGCTTTTTTAATTCATGGTGGCTTGCAGTCCATTCCACAGATGCCTCTTGTCAGTACCCCATAAGATTCACAATTTGTATCAAGCTGTCACGACCAGCCCCGCCCTGTATTTCCCTCAGGTGCGACTCCTAATCAGCCACACCTGAGCCCTGTTAAGTCTTGCCTCATGTTCCAGCCCCTTGTTAACTGATCACCATTGCCTAGTGTTTGTTCCTTGACTAGCTCCCTAAATAAGTATGTCTCAGTCTTGTGATCCCTGTCCGGTCATTGTTGACGCTGCCCGTCATATTCCTTTGTTTCCCATTGGTCTCCCTGCCCACAACAAACGCCCTGTACAGGGTTTTGCGAGACAGCCTGCACTTTGGGTCATTCCTCCCTTCTGCAACGTGACACAAGCATGCATGGGGTGGTACACCAGCAGGGAAGGGAAGCTGCCACTACTCCATGCAATGAACCAGGTAGAAGGATAACCAAGTTAAAAAACATCAATTAACAAAATAAATATTGAACATATAGAAAAATATAAAAAGTATAGAAAAGTATGGCTAGAAGTTAGAATAAAATATTTAAAGTACAGGTTGCAGTCATAGCTTATTTTAGGTTTTAATTGGTGCAGTTAATGATCTTAATGACCTGGGGGTATAGAAGCTTCTCTTGAGCCTCTCAGTCCAGGCTATAAGGCTTCGGAGGTGATTTTCTGAGCTAAGTCACTGGGGCAGTTTATGGCATGGGTGCTGAGTGTCTCTGGTAATGCTCTGGACCTGCTGCTGGATGTAGATGTCCTGCAGACAGACAGTTCTGTCCTAATGATTTCCTCGGAGAACCATGTCGAGTCCTCAGTGAGATTCTGTGGTACCGGTAGCTGCTGTTGCTCTCTACAGGAGTCCCAAAAAACTTAAAGGGTGGGTGCTTCCTCTGCCACTCCTTCCTGAAATTCATGACCATCGTTTTAGTCTTAGAGACTAGGGCTGTCACGATCATGAAATTTTAACTGACAATTGATTGTCATTAATTGTCTTTTTTCTGTTCTTTGTATAAAGTGAACATATTCATAGTTTAATAATACACATACACCTTATACCTATAACATATAAAAAATATATACCTATAACATATAAAAAATATATACCTATAACATATAAAAAGGCAGAAACATAAAAAAAAAACGTTTCTTTTGTTAGCAAAAATGTGCAGGGCAGGAGAGAGTCAAACATAAATAACAAATAACAATCAGCAACCAGTAATAAATACCAAACTAAATATGATAATACAACAGTCAATATCCTTTTCACACATAACCAGTCATGCTCATTGCTGGCTAAGCAGATTCCGTGCAAGAAACACTAACATGTTTACTTTATCTCACTGCAGCCACGATGTTAGCACCATTGCTCTGTGGTTATGTAGGGAATTCTTTTCATGTAGTCCCCAGTCTGCCAAGGCAGACCGAAGGCATTCTGCAAGTGTTTCAGCTGTGTGGTTTTCAGATGTATATCTTGTTTCTAAACACAGTCCATGGTGAGGTAATGTATTGTTAATCTCATATACACTCACCTAAAGGATTGTTAGGGACACCATACTAATATGGTGTTTGACCCCCTTTCGCCTTCAGAACTGCCTTAAATCTACGTGGCATTGATTCAACAAGGTGCTGAAAGCATTCTTTAGAAATGTTGGCCCATATTGATGGGATAGCATCTTGCAGTTGATGGAGATTTGTGGGATGCACATCCAGGGCACGAAGCTCCCGTTCCACCACATCCCAA
>JAODKM010000020.1:9660591-9687028 GCA_026780845.1 Petrocephalus sullivani
CACACCCCTAAATGCATTGAAGCAACTGCCATGTGATTGGTTGATTAGATAATTGCATTAATGAGAAATTGAACAGGCCTTCCAAATAATCCTTTAGGTGAGTGTATGTGGTCATAAATTGAACTTGACCACAACCGGACAAGAAAAAATAAGTTACAAGCACAAATCCAAAAGTGTACTGCCAAAACTATTAAATCGTGATTTAAAAACGACATTTCAATCTATAGGTATTATTTTATAATGATTATTGCAATTATCCAAAAAATGATCGCGGTCAGCTCAGACTGTCACGATCAGGCGATTAATTGATAATTGCGACAGGTCTATTAGAGACAGAGACAAGTCTAGGTTGTTCGTGTGGTACCAGACAGCTTCTCCACCTCGTCCAGGTATGCCGTGTCATCCCCGTTGGAGATCAGACCTACCACCACCGTGTTATCTGCAAATCTCACTATAGTGTTGGAGCTGTGCGTAGTTGTACAGTCATGTGTACAGGGAGGAAGGCAGAGGGGTCAGCACACACCCTTGTGGGGCTCTGGTGTCGAGGATGACGGCGTTAGAGGTGCAGGTATCAACCCTTCACCACTTGCAATCTACTAGCCAGGCAGCTCACAACCCCATTACTAATGATAGGCAAAATGTCGCTTCATGAAACATTTGCTGTATTTTTGACTCCACTAGATGGTGCTCTCTGTTAAAAAAAAATGTGCAAAACATGCCCCAAAGTAAAGCTAGAGCGCCACCTAGCAGGGCCAAAAAAATACACCGAATGTTCCATGTTAAAATCATTCGTGCCGATGCCTGAAACGGCAGAGACCACTGGAAACAATGTAATGGATTCCACTCCCCCACACTTTATCCTTATTTTAGTTAAAGGAGTATTGATTACATGTATTTAATTTGTCTAAATTTTACGTAACACATATGCCAACTATTTAGGACAAAACGCATCCCGATACGCTGTTATATTTTAATAAACGTCACACGCCGCGTAAATGTGTTTCAAACCGGGCCCAAATCCATGAGACACAAGTGCAGTCGGGAAACGATCGGCCATTAAAGCAGCGCGATTCGTCTGCTGGCTGAGGCTTATATATAAAAGAAAAATGATTAAGGCTATTTTGATTTTTAACAACCATGGAAAACCACGACTTATCAGATTTTATCAGTATTTTGTAAGTCGTCTTATTAATCTTGTAATCGTACGCAACGTTGTCCTTAAAATGTAAAATACAATACACTAGCAGCCGCCTTAAAGCTACGCCTAGAACCGTATGTGATGTTTATCGTTTTATTCACTGCGTTCATTAAAATTTGTATTCTTTGGTTTTCTCCCTTCCTCCAAGGCTGAGGACATGCAGCAGCAAATAATCAGGGAAACCTTTCATCTTGTGTCGAAGCGGGACGACAATGTATGCAATTTTTTGGAAGGGGGAAGGTATTTAAATATAATCCTACTTGAAAACATTAGCGATAAAAGTGACAGATTACAGCAATGACACGGGGAGCTGCTGAGACAGACAAAATACCCGCGTTAATGAATAATTACGCTGACAACATATCGTAGGGGGCTACTTTCCCTTTCCTGAAAAATGGTACAGCAGAATCCTGAATAGCAATAATTTCGCTTAGGCCCTATATCTCCGTAATTTATTTAACTAGATAACAAGTTAAATAAAGTCTTGATTTTCATTTTGTGTTATTACGGTTATTAGTGTGCTTTAAGATAATTTGGAAGTGGAGAACGTAAAGGAACCTAATTGCATTAGTAACCACGCACAATTCTGTCGACAGTTTAATTGGTGGCTCTGACTACAAGCTGATCTACAGACATTATGCGACTCTTTACTTTGTATTTTGTGTGGATTCCTCAGAAAGTGAGTTGGGAATTTTGGATCTAATACAGGTAAGTGCATTTTACGGTTCCTGTCATACGGCATGTTGTGATTACTTTAACGTCCAGGGGGCGCCTTCGCAGCTTCAGTTGATGTCATAGCCTTCTAAATGGCTATTTCTTAATAAAGTAATATCGTGATTTTTCTTTGCTTGGTACAGAGACATTAGGGCAGAGGTACTGGGGCATTTTGTGTAATAGATATATGGATGTAGTAGGTGAAAAGAAGCGTACCAGTGTCCCTGTACAAATAATGCATAATTTTATTTTGTTTTCCATAAGTTACATTTCACATAGGAAAACTCTTTTTGGTGTCATTTCAGGTCATTTTTACTTGAGCAAAGATTACTTGTTATATTTTCAAGGTTACTTAAATAGATTGGCAGTATTCTTTCTGTGTGAATTTCCTTACCTGGGATTCATTTTAGATGGCTGCAACACATAGTAAAAATGTAAATGTGAACTTTTTAGACTTTTGCAACATTTGAATATGGTGATATTAGCCATATAGTTCTTTGTTTTAACCTCCTCGAAGTACCTTAACTTGTGTATTTTTTTGTTTCTACAGGTGTTTGTGGAAACACTTGATAAATGCTTTGAAAATGTATGCGAACTGGACCTAATTTTTCACATGGACAAGGTAAGACTAGCCGGAAACAGGCAGATTATTTCTATATGGAGCGTTATATTGGTGGGTATATACATGGTGCACTAGTGTCTCCAGATCAGGATAAATGACTTTTTGGTGTCCCTGTGATGGACCAGAATCATGTTCAGGTCGTTCCCTACCTTGAACGCCAAGCTTCTTCTTGTAACAAGCTTCATGATCACTGTCTCCGAAAGTTGGCTGACCATCTTCATACCATAAAGTTCAGAGAAAAGTACTACAGAAAGCTGCAAAAAGTTAGCAAACTGACTTCTAAATATTACAGGTTTTAATGGTTTGGAAAAAAAATAAATAAAGGTTTTGAAATCTATGAACACAAAACTTTTTTTTGTTGTTGCTTTTGAAGTCAAATATCTTGCAGAATTTTAAAAATGGAAAGTGGACCTTCTACACACCTGGGATTCATTAGGAAGCTGGATAAATAATCAGCTACAAGCATGTATGTAGAACGAGTATATCATTGTCCAGAACCAGTATACCTTTACTACTGATGCCTGATTACTGTTCCTGTGATCAGAAGGTCACCGGTTCTACTCCCAGGGATGGCAGAGTGATTCGTTGGGCCCTTGAGCAAGGCCTTTACCTCCCATTTGCTCCAGGGAATATATGACTTGTAGGGATATTCATTCCAGAAATATTGAAATGGGTCATTTGTTAATTCAGATAACACCTAGAATTAAATTATTCTTTATTTATAGCTGTTGTTTAGTATCTGGATTTCAAGTAATAATATCCCAAAAATCTATAAAGAGTTTTTTGAGAATGGGCATCATGGTAGCTCAGTGGGTGTTACTGTTGTGTCACACCTTCAGGTTTGTGGATTCAAATCCTGCCTTCACTCTCTGTGTAAGTGTGGTGCGCAGGTTCTCATGTGGTGCGCAGATTCTCATGTGGTATGCAGATTCTCTTGATATTGAATGGGTTTCAGGCAGGTAGTTTAGTTTCCTCCCTCAGTCCAAAGACATGCAGTTAGGCTAACTGATGTCTCTAAATTCCCTCATAGGGTGCAGTTGTGTATGTGCCCAGCAATGGACTGTGGTCCTGTCCAGGGTGCACCTCAGACTTGCTCCCTCTTCTGCCACACATTGGTCTCAGGTGCTGTTGTGACCCTGTTCAGGATATGTGTCTGGAAGTTGGATTGTTGGAGCTGCAGGCATGGTCTGCCTGTCAACAGTTCTGGCTTCAAATGCTGCCCATCCCTTGTTAAAAGTAAACGTAGACCTGTTCCGCTTGACTGTGGCTCTAAAGGATCAAAGGCCTCAGTGTGATATTGTCAGTTGAATCTTTATTTCTGTATATAAATAGCTTTGCACTGATAATGTCACCTGTGAGTGTCCTTACTGTGACCTCAGTAAGGTGTGGCAAAGATAATCAGGTGTCTAATAGCTAGTGCGCCTATCCTTATTTTAACACCCTTAGGCAGAGTTACCATTTTACCGACTCTGACAGAGGTTTTGAGTAAAGTCAAGCCAGGGCCTCTATTAAGATCTAAAGTATCCATATACTCTCGCCTTGAATATATTCCTAGCTGCTGGCATGGTGTTAAGTTAACATATCTAACTAACTAACCAGTGCAGCTCACACTCCTCGTATGTTCTCCCAGCCTCTGTGATGAAGAAATTCTGCTGTCTGGGAACGTTCCTTGTGAACACAGCAGGATGTGTACGCTTAGATCTTTGTATTAACATGCCTAAGGTGTATTCTTGACAACATTTTAAACATTTTGCTGAATCACTTATAGAACAAGGAAGTTCAGCTGAGGTTTGGGCACTGACTTTTGGTGTTGCTAATTCTGCTTTTCTGAGCCTCAGTGCCATCGTTTCTCACAGGTTACTGAGTGTGAGATGTTGGCCTGGTTTGTGTCTCTTTGTAGGTCCATTACATCCTGCAGGAGGTGGTGATGGGGGGGATGGTGCTGGAGACCAACATGAATGAGATAGTGGCCCAGGTGGACATTCAGAATCGCATGGAAAAATCAGAGGTGAGAGCTGTTTCGGGGGTGGGGTTCATGGAGGTGGGGGCTGCCCTGTTTTCCAGACTGTGTCAACCTTAAGCAACCTTAAATAATTAGGGGAAGGACAGGCATTCTTACCTTTTTTATCGTCATCAGGCCAAAATTTCTAGATTCGTTGTTGTGAATCATTTTTGCTACTTTTGCCCTTTATTTATGGAGCCTATATACCGTTCTCTTTACCTGCATATATTTTAAGTTTCCATCACCAAGCCTCTGTTTCAAATCAGTGTTCAAGCCACTGTTGAGTCATTCAGGTACCATTATGTACTCGGTTATCAGTTTATCCAGTTACTTTTTATGACCCTATGAGTTAAGAGATAACAGTTTTACCTTTTTATAGAGCTGTATTCTTTGTATTCCCTGAGTAATGTTAATGGCCTTCATGAAAGGTCTGGCAGCCACAGCCAGCCTGGGATTTAAATCCACACCCTTTAAGTCCCTGGGGCTGGGGGTGCCCCTTTTTCCCAAGCAATTGACAGTGCCCATTTTCAGTAACCGACAATGACACAAAATTTATGTTACACCATACCCCTCCTCCCCTACTCCCCAGTCACACACCTGCCCCTCAAATAGCTAAAGTCCCAAGGCCATGCTCCTTCCGTATTTGATGTTCTAAAGTAATTGTCAGTTATTCTTAACATCGCCAAATTGTTGTCCTTGTAGAACAGATATGGTGGTTGATGTTTGCATGTTTCAGCCTGTGGCCAAACACACTCTGTTGGATGTGTTTGCTTATGCCGTTGTTTGATTTTGTCTTCATGGAAGTCAGTTTGGGGAAAATACTTCTTGCGAAGTTGACTTGATGGACTCGCTCCTACATTTATCACATGCATGTTGAAGAGAAATGCGCGTAAGTCTGGGCGATTTCACTTTAAGGATGCTTAGGGACTGATCACAGCTGCAGTCGAATCAGGAATGAAATCATCCTTAAACTTTCCTTTCCCTCCAAACTGATTGGGTGACACTGACATTGTCTGACTCACATTAACATAGGAGCCGAGGTGGGCAATCCAGGTCCAAAGAGTAAGAATCAAGACCAGGATTTTGTTTCAACCAACTAGCCTGTGACTGAGACTTTTAATGCTTACCTGGTTGATTGAAACAAAATCCTGGTCTGGATTGTTACTCTTTGGACCTGGATTACCCATCTCTGCATAGGAGTGATCTTCCCAAAAAATCATATTGCAATCTTTATAACACGCAAACATGATCTGTGGCCTGCATTGCCATCTTTGTTCCCAATCTTAAAGAATCTTAAAGAATCCAGACTCAAACAAGCCTAAGGACTTGCCTATTAGTACCATTTAACAGGCAATATTACATGAAATACACCTTTTCAAAATGGTAATTAAATCATGAGTTAAATTTTATTTAAAATGTTAAAGTTAAGACCATGGGCAGACAACTAGAGGACTGATTTGCAGGGATATAAATACGGCTGAAACAAACGTGAAATTGGCCAGACTTGGTATTTCAGTTCAGTGTGAACCAGAGCCATCAGTATACCGAAGTATAACGGAGATGCATAGCAGCAATCTCGGCTGATCTGCTTGAAAAATAGAATGTGGATGTGGATTCACAATGGATTCGGATATAAATAATCAGATCGCCCGTCACTACACTGACATTGGCTGATGTTGCAGGAACTGAAAGCCCCGGAGCTTCTGCCATTTCGATGGCCAGCCTGCTGTAGCTGTAGCCTCTGTAGTGTCCAAAGACTCACGGAAATGAAATCTGAGAGCTTCACCTGCCCTGCAGTTGATTAAAATGTGCATTGAGAGCTTCACCTGTCCTGGGCGAATGTCTGTCGCACCTGTCCAAAGGGCAGTGGCTGGTTCCACTCCTCTGACTTTATTGCCTGGTTTCCATGTGACTGCACTTCTTATCAGAGGTACTTGAGGTGAGGTGGGCACAGAGCAGGCGATCTGCAGAAATCAAAACCTTCTGGTGTCCCTCTGCTTTCAGTATGGGTCTCAGACCCGGAAAGGTTGGAAGGCAGACTTTGATATGGTTCCTCGCTACCTCTCACACCCTTTTCTGTTCTTTTGTACTTTCCTTTCCTAGGGTGGCCTATCTGCTGCCCCAGCGCGAGCCGTGTCTGCGGTGAAGAACATGAACCTTCCCGAAATCCCCCGTAACATCAACATCGGCGATATCAACATCAAAGTTCCCAGCCTGTCCCCTTTCTGATGTCATTGTTGAAAAAAAATACACGTGCTTACTCTAATTTAATCATGTTTGGCGCACAGTTTATTTGTATTTAACAAAGAATAGCAATAGGTCATTGGATGTGTTGACTGTCCTTGTTCCTATGAAGGTCACTTCTATAGAAGAAGCTGGAGACCTTCTGCCTGTCATGTCTTGCTCCTGTGGCAGTGTCTGTTTCCAGTTTGTAGAGGAAAGGAGACTCGGGGGGAAAATGTATCCTGCTGAAGTAAATGGATGTAATGGCAGCCATTTCTGTCTCCCCATCGAGACCACTTGCTTGTTTTACCCGTCAGCCCCATCATCTCCGTTCACAAGAAGAATGCGGTGACTTTTATTCTATCTGGGAGAAAAGGCCACACTAGCAATGCCATCTTTTCATGTCACATGGTTTGTGGATTGAAAGCAATTTGTGCTTTACATACATTAACCCTGATTGTTCCAGAGACTACTTTCTCAGAGTATGTTGCTTTGGGTAGGAGTGATTGCTAAATAAATGTAAATGTAACCTGCTTCTAAATATGTTAAAAGGAGAACGGTGTCATGAGGTCTGTTTGGTTTAGTTTCACTGAATGGAGCTGTGGCTGATTGACTTCTGGGCCATCCCTTAACAGTGGCTTCATAGATCTTTCATTTTTTTTAAAGATTGGGAGCAGCTAATCCATGAGAGAATAGATGAAAAAGCATCTATCGCCCGAAAATTTGGCCTTAATGGGAACATTTGCTGCATTTGTCCAAACATCCTTGCTGCGGGTTGAAGCGTTAGTTAGACGGCTCTCAGTCCTTCATGGGTTTGCTCTGGACTGTTGAGGGAATGAGTCACTTGTATGTATTCGCTGAATAATGGTAATGTAATCTTGCAGCAGTGCTGGTTATGTGGACCAGCTGTCTGGAGGTTTGACTCTAATGCAGCTGTTTATTCCCTGTATACACAGCAAAATTCCACTCTCCGTGATGTTCTTGTTTTTACCATAGAATACAAACATGCCTGCTGCTTGGGAACTGCTTGTGTGTTCAGGTTTTGCTATACTTGTGAGGACCAAAGGACTGCACAAGTTTAGTAAATCCTCAAAAACGTGATTTCTACTTCAGACTTCATTGTCTAAAAATCTGTGAATGCGATCAAAACATTAAAATGCCCAGTCTTGTACTTTGTTTGCTTATGTATGACTAAGGTTAGGGCTGGGAACAGGTTAAGGGTTTCTATGGGTTTTTCCCATAGAAATGAATGGATGGTTCTCACTACGATAGGAATACAAGTGTGTGTGTGTGTGTGTGTGTGTGTGATGTATGGGCTGTTGTGGCCCATGGTTTGACAGCCTCTGACCTGGATGTAAATTGCTACACTTTTGCAGGGCACTGACAGATGTGAGTGTTGCAACTGATTCCACAGTTTTAATAATGTTTTTAAATATAGTGTTTTATTATAGAGAACTTGACAAATTTCCCCTTGTTTTGTTGGACTGTTGTCTAGACCAGGTAGGTGCTGCAGCACTAGGAATGGCAGCAGATAATCAGCTCCAGTTAGGAGCCAATTCAAGTGTCTAATTTGATTGTCTATATAAATTCATACTCTAGTTTCCTAGCAAGATAAAGCCTTTGGTAGTATTTCCTTAGATACGTGTAATTGTCTCAGTTTGCTGGATGGACAGTATTTTGTGCTTTCCTGCCCTGTGTTTCGGTTGCTTTTATTTCTTGGTTGAGACTTACCCCTGAGTTTGTTTGTTTTACTCTCCATTTGCAGTGCGCTGTCCACTTCTCTTTTGTTCCATTTTGGTTTAGGTCCCAGAGATCCAGTTTTGTGGTTCCCCTTCACACGTGGTTCCTTCCAACCACATCCCCTGCCTGTCAGCATCCTGAGCAGCCTGGTGTTCTTAGTACGTTCTGACCTGGCTTGGGCTGGTTGTTGATTAACTGGGGTTAATCTTTAGTGTTTCGCTGGTCATGCTTTGTCTGCAATTTTGCTCATGCTCAGTCACTCCTCATGCCATTTGTCTGGACCAATCATAAGTCTAAATACTTAGTGTTATTTATTTGATGCTTAAATGCATATGTATACCATTTTTTTTTTAAATAAAAATAGTTATTGATGTTTGTCTCTCTTGACCCTTAAAGAATAAATCATTTTTTCAAATGTGTGATTTTTCTGCTCTTTAGTCTGCTGTTTCCCAACACCTTGTGTTTTTTATTAGTTAATTTCAGTACCATCAGAATGATGCTCTTGGTCAGGCAAGTATTGGTTACGAAGGATGTCAGGACCCTCCAAGTTTTTGTCACAGTTAGATATGTCATAATTATGATCACGATTATTTATTTTGCATAATTGCTGAAATCGTTTCCAATCCACTATATGAAAATAGCTGAATGAAACAGAAATGTCACCTTTCTATTACTGTTTCCATGTCATTTTCTACCATGTAATGTTTGACTGGGGCTTGTTTAATGACATCATCTCGGTGTGCTTCTGAACCGAGACACACTGTATCAGGTTAATTTTATGGACTGCTTGTAAGTGATCTCCACCAGCTCAGAATGGGATATTCAGCCAGATATCTGCTAAAGGAACACTGGCAAACAAGAAATGTGTTGTCTGCCCATGTCCCTTTAAGGCAGGGGTCTCCAACTCCGGTCCTGGAGAGCTACCGTCCAGTAGGTTTTCTATCCTACCTGGCCTCTGATGAGCCACACCTGTTCCTTGTATTTACCTGAGAACAGTAGTGGCTCATCAGAAGGCAGGTAGAAGAGAAAACCTACTGGACAGTAGCTCTCCAGGACCGGAGTTGGAGACCCCTGCTTTAAGGGCTCTGTAGCATGGAATCTGCCTGGAATGTTCTGAAAATGTTCTGAAAATGAGTACATTTGAAAATGTTTTAATTCAGGTCACAAAAGCAAAGTTTGAAGAGAAAAACTGGTCTTTCCCATTTACTTTGGGTACTGTATAAGCAATTGGGAAATAACACTTTCTGCCCAGGAATAAAAAAACAAAAATGTTACATGGTGTAATTTGTTGGATTTAAGATTCCAGTTTAAATGGACTTTGTTCACTTTGTTCCAGCTTAGTTTACTGTAAATGTAGACAGTGTGGTTTTCCGTAAAATGGCAGGATGGACGGACCAAGCAGTGCCTGAAAATGCGATGAAAATGCTCTATTGATGCAAAAAAACACTGAAGAAAATCTGTGTTCTAAAAACTTTTATGATGGACTAAAGTTTCAGAGTATGTGTAAATGTGACTGACTCAATGTAAGGTTGTATTTATTTTTAAACATCACAATTTTGGGCGAAAACAACGGACTAGGTGTACAATGGCCCACAGCCAAAGAAGCAATCAAGAGGCTAATTAGTAAATGAAGGAGTTGGGAAGATTCATCACCTGAGATGAGGGACCATTGATGGGTCAACTATATCCTGGATATTCCACAACGTTAGTCTTACTGGAAGAGCAATAAGAACCACGGAGGAAACCCATATGAAATTCCATTTGGAGTTTGCTATAAACCACGCAGAACATGTGGAAAATGTGTGATGGAAAGGCAGCACTGCTGATCACCCTGAGGACACCATCCCCATGGAGAAGCTTGTTGGTAGCCTTATGCTTTGCCTCTCATTGGCAGGGAGAGGGGGATTGGTCAGGACTGAAGGCAAGCTGGATGGACTCAAATACAAGTAATTCTAGAGAAAAACCTGTTTTATTTTGCAGATCACCTCCCAGCAAGACAATGACCCTAAACACACAACCAAGACTATGCTAGAGTGGTTTGACATCAAGAATCTGTATGTCCTAGAATGGCCCATTCCAAGGCCAGAACTCAATTGGATTCAGGATCTGGGGCAACAATTCATTCACCAGCAGTCCAAATCCAGTCTGACAGAACTTGAGCAATTTTGCCAAGAGGAATGGGCAAACATTGCAGAACCCAGATGTGCCAAGTTATCCCAAAATAACTGAATGAAAACAATGAAAGTAATGTAATGAGAGATGCTTTGGGGAGATGGGATGAGACCATCAAATGTCTGTCTAACTACATTTTTGTGTCACAAATTACTCAGTGTTAAGTATGGTTATGAATCCCAATCAAAGCCATATCACTTCCAGGCTGTAACACAACCCTGCGGTACAAAATGTACTGGGGGGAATACTTATGCAAGGTACTATATGGTGCAGGTCCAGAAAGAACACAACTGTGCTTCCTTCATTGTGTTAAGTACACTATGATTGCAGAAGACAGAGACTTGGAGTTCTGTGAGCCAGCTGTCTTTACATTTTGTGGTGTAGCTCATCCTCCTTCACTGGGGAGCTGGCCAAACTCAGCCCCTAGTTCTGCCTGCACTGTGTCCCCATGCTATCCCCCCTTGGCTTACTGAAAGCACTATGTCATTTGATAAATGTTGACTGGATACTCCTCCCACTCCCTCTTCTCTGACTAAGTTGTAGGGTGTTTTTATTACTTAAAGCATTAAGTTTGGAGAGTCTGTGTTCCCCTGCTTTGACAGATAGAAGTTCAACTGGATGAGTGTGTCACAAACCAGATAGATACTGCTGGCTCCCTTCTGTCCTGGACATACAGCATTAAAGAATATATTATGGAGTCACTTGGTATGTCATCAGGCTTATTTTTCATTTTTGGGGGCTGGAATAAAGAGAGAAATATGAATCCTTTGTAATTGTGATGCTTAGCTTTTAATAGTCTTTAACGGCATCTTTGCTTTCATAAATACAGGAAAAGATATTTACAACTGCAGTATATTACATGGCTGGCTGAGATGTTATAGGAATGAAGTGGGCTTTAGCCAGAATGATCTTTCTGAAGAGCCTGAAACACAAAGCTCATGGTGTGAATCTGTCAGTTTTCTGTTAGAGTAAAATATAGTGGGTGATGTGGTGCTGTAGCATCACACCTGCAGGTGTGTGGGTTGAGTTCCCACCCCCAACACTCTGTGTGTGTGTGTGTGTGTGTGTGTGGTTATTTATACATTATATTGTGGAAACCAAATATCCGAACAATGTGATAAAAACTTACACGGGACATTTTTTCATTACCCACAAGGGGAAACTCAGGTGTATAAAAGTCTGTGAATACAATAAAAAAACAAAATAGCCAAGAGTCTTATATTTTGTTTGGTTATTTATAGCTAAGGATAGGGCTTATGGATTATGCTTATGACCGTAAGAATGAGTCGAGAGTGCCCACAAAGATATAGGTGCGTGATTTGTGTGTGTGTGGGAGGAGTTTGCCGGGCTTCCTGGAATAGTTTCCTCCCTCACACCCTGTCCTGATGGGAAGTGGATGGACACGATCGCAGTTGCAGACAGTGTTGCATATATTTATCATGTATACAGTCGTCCCTCGCCACTTCGCGGTTCGACTTTCGCGGCTTCACTCTATCGTGGTTTTTTTTCCAAATACAGTACTGTCCCCATTAAAAGTATATACAGTACTGTATATTCATTAAAAAGTTGATCGAGACAGTGAACATGATACAGCGCCGTGTTTCCCGTACAGTACAGAATGCGTTCAGCTTGTCAAATTCACATAAATCTTCGATCGCTAGCAGTGTGCCTCTGAAGTGCTGTAGCCTACTGTACGTTTGTAAGTTTTTCCCCAACAAAGTTGACGAAACGTTTTGCACCGTCAAAGGCACCTGCGGTAGCACCCAAAAGGCAGAGGGAGATGCTAAGAAAAGTGTATAAAGTGTGTAGTGAGGAGTTTTACAGCCTTAAAACATCAGATAAAAGTGTTGCATATGATCAGTATATACTTATACAGTCGTCCCTCGTTAATTCGCCTATTGCGGGTTATTTTTAGAACGTAACTCCCGCGATTAACGAGGGACGACTGTATAAGTATATACTGATCATATGCAATACTTTTATCTGTAATAGAATATTCAAGAATATTGTGTGTGTTGCAATGGCTTTTCTATTCTCTTAGCCTGGTTTTGAAGGTGTCAGCATGAAAGAGGGTGCCCTTGGCCAGGGACCTGCACTGACACACCCTGGCAATGATTGAACATCACCAGGTCCCTCGTAAACCATCCAGAAGGAGTGACAGTCTCGCGCCAACTTCTATTTTTATTATTTTACAATTAATTTTGTTTTTAGCATAAGCACAAATTTTCAAAATCTTGTACTTATATTTACTGACTGATTACTTACTGACTGATTTTGCCGTGTTAACGTGTCGTTCATTCTGTCCTTCTGTAGTGCTTTTCTTCTGCCTGGTACGTTTAGATGTTTGTGACAAATATCTATCTGTTCTTAGCACCTAAGGCTGTAGTAACTTACGCAGAATGTTGAAGACATCAGAACACTGGAATACAAAGGAAGTTAATTTGAGTCTTTGATTCCAATCCAAGCCACAGCATTATGTGATATCGGAACATCTATGAAATCTTTAACTTTTCCTTAGTTATGAGAATATCAAAGGTTAGAAGATAAGCCTTGTAAAGTTTCTACGGGCCATAAATGACGGTTTACGATCAAATGATTGTGCATCATTATTAGCACTAATGCCCCTCTATCATTCTTTCCTATTCCATGGAAATTCCATCAAAACGGCCTTTATCAACAACTTTTCTGCATGTGCCTTTTTTATTATTATAGTTATAATATAATATTATTTTAGGCTCCAGACCATGACCTCCAATCACCCAATCACCTATATTCCACAAGTACACTGTTTATGCAATTTGAATGCTATAACTGTGTGTGTCTGTGTGGGTGTGTGTTTGTGAGTGTGTGTGAAAGAGAGAGAGAGAGATAGAGAGAGAAACTGGTGCTCATGATGTGTCCCGCCTCCAGCTTTATACATTATATAGTCAGAATTGTTATAATGCTGTTTTGAGCACATCCATGTGAATGCTAACTGCCAAATGTTGCAACTAAGCAGAAAATAATGGTGGGATGAATTTATAATTCACAATGACGTCTATCTAGTGATCTGGTTAGCAGCTGCTCATGCAGATTAGAGCTCCTGTTATCTGTGATGGTCTGACGCCGGTGATCAGGAAACAGCAGTCATCCCACACTGATGGTGATAAATCAAAACACACTTTGAGATTGCATGATATGGAGTTGTAAAGCTTGAATTTACTGTCGCAGTACACACACAGTACATGAAGTTCCCTTGTCACGTTTTTAAATGCCTAGGACTTTGTGCTATAGTTTCCAGTCAACGGATTATCCATCTATAATTCAGAAAACTACCATAAAAGATAGATTTTTCTAGTAAAAGAATACATATTGGCTTGTGTATCTTGTCTATCTAAGGTAGCACCAGCTGACAGCTGGGTTTCTAAGGGGGTCACATTGTCAGCAAGCATATAGTTCCTCCAAGTGTGTTTTGACTCCCCACAAATCCTGCCTGTCAAGTGAAAAGTACCTTTTTTCATATGGAACAAAGACCAGCATACCTGACCCCACAGCAAATAATCCTGAATCTCATTGCACGGGAAAAAAAACAAAGTTCAAAGTTAAAGAGTCTTTTGTTTTCAACTTCAGATATTCGAAACACAATATAGGCATGACATTTTAAGACATGGACATTAAGAGACAGAAAGACACAGTTAGCCACCTATTCGGTTGGGAAAGATTGTGAAAATTCATCATGATACACAATCATACACTATTCTGCTTTATAGTGACATGCTTTTCTGCCTCCTTTCTGGTTTGTGCTTGAAGGAAGTATGCAGTGCAAAAGAAACCAACATAGCATAACAAGATAAGTATCAAAAATAAAATGACAATATTCTAAATAAGAATAAAAAATAAACAAGAAAAATGACTGCAAAATGGACAACAAAGTACCGTGTGCCAGTAGTAGAAAAATTATAATAGTTTCAGTAAAGGATGAATGCAGTATGTAAAGTGACGTTATGTGACATATTAGCTGTGGATTGTCCTAGCTGAGGATGCAAATGGCCTGAGGGTGGATGCTTTTCCTCAGCCTCTCCATTTTGGCTTTCAGGCTACAGTAACATCTCCCTGACCACAGCAGTGACAAGGAGGCCATTGTTGGGGTGGGTGGGCTCTTTGATTACTGTCACTGCTCTGTCCCAGCACCACTTCCTTGAATGGCTGTCAGGTGCAGTAGAACACCACCGTGCAGGGCTGTACTGTTCCGTTTGGTGTAGCTCCCAAAGGGTGATGCTCCCAGTCCGGATGCTATTATTGGTGGAGGTGTAGAGTGTCATCAGGATCCTGGACACTTGTCTGAACTTCTTAAAAATCCTGAGGTAGTCGAGGTGCTGAAGTGTCTTTCTAACCGGGGCCCTGATTGAGGCCACTGAATGTGAGCTCTTTTTTCTTCTTGATGTTAAACTGGTTCTACCTTTCCAGGTTCTCCAACTCCTTCTGGTAGGCCTTTTTCTTCAATACTGAAGATCCAACCCTTCTTGACTGTGTCCTCAAAGAACTTGATAATAATTTTGAAGCTGAATATGATCACCTGTTGACTTGGACAACCATCATAAAGTCCAGAAGCCAGTTGCATAGGGTGGTGTTCAGAAGTACGCAAGTTTGGCTTTGGATGGGAAGGATTGTGCAAACTGGTACAGAAGGTGTTTATAGCTTTAGTATCATTTCTTAAAATATTTTACTAGTGGTTTTGAACCCAGTGGTCACCTCCTCAACCCTGTGCTTTCACTAATTATTAAACAGTTGACTTCCCATTTTGGATACTGAGGTCATTGAACAGACACCTAAAAGAGACTAGATCTAAGTCTCCTTTCCTCAAGAATTGTATATCATGGCACCTATTTAACACTACATGGTGAAAGAACCCTTTAATATTTTTCTGCAAAAACAGTTTTGTGCTGTAAGAAAACCTCCTATTGGGATAGTCATTTTGTTACATTAGGTCCTACATTGAGTAAGATGTTACAAGTAAGTCTTGTACTGATTTGCTGTTCTGCATATGGATATATACAATATGTGTGGGTTTTTTTTTCAGCAACGCTAATCCTTATTATTATACTGAAGAGTGATAAACATTGTTTGGCCTTCGACCTTCATTAAACTATGTTAACAAGTTAACTATTAATCCAGGTGGGAGGAGAGTCCAGAGACAACGTACATAAAAAGCCCCCACACAAACCATACTGTTGCTCTTGCTCTGTGTAGTGAACATCAGACATGGGGAAAGGGTTCTACATCAGCAAGGCTGTGGGGGTTGTAGCTATTGTTCTGGGTGCAGCAGCTGTGGCCACCATTATTGCCTTATCGGTCGTCTACGCTGAGGAGAAATCAAAGAATGAGGTGAAGCCCACTGATGGCAAGCCAGAGACAAGACCCACCACTGCTGTGTCCACCATGACCACCACAGCAGCACCATCAAATGAACCATGGGACAAATACAGGCTACAAGATACCCTTATGCCTGAGTACTACAACATAACTCTTTGGCCTCGACTTCAACCAAACAAAGATGGCATTTACATCTTCACAGGCAACTCTTTTGTTGTCTTCACATGTTTGAAGGAAACTAACCTAATCCTAATACACTCCAATAAGTTAAACTATACACAAACTAATGGCCACCATGCGGCTCTTACTGGACTCGATGGCCAAAACCCACCAACAATTAAGAGAACATGGTTAAAGGTGGAGACACAGTTCCTTGTGATCCAGCTCAATGGCAACCTTCTTCCTGGGAAGTCCTACCAGCTGGACACGGAATTCGTAGGAGAGCTGGCTGATGACCTTGGAGGTTTCTACAGGAGTGAATATTATGAAGATGGCGTGAAAAAGTAAGTCAGTTTTTCTGAAGCTGTTTTAAAATGTTCTCTACAGAATAATCTGCAGTTCATCACTTGCAAAGACCCTGAGGATGTTGAAGTTCTACTTTTGTGAAAATTTCTCAGATACAGTCATTGTGTCTTTTAAAACACAATAAAACCAAGTGGTGGGTTGTGATAGTTAGTAATGCTGTGGCCTCACCTTTCTAGGCTCGTAGGACATAATTCTCTACATTTAACAATTTTTAGAAGACCAGTGATCAAGTGAAACCCTCTTATATAGAGAGATGGACACAAACACATCAAGAAGTATTTTGTTACAAATTACTTGTTCAACAAATGTAACAAAATAAAATATAAAATACTGCTGTGAGAAAATGTATTTAATTAAAATACAAGTAATTTGTAATTTGAAATACAAAAATGCATGTAAAATAGTTACATGATGTGTACATGTACCACTACAGTCCTAGTACTGTGTAATATTGAAAAATATATGGCTTGGCCTATTCTCTAAATAGAATAATAATTTTGTAATTTACATGTGTTATTGTATTACTGACTTTTGTAATATTAATAATGTAATTTAACCTCAACAGGCTATATCTGCAGCAGTGAGTTGGGGTTGGGGGGAATCCGGAAGACAGAACTGCAATACAAATGTTCAAGACCTCTTATTGCGGTTTCAAATTTAGACCCGTTGAACCCTTAATTTTTATCCAGTTTTTCCCACAGAATTAGTGGCAATGGCTGACAGGGGTGCCGGTGTGTACATGTGCACGGGAAAGGAGGCTCACTGATGCGTTCTTAAATTAATCATTATAATGCGTGAATTTCTAGCTTTGTTTTTGAGTATGGTGCCGAACACGTTCAGACTCGAAGAATAAACTTTTTAGATATATGCTCAAAAAATGCAATCGGCGTTAATCAACTCATATAATATTTAGTGTCAAGTTCACCAGTTGATTCTCCTTCTTACACAGGCTCAGCTGTTATAAAAACACTTACATTTAGCTGAAAGAAATAAATTTTGTTCTTAGGAACAAAAGTAGCTAGCCTGATGTATCACTAATTTAGACTTCCACATATGACAGACCACAAGATGCCACTGCCTGAGCATGCCTGTTGAAATGAGCTAGAATGCCACTTGCATTCTACAAGTTCTAGAGCACCGCACTGCTGTTTGGTAATTGCTCTATTTTTCTGTCATATATTGACATTCAGTGAGCAATATCTGATAGTATATCTGACTACATATGTTACTGTAAATTACTGTAATTACTGTAAAGTAATTTGCACTGAGCACCAAAGCAGCTTCTCTCCTTGGATTACTGGTCATGGGAAAACTAAGTTTACAACAAGAAAGTTGGGCCCAACAGGATGTGTCACATGATTTACTCGCATCTAGCCAAAGACGGTGATAGGCTATATTTAAAAGTCCGTAAGCCCGGTAATAAAGGTTCTTAAAATGACATTTTATTAAGTATTTTTTTAAGTATTTTTAATATATAAAATACAATCTCTCAAAGTATTTTGTTCCAAATTACATCTGATTTTTTTCAGTTCAGCAAAATACAAATGACAAAATTAAATACATATTTTAATTATATTGAATTAAAACACCCCCCATCTCTACTTATATACAACATTGTTATAGTTATCAAGTTGTCTGTGGGAGTGAACGGGTATGTGGGGGGGTGGGGGGCATGAATATTTTTAAAACCTGTTATTTTGATGTTTTGGTGAAATTTTTTCAGTCAATTATATAAAAATCTGTGTGACGCAATCAAAAATCTACAAATACCAAAAGCCTAGGACCCCCACAACCCTGAATAGGACAAGCGAGTGCAGAAAATGGATGGATGGATGGATGGATAGATGAGAAATGTTATATAAACACATCATATATCAATTATATCTGAATCCTATCGGTCCCGTTTTTAAAACTGTTGATTGTCAGATCCTTCAAGCCTTTCAAATTCTTGCCCTTCTCCAGGGTTGTTGCTACGACACAGATGCAGGCCACAGACGCCAGGAAGGCGTTCCCCTGCTTTGATGAGCCAGCAATGAAAGCTGTCTTCTATGTCACTCTAATCCATGACATTGGGACAGTGGCCCTGTCAAATGGCATGGAAAATGGTCAGTGCACGTTATAGCCTCCCTGACCACTACTCTGCAAAAAGCCATTTGTCCAGATCTAATACTGACCTTAAAAGAAGTGTCTGTAAACAAAGTAAATAACATAGAAGGCTTATTGTAGTACACGTCAGAGGTATCCAATCCACCTGATGCTGCTGTTATTTATGTTAAAAGCTGCACTTTTTCAGACACGAAGAACATTGAGATAAATAAAGCTTCTCTACTCATGACCACATTCGAGCCCACAAAGAGGATGTCAACGTACCTGCTGGCATTTATCGTCAGTGACTATGCTAACATTACTCAGGAGGGCAACGTTCTGGTAATGATTTTACTACAGATCTTAAAAGAATATGTAGCCCTAGCATAAAGTTCAGCATTAATTAATCTCATAATGACATAATGACACATGAACACGTGTAATTTGACTGTCTTGTTTGGCATTTTCTTTAGATCAGAATCTGGGCCCGAAGGAAAGCTATTGCTGAAGGGCATGGAGAATATGCCCTTAGTATTACTGGTCACATCTTGGAGTTCTTTGAGTCTTATTACAATGCCTCTTATCCTCTGTCCAAGTCTGGTAGAGCATCATTTTTTTTCATTATTTAAACTGGAATATCACTGGTGGATGACTTATGCTGTAAATGATACAAAAATAATATAATATCACTTATTAATGGAGCTTCTGTTTCCAGACCAGATCGCTCTGCCTGACTTCAATGCTGGAGCAATGGAGAACTGGGGGCTTATTACATACCGAGAGACAGCCCTTCTTTACGACCCCCAGGTTTCGTCTAACAGTAACAAGGAGCGGATCGCTACCATCATTTCCCACGAGTTGGCTCACATGGTGCGGCAAGCACTTTTCTCTCTGCGTACCTGTGGTGTCTCTCATAGGGCTTTGCTTTCTCTATGGCTAGTTTTTGACCATCTCCATTGAATTGTCCCTGCAGTGGTTTGGAAACCTTGTGACATTGAAATGGTGGAATGACCTGTGGCTGAATGAAGGCTTTGCATCCTATGTTGAGTATCTCGGGGCAGACAAGGCTGAGCCCTTATGGAATGTTGTAAGTGTCACTTTCATCAATCTGAGACAACCATGGTGATTACAATGGACAGTACTTATATTCAAGTAGCTTTTGTTTGAGCTGTTTTGAGACAAACCAACATAATTTTTGCATGTCACAGAAGGGATTGGGAGAGGACGACATCATGGTACATACTGACATGCTGTATTGCATGGAGACGTTTCTGTTCCCCTATTTTCTCCCCTTATGGAAGTTCCCCTAGGTTTTCCTTACAACATATGGAATCCATGCTAGGTCAGCAGGGGTGAAGACTCGCACGCATCCCCTCCAATGCATATGCTTCCAGCCAGTGCTAAAGCTTACTGGGTTCCGCCCACAGCCCCGCTGGCTTGGTGCCACTCTAATATCTAACCCTTCGTGACGTAACACAAGCCAAGCCAATGGATCCCCATTGTGGGACACACATTCCATTTAGCAACATAATAATGGGGAGAGGCATTTTTTGCATCTTTTTGAGGGCCCCCCCCCCCTTCTTGTCTTGCTCAGAAAGATCTGATTGTTCTGGGAGACATGTACCGGGTGTTTGCCGTGGACGCCCTCGCCTCCTCCCACCCACTATCATCCAGGGAGGATGAGATCAACAAGCCAGAGCAGATCAGTGAGCTGTTTGATGCTATCTCCTACAGCAAGGTGTCCTTATTATTTGTATTTAAAGCCTTGAATGTTAGATGTTGTATTATGATATTTAATACTGTTACTTAGGTTATGACAACGCTATAAGCATATATATATATATATATATATGTGTATGTGTGTGTGTGTGTGTGTGTGTAAATATTTCTTTTCATAGGGTGCATCAGTACTGAGGATGCTCTCTGAGTTCCTGACAGAGGAGGTCTTTGCCAAAGGGCTCAGTGTAAGTTACTTCACAACCTTTTAGTTTTCCTTGATGTACACCAAATTATACTGTATTTTCCGGTTTTGGTTGATGTGCTTTATGAACGCAAGTAGACTATTTAAAAACTCCAGCATAATAATTTGTATATACAGTGCCAGTTGAAATTTCGGACAAGCTAAGCCTCCTGCAAAGGAGTGTAAGTTCGATGTTTTGATGTCTTTATAATCATTCTAAAATGTAGAGATAATGTAGAACAGGGGTGCCCAATACGTTGATCGTGATCGACCCGTAGCTCGCGAAGGTAGTGCGTGTAGATTGCGTGACATTCAGAAAATTTTTTTAGATGCCACTTGATAGACGTAAAGGGCGGCCAGTCTGCTGTCGCTTAATTAAAACCTAGTTACGTTCGGTTACCATAACATCTACTTAGATCCCTACTCTTCTAACGTATGTTGGTTCACACGGGTCACTAGGCAGAAAACGCGAATGTATTGCGAGCTAATGCAGAACTCCAGCGAGCAAAGTGACCCAGCTAACCTTCCAATTTATATCTCTTAAAAGAGATATAAAAATGATTGGGGGAGCAGGTGAGAGACCAAAAACTTTTTTTCACCATGTGATATTCGATCACCATAAATGTATTGAATTGTATTGTGCTGTACATTTAAAGCACACACACACATATATATATATATATATATATATATATATATATATATATCTCACACACACATTTAGCATTTAGCACTCACAAGCCGAGAAAGTGTGGGCACCCCTGATGTAGAATATAGAATAAACTTATTTATGGATAGGTGTTTCCAAACCTTTGACTGATACTGTATAAATAATAATTTAGTTAGGAATGATGCATAAACATGTACATTTAATTCAATTGTAACAGTTAACATAAGGTAACACAACATTCGTTTCCTAAAGCAGAGCATCTTTTCCACAGACATATCTGAATCATTTTGCCTACAATAACACTGTATATACAGACCTCTGGGACCATCTTGAAACAGTAAGTTTCCCTCATTGTGTATGAACATTGACAGACAAGTGAACAAAACATGTATTTTGGCATAAGACCTAAAGTCTTAGACAAAACTGTTACTTGTTAGCTTGTTGCTAGATGTTGCCTGAAACACTGACTGATTGCCTTTACAGCTCAGGTCTAATACAAGATAATTATTATATAAGTTTAAAGGTTTATTCAAAAATCACAATAGTAATGTTTTTATGTGCCATTTAAAGAGTTTAAGTTATGTAATGAGTGATGTCTGCAGTTGGCATAGGATGTTTATTTTGTCATCTTTAGGCTGTGCAGACCTCAGAAGTCGAACTGCCCCACACTGTCCATGACATCATGAACCGCTGGGTTCTCCAGATGGGATTCCCAGTGGTGACCATCGACACAACAACTGGAAATGTCTCCCAGAAACATTTCCTCTTGGATCCAGACTCTGTTGTCACCAGGAAATCTGAATTTGAGTATGTGTGATTTAGGTTGAACTGAAATGAGGGGAAAACATTTAAATGTGGGTGCTATGTAATTACCGGATATTATATAATGTCTGTACCTTTTTTTGGACTAAAGTTATCTGTGGTATGTCCCCATAAAATGGATGAAGACGGGAACGGTGCAGCCGGATGCCTGGTTACTGAACAAAGAAGGTAAGAAAAAAAGCACTGTTCATAGAACTGACCCAGTGCAATTCAGTGTTATCAGATATATCTTCTCCCAGCTTGAAATTCATGGGTTGGCCCTTACATCAGAGAAAGCAGAGGAAGCAGAAAGTAAAAATTGTTGGTTGGTTGAAACAAAATCGTGGTCTGGATTTTTACTTTCCGGACCTGAACTAGCCACCTATGAACTGAAGTGTTATGAAGTTTGAGCATTTCCATTTCTCCTCAAACAGAAAAAAAAGATGCAATGATTGTAAGTGGGTCTGAATGGGTGCTGGCAAACCTGAACGTCACTGGGTACTACAGGGTGAACTACGACAACAGTAACTGGGAGCGGCTCCTCGCCATGCTGGCCGAAAGCCACGGGGTAAGAGGCACAGTCCCCACCCATCAATAGACCATCCATGCTGAATTGAACAACACTATATTTTTTGGACCGCAATTACTTTGTGCTAAAAAGGGCATGAGAAAGTTACAGGGTGTGAACTTCTGTGTGTCTCCGTTACATGCAGGAAATACCAGTCATCAACAGGGGCCAACTAGTTGACGATTCCTTCAATCTTGCCAGGTGGGAATTTTAGCTGTAATGCTCAAGAATGTGTAGGTGATTTGCAATGTGCCCCAGTTTTGCAAAAAAAAGCCCCTTTTTTGTTCATTCCGAAAAAAAAAGCCCCTTTTTTGTTCATTCCAAAGGGCAAAAATTGTGAGCACAACATTGGCTCTGAGAACCACCAAGTACCTCTCCAAGGAGACAGAGTACATACCATGGCAGGTGGCCATTAACAACCTAGATTATTTCTTCTTGATGTTTGATCGCACTGAAGTCTATGGACCAATGCAGGTAAGTTCATATCGAATCTCAACCATTTTCATGCTGTGAAATGAATTAGATAAATAATTATATGTATAATTAGTATTTATTCCCTTCTTTGATTATTTCATCATATTTATTTCTGTGTTTTGATAGTCTTACCTCAGGAAGCAGATTACACCTCTGTGGAATCATTTCGAGCAAATCACTGCTAATTGGACAAAGGTACCTGATGGCCACATGGACCAGTAAGTGTCTCTTCCGAGCCAGAACAAATGGAGCACAGCAGTCATACAGCAAGAGCATTTGAATCCAATGAAAAGACGTGTTACAGAATGTATTTTCACTAGCACTGTCATGTGATCAGGTACAATGAGGTGAACGCCATAAGAATCGCCTGCAGCACTGGTATCTTAGAGTGTAAGGACTTGATTACAGGCTTGTACAGACATTGGATGCAGAACCCAAGCAACAATCAGTGAGTTCCCTGACTTTCATCTCATATAATGCTAATTGTATAATGTATAGTAAAGCTCTTTAGATGCTGTATGTCAGTATCTTACAGTATTCTTACATACTGTTTATGAATGTTTTATCAATGCATTGTGACTTAAAATGCACTGAATGCTCTGTGGATGCATTATGAAGGTATGGTTAATGTAAAGCATTAGCAAAAAATGTGATGAGGTTGATGTTAATCAAATGCATTCCTCTGTGATTGTGCCGAACAGAATTCATCCCAACCTGAGGAGCACAGTGTATTGCAGTGCTATTGCTGAAGGAGGGGTTAGCGAATGGGAGTTTGGCTGGGAGATGTTCCAAAGTGCCACCATTGCATCAGAAGCAGAGCAGTTGAGGGCTGCCCTAGCGTGCACCAAGACTCCCTGGCTGCTGAACAGGTCCTTTCAGCTGAACTTCTCACGTAACTTTATGAAATGATGAACTACCAGCTAATGACGAATAGCTTTAGTTTCCAGCAGTCAGTGACACGTGTGTGTGTATATATATATATATGCTAAGACAAAGAGGGAATTTGGTGGTTCCACTTCAAAAACGTCGAATTAATAGGGTTGGCAAGTTAACCGAGGTCGAGATAAGTGGGTTTGACTGTATATATATACTGTATACACACACACACACACACTTGATTTGTATGTGTGTCAGCTTGATAATATTAAGCGGGAATCTCTTACTGGTCAGTCACTTCCTTTCGTTTGTGTGAGTATCACTGCCGATGATGAGGATGACTGCACATAATAATTAAAGCATTGAGATATGAGAAATTATTAAGTAATAGAATAATTGTCATCATTGTAAAAAGTTGCAAATTTTTCAGCCGTTTTACATGCGAAATTGGAAATCACAGAACATCTGCTATTTTGCTCTTTTGCTGTTTCAATAAATAACTGTTGTTTTTTCTGTTATGTACCAGGTATCTGGAGTACACACTGGATCCCAGTAAAATTCGTAAACAAGATGCCACGTCTACCATCATATACATCGCCAACAATGTAGTGGGACAGCCTTTAGCATGGGACTTTATACGAGCGAGATGGGATTATATATTTTCCCAGTGAGTTGAATTTGGATAAACCTGTACTGAACTCTTTAGTTACTGTTGCGCTGTTCCTGTTTGTCTCCTGGGTAAGCCTTAATAAGATTTCTCCTTTCCCAAATCTAGGTATGGTGGAGGTTCTTTCTCCTTTTCAAATCTCATCAATGGAGTGACCAAAAGGTTTTCAACCGAGTTTGAACTCCGACAGGTAAAACAAGCCTGACATTCTGTTGACCATGGCTTGATAATAATGTTAAATTATGTTCAAAGCATGTTTAAAATATTTTTCCATACATCTTGAGTTAATTAACAATTTTACTTTACACTGGGATGGACTTCTGTATTCTTTGAATACTCTTATTTAACCCATTCCTCTTCTGTACCAGTTATCTGCACAGGTTTGCAGGGTACAAATAAGACAGGCAGATATTCATTGGCATTGAGTTGAGTAGCTCCAGTTTAATTTTTACTAAGAGACATCTTGTGTGATTTCTCAGCTGGAGCAGTTCAAGGCGGAGAACGCGGATACTGGACTTGGGTCAGGCACCCTGGCAGTGGATCAGTCCATTGAAAGGACAAAAGCCAACATGAAATGGGTGGCAGAAAACAAAGGCAGTGTTCTGCAGTGGTTCATCACAGAATCTGCGTGAATAAAATGAGCTTGGGGTGGTACCAGCAGTCTACTGACATGACAGCAGTTCTGTGCAGGACTATGACCTTTATCATGCATCCCGTTTTCTAATTTATTGACCAACACTTGCCTATTTTTTAGGTTTGGCTGAATTTTTTTTTGCCGAATAAAATCCAATGTAGAACTTTTCAAACCCCATCACTCATGCTTAATGATATGAAATAGTGGTGTCATTACTGCAATGTTTTTTGGCATTTATTAATATTGCTTATACTCTGTTGAATCTTATAAATATACAAACTAAATCTTTGATGAATAAATGATGGATTTACATAGATTTTTCCTCCCTTTAGATTCATTTAGTGTACAAATAAAGCCTTTAGGGTATCATGCACGTTGGGTTCCACTTTGGGTTTATAGCATCAGCATTCTCTGTTAATGAAGAAAACCATCCTGGTCTTGCCCTGGTTCTATGTTCATCCCAAAGATGGTCTTTTGGACCAGTATCAAGTGATTGTGATGCCACATTATTAATCTCTGCATACCAAAACAGAGAAAGGCTAACTCTCCAGATGAAACAGACATTCTCTAAAAAAATAAACAACCATTCTAGTTATTTTAGCAATAACAAAAAAAGGACATCCAATTAAACCAACTCCTTTTTGACAAACAAGCAAACAAATAAATTTAATCCCACCACTCCATGCAATCTGAGACACTAAAACAGCCCAAGAGCCATGTGTCCTTATGCTTAAAAGAATGATCCTCATTGACTCCATTAAGCTGCACTTCATCAAAAGTGACAAGATTCACTGACAGATATCAAGAATAAATCTGTGCATTCTGGGAGGACTCAGAATTTACAGGAGATCTGGCTGATGACCTTGAAGACTTCCACAGCTTGAAAATACAATAAATAACTAAAATATGCACTACTCAAAAAAATAAAGGGAACACTTACACAACACAATGTAACTCCAAGTCAATCACACGTCTCTGAAATCAAACTGTCCACTTACTGTAGGAAGCAACACTGATTGATAATCAATTCCACATGCTGTTGTGCAAATGGAACAGACAAGAAGTGGAAATTATAGGCATTTAGCAAGACATCCCCAATAAAGGAGTGGGTCTGCAGGTGGTGACCACAGACCACTTCTCAGTTCCTATGCTTT
>JAODKM010000020.1:9708652-9751224 GCA_026780845.1 Petrocephalus sullivani
AACCTTCCCCCCCCCGTACCCACATACACCAGAACCTCCCCCACCCTGTCCCCACATGCACCAGAACCTTCCCCACCCCGTACCCACATGCACCAGAACCCTCCCCACCCCATCCCCACATGCAACAGAAACACATGGTACAGCCGAGATGGGAGGCCAGTCCGGTACAGGATGATTAAATACACACACACACACACACTGTGACACACTACAGGACGTTAGCCATTTTCATTATTCAGTGTGAGGTGAATCGACTCAGCGACACGTCTCTGTCTGCAAGACCTGGAATAGCAGGACAATAGAGAAAAACACTCAAGCATTCACTCATACACTATCATAAGCAGAATGTCTCAAGTAAGTGGAAAGGTGCCTTTTCTGCCAGTAAAGAATGAATCATTCCACTGTTCGTCAGTTTCCAAATCTGACCTGTTAAATTCAGTCCTCCAGAATAAAAAAAATTCACTGCTATCATTTCAGTCGCCTGAAGATATCATTTCATTTTTTACCTACACGTAATGAACACAAAATCAAAAATGAAAGGGAACTGAAATGTCAAAATTTTGCTGCTCTGCTATAAAACAATTAAAAAAATAATATTTTCAAGAATACATTATGGGTATTCATGCAGAAATACCTAGACACACAGACCAATGTGAAACGTGAGACACAAGCCTTGTGCTCAATACCACAGAGCAGCCCTGACAGAAGCCTGGGGAAGGCCAGAAGTTACCAGAGGGCAGTACCAGAGCCACGGCTGTCAGAGAGGGATCCCTACCTGCAATTTTACCCTTTGCTGGTAGAGATATGGTTGGCATTTTTTCACAAATAGTATTTCAAACCTATCATTACACACTTCAGGAAAGTAAAGGAATTGCAAATAAATATTAATGAAAATAATGGATGAAAAGTAAACTGTAAGAAGATAAAAGATTGAAAATGTATTGTGTTGAAACTGACAAAATGGGGCGAGGATGGTTTTGGTGCATACGGGAACAGGGTGGAAATGGTTGACATGTTTGAAGTACTATGTTTTTCTGCTTGCTAGTTATACCGGTGGTAATATATGTAATGTCTGCTAGAGGGCACTCTTCTGCCAGGAAGTAGGAACAGTAAAAGCAGTGGAAGGTATGCATTACTAGCCATGACAGAGATTGGTGCGTGCATTTTTCAATTTATTTTTTTTGCTGAGTAAACATCGGTTTTGTTCCCTGACATGGTCAGATTAGCGGGACCCATCCGGGCAACGGATGTCGTTCAGAATCTACTAAGAAACACAACAAATACTGAGATCAGTGTATGAAAAAGCAGGCATGCAAGTGAGACAAACACATTTCATTCAGAATATCTTTATTTAATTAGTGATGTTGAAAGTGACAGGGACAATAACACACATGCATTGCAATCAGCTGTCGCTATTGTACTGAACTCCATTTAAACGTTTGCAGCTCTTCCTTCCGGCGCTGTAGGAACTGAAGGCAATTCCAGTTATTTTCCAAGCGTGCGATATTACCCATTTCTCGTTTTTTTTTTGCTACAGGACTTGCAGGTGTCGTTTTCAATACGTCGATTTCTGCAACCTAGCAACAGAATTTACAAGTAACACGCTTGTATGTCAGAATAATTCCATGAACCAAGCCAAGCATTCAACAGAAATAAACTTGCGCCTGTCAACACACAAAGTAACTGGTGCTAAACTCACAGAAGAGGTCCTAGGGCCAACAGACAAAGGAACCAGTGCTAAGCTCACAGAAGTGGTTCTAGGACCAACATACAAAGCCATTTTCTGCAAAGAGTTTTAAATGATTTCCTTCGAGACGAGTTTAATGAAAACAAGCATTTTTTAAATGATTATAGTGCTGTTAATCTGTGGAAGGACTTGTATTGGATTATTTTGCAGCTGCTTTTTGTTGTAATTTTTTAACCACCACAAGCAATAGTAACATACACACACACGTGTGCACATTCACTGTCAGGCAGTCCAAATTCATACAATTCTAGTAAACTTTAAACACAGACTATTACTTATAGAAGTTATATATCTATGTCATTTCCGAGGGATCTACTCTTTTACCCCATTAGAAAAGGGCTGGCTGTTACCACAAATATTTATTTTTCATGGTGCTAGATATAAGTGGAATTCCAGCTGATGAGAGGCTCCATAAACCAGGGGCCTGTTTTTACTGAGCTGCCCAGTCGCCCTTTTCAGCACTTCACAGTCCAGGGTATGATAAGCTTCAGGTACAAACACAGACAAACATGAATAAATATAAATCTTCTCCCTCCAGAGGTGCAAGGTTTGTGCACCAGGCTTTACAAAAGGTATTACAGCTACAGTAAGGATGGTGGTGGCCTAGTGGTATGAAGCTCTGGTTATGAACCAAGAGGTCACCAGTTCAAATCCTATGTACCACCAGTGGGTCCTTGAGCAAGACCCCCAACTCAACAGGGTGCTCCAGGGAGATTGTAATCAGGTAATGTAAGTCACTCTAGATAAACATAAAACATTTTTAAAGCAATTTCCTCTGGGATCAATAAAGTTTTTCTGATTCTGATAAGGGTGTCAGCTAAATGCCATAAATGTAAACATAAAATTCTAGATGAAGAACTAAATCACAAATAACAAGGTCCACGTGAAGCAGCCTGTGAGCAACAGGTCACATATATCGCATTATATTAACAACACAAATGTAGAGGAAAGATATTGTGACTGAAAAGTAAAGGAGGAATTTGTTCTTTTGCATAACAGCAAAGCAGGGTTGAGTTTTAAAAAGGTACAGACAAAACAGCTTGATAGAACAGGGGAGGAACATGGCAATCATATAAACTCTATCTATATGGCTATGGAAAGATTCAGCCAATGCTGATGGATGTCGTTTGTTCCTGACTGGTCAGTCTGTTGCGCTTTCCGGAATGGTCACAGCAGGACCTTCTCCCTGGTTTCGGGCAGCTTCAGGGCCAGCAGCCCCCCACAGACCAGGGAGGAGAAGGCCATGAGGATGGGGACGATTTTGGTGATGCCGACGAAGGCAGCAAAGATGGAGCTGCTCAAGATGGCCGCCAGCTTGCACAGGGCATTAAGGACTCCGAAGGCGGTGGCCCTGCCCAGAGGAGACCAGAGCGTCAGATGCTGAGGGCCAGGCCAGATTACCGACTCCCTTTGAAACCTGCTACCCTTAAATTCCAGCTCTCTGTTTACTTCATAGAAACTAGGTGAAACTTTACAATTTGGTGCTATTCAGGGATGTTCTGTTAATGTAATAGACTGCAGGATAATTCCACATATACAGGTGAAAGGATTACAAGAGGTCATCTCTTTAGGCTTGACCTTTACAGAACCACCATAAAGGTTTTTGATTCATCCCCGTCAGCTCACAGAGGACAGCAGGACCTCTCTGAAATACATAACTACGCGGTTCAAGGGCGTAACCCCACTGAGGAGTACGGCTGTTTGGTTTAGTGTGAGCGTACCTTTTGGATGCTGGGTACAGTTCCACAGTGATGACCTCGATGCCATTCCAGGCCGCTACACTGACGCCACAGAACAGGCACTGCCAGGCAATGATGGCCGCCTGACTAAAGCTCATGAAGAGGAAGAAGGTGCATCCGGCAGAAATGAGCATGGAGCCACCTAGTGGTGGGGAGATGGTGGAGGAGGGTACACAGAACACCTCTAAATCTGCTGCCATGATTTATCTGTTCATTTTAGTCAATAAGAAGAAACTTTTATTTTAACTAACATAGCACTTCCTCAAGGGTAAAACAAGAAGACCATTCCATGGGATATAAATCTGCATCCTCTGGATTACTGGCAACTCGAGACTCCGTAAGTGGAGGTGGGAGAAGCAAAATTCTCCTTACTCACCAATGATATTGATTCTCCCGATCTTGTCCATGAAGAGGGCAGATATGATGTTGCCAGGCAACACAGCCAGGCTTCCCAGAAAGCTCACCAGGTAGATCAGGATATCATTCTCCTCTTGGAAGTTCAGGTGACAGCCCGTTTTGGAGTGCAGGAAAGAGGTGTTCTCCAGTCTGCAATTGATAAATTTCTCTTCCCACAGGTCTGCAAGACATATTAAAGACAGATTTTTTTCTCTTGGACTGGTGAAAAAAAATATTTTGGCAGCTCTATATCCTGCTCTATTTTTTAATAAATATTCTTATGGTTATGTTGTAAATATTTGAATGCATTGAAATAAACTCCAAAGAACTGTTAGAATGCTATAATTATTTTATTTTAGCGAGCATTGGGGTCCCAAATCAGATTAGTGACCAATGGACACCTTAGTACCGTATAATTCCTACCTGTGTTGTAGAAGATTGTGGACTTAATGGTGCAGTTCTTGAAGAAAGTCTCAGTGGACTTGATGTCCTCAAAATAGCAGTCTTCAAACAGGGAATCTTCGAACTTGACAGATTTTAGCTCCATGTTGGTGAACCTGAGGTTTGCACAAACATGCCACAATAAAGAAACAGTCTGGTAACAACCTGCTTTTACACAGAGCCTTTTCCAAACTGCACATTAGTGAGATACAGTAGCCCAAAATATACTTCATATATGTTTAAGACTGTTCATCTGGTTAGTGAGTGTATATTTGTTCAGAAAAAAAACACAATTTAACATTAGATTGCATACAATGAACAATAACACAATAAAAAAAACAGATTTTCTTCTGAGGAGTGCTGGAGTGATTGATTCTGTACTTCTTAGGCTAGATGGTTTCCAAAGCTCTCCTCACAGGCACCTCAGCCATCCCTTGTATTTGTTAAATTTAATTGCCAGCTCACTTAATTAATTAACTTCATTAGTCAATTAATTTGATGAGGTGTTGATTAGTCCTACATGTTGTACTAGTGGTCAAGACATGGGTGTACTGGATGGATGCTGGAAACTCCGGGATGACATTAGGAGAGGTTTGGAATTGGCTAAGCTGACACACTTTTAAAAGGCATAAAATAATTACTGTAGTTTACTCCAACATGAAGTTAATTTAAACAAAAATTTCTTTTACTGCCTACTGCACATTTTGCACTATAATACTGTACATAATGCGACTTTTAAAAGGAAAACTAAACTCTGTTAACTGAGCATTTGATCATTATGATGAAAGCACCCCCAGCAGCTGCAGGTCTCGCAGGACCTACCAGTGCCATGAGCCTCTCACTCACTTGTCATTGATGTATTCCCCTTCCTTGTGGACCTGATTGGCCAGGGTAAAGTTGAAGGTGAAGTGCTCCACTCGCTCGCGATGGAACATTTTCACCTTGGATTCATACTCCTCATACTGCAGGTACTTTATCATGTCAGGGAACCAGACAGACAGTCCATAATAACTGCAATACAAACAGTGAACAGACACATATTCTGCAAGTTACATTCGCATTACACTCTCCAGTGAAAGTGTCGGAAAACAGAAATTCGAAACATGATTTTTAACGGGATTCTACTCTCAGTTTCAGAATTGTGGATTTCCTATTTATTTAATGGCCTGGCAGATATATAGCATAGTATATAGCATAACTTTTCACATAAACAATTTATTGTACATGATATTTATAATTGAATGTATTGTATGGCTCCTGGTCCTGTCAGCTTGCATTTGTTGCTAGTCATATATTGGAAGTCCAGTCTTCTATCTGCATTACTTGGACGTTGCTTTGGACAAAGCTAAACAAATAATATATAAAGCATTCAACAAAGCTAAAAGAATAAACTGAAAATGATGCTAAATTCAACTCCAGTAAAAGCATAAAAACAATGAAATTTCAGTTTAAAAATACTGTGTATGTTCCTTCTACAATGGAGGAGGTAGTATGCAGAATATTTAGTATCCAAAGAAGAGGAATGCCAATAATTGGTTGCTGAGAAGCTGTGACCTGTTTACCTGAAAGCCATCGTAAACCATATGATGGCCATGAACAAGCTGGTGAGCCTTAGGTCAGGAGCCGCAAGCCCTAAGATGTTCTTAATCACCTGCGTGGGAGACAAGCGGGTCACGTGGGTATTACAGACAGGGTCACGTGACAGCCAGCCTGCATTACGGAGACGACTGGTGCACCTGCTTGACTAGAGTCATGTGCCTGACCATCCAGCGCTGAAAGGCGGTCCCTGTGGAGCTCTGGATCTCAATGAACTCATCTTCCTGAACTGGGGTTTTAATCTGGGACACCTGCGGGCCAGTTACGGGAAGTGTTAGCAGGAAAGGCGTTTGCATGGCGATTATTCGCTGCTTTCAGACACGGCACATATTTATTCCGCCCAGGCCTGGCTCCAGCTCTCGGCAACAGGGTGGGCCAGGGAGATTTTTTGCGGGGGGGGGCGCGGGGGCTTCGGATTACATATAAAAAAAAAAAACATATTGAGGCGGGTTGGGCCAGTCTTGTGATTTGGTGGGCCAGGCCCAGCCTCGCTCCCCTGTGAAGCCGGGCCCGATTTCACCAAAGCCAACAGACGAAGCCATGTGCCGCTTACGGTGAACACTCTCTCCGGTTCGCCCTTCGCCCTCCAGTTGGTGTCGTGGACCTGCTTAAGGATCATCCAGGCTTCGTCGTGTTTTGCATTCTAAGAGAAGGTACAAAAACAGTAATTAAACCAGCAAATCAGAGCACAATAACCATAACGTTACTGGTACAGGCAGTCCCCGGGTTAAGAATGTCAGACTAACCAAGGTTATCATAGTTCTGAATTTCTCAAATATTTAGTTTTCGTTTAGTTTATTAGCTTTAGTGTTTGTTTTAGTTTTTTGTAGTTTAAGATATTTGTTAGAGATGCAATTCAAATCGGTCAGGATAAGTATAAGGATAACCTCAATTTTATAAAAATCAGTGTCTGCAATCAAAAAATGAAAAATGCCAAAGTCTCATATTTTGTTTAGTTACTTATGGTTAAGGTTAGGGCTGGGTAGGGGTTAAGGGTGTCATAGTCGGGATCAGGGTTATGCCCATAGGAATGAATGGAGAGTTCCCATAAAGATAGGAATACATGGTATGTGTGTGTAAGTGTATGTGTGTATGTGGGTGTGTGAGAGGGAGTGAACAAGAGGGATGGGTGTACTTCAGTCAAGCAACAATTTCTTGTGAAGACTACAATGTAGGTGTATTAGAGCTGTAATTGGGCCTTAAAAAATGTAAAAGTGTAAAATGATAGAAATTAAGCCCGAACCCGACAGAACCTGCAATTGCGATTTCATTAGCAATTAAAAAAAAAAACTCAGTTCAGTAACCACTATATGTATATGAAAAACGAATTGAGCACCACCGTGCTATACTGCGCTATACTGCTTTTTTTATACCGCAAACAGTGCTCGACCGCTTTTTTACCTACCGTTAGTAACGTGCTTTCAGAAAGTCCCATGTACACAAGGGTCAAATTATCAGAGAAGAATGACGCATAAAACTACTATCACAAGTTAAATAAATTAATGAAAGTAAAACAATTCCCATAATAAAAACTTTAGGGATCTTGCGCCTAATAATAGGACCTTTCTGTGAACAATCTCTTACAATTAAATAGGTCAGAAATTCACTTACGGCTCAGCAGCAGAACCGATATTTTTCTGCACTGCGAATGTAACGTTTTCCTCCGGTTTCACGTGTCTGTGTTTGTGAGCGTATACGCAGTCACTTTGGGCCACCTCTGATTGGTCAGCATGGCTGGCACGCAAAGAGCACAGCTCTTCTGATTGGTTAGACTGACTGTCACACAAGGACACATCTCGGTCAGACGTGCTGCATTATGCATAATGTGAAATCGACAAATCGCTCAGCCCTAGCGCTCATTTATCGTGCAAGCCGGAGTGCAAACCCTAGCCCGGCCCAAACCCGACCGAACCCATCAGATACTGTGGGGTTCGGGCAAAGATCTTCAGCTCTAAAGTGTATACATTTCTCACATAAGGATAACTCATACTATGGGTACATACCTTGCTTATGTACTCAAGCTTTACCATATACTGCGTATACCATATTGCAACTCCATTCTGTACACTCCCTTGAGTCTAGGGACAGGCTGCTGAGAGGCAAATGGCTTATCATTGCTTTTAACTTCAAGAAAGTAAGAAAGGTATGGTACTTCAAGTTGGTTTTCCACTGGCGTATACACTGGTACCAGCGCTGAATGACATCACATGGTGAGGCGGGGTATTTGTACTGAATTCAAAAATAGCTGTTGTATATACTGTAATAGGTTTATATTATATTAACACGCCAGGTTATGAACATGCAATTCTTACATCGCTAGTCAGCTAGATTAAAATCAGGCTTTTTCTTATTGTCAATTCTGTACGGACCTTATAGCGCAGGGAGTTTAAGTTTAATTAAGTTTAATTTTAATGATTATTCCTTTTCAAGATTATTTAGTGTATATTTAAAAATCTGTTCACTGCCACTGCTTTAGCATGAGCGGGTTTGTGAGAAATTTATGTTAACTAATTTTTGCTTTATAAATACCACAATATTTATTACAACAAAATCACATCCTATATTTGGGAATTTCCCAATAGCGTGATATCCTAGTATATTAAATAAAAAAAATTCTTCTCATGCCATCATGATTGTTGTTGTATTTAGTCCTCTGAGCAGATTGCAATTATTTTTTTTACTTCGTTTGTTGTTGTTGTTTTCTGAGTCTGTAACTTTTTCCAGTCAGCGGTTATATTGTGTTTCAAATGCAGGCTACTTGCATAACAAATCGACTAAATAAGTGTCCTACTCCAAAGTACCAAAGTACCAAATAAGTACGGTCGTTTGAATGTGTAAAACTGGCACAGCTTTAGAAATTATTAATCTATAAAATAAATTGACAAAAAAACAAAAGCATTTCCATGTTTTTGTAAGCATATAATACAGTTTCAGTCTTCGTTTTTTTGTGAAGCCTCATTTTTACTTTTATTTCAGTGAACGAAAATGTATTTCAAATGTATTTTGTTTTGGTTGTTTAACCCTGTGACTGACGGAAAAATCGTACTGACAAATGGACTGTCATAAAGTCTGTTGTTAAAAATTCGGGTTAAATAGAGTGGTTTGTTATTTATTATTATTATTATTATTATTATTATTATGATTATTATACCAACTTACCTACAAATTCACCTTAAAGACAAACATAGGGAACAGGTCTTGTTCATAACCTGAGGACTGCCTGTATCATTCATAGTATTATTACTCTAACAATTACTCTACATTTTTTTTTCATTTTGTAAAAAAAATCCAAAAGTTTGCAAATGTTCATGTGCCATGAAAATTAACTGCTCTAAACAGAGAAATTGGCAGAATGAAGCAAAGTAAAATGGAATCAATTGATCTAAATGGGGAGCTCAGTTTAATATAAATCCATTGCAAGGAATTGAACAGAACTGAACTGAACAAAGTTTAACAGCTGACCAGATGTGAAGTGAATTCTAATTTGAATTGATTTTACATGCAAGTGTGGCTGAAGTGGCACTTTACCTCCAGGAGAAAGCGGGGGCTCTCTGGCATGAAGGTGAGGCCGACAAGGGCGGCGATGGCAGGCAGTGCACACACGAACACGAACACCCTCCAGCTGTGGAGCTGCATCTCCGAGCCCATGCTGAAGCCCCATCCTGAAAGGCAATAGCACAGCTGGATGTCGCCACGTGGGGCCACCCCCCAAAAAAAGCCCGCCACCCTGCCAGGACGTGCCGCCGGCTACCGTAGTGCGGGACGATGCCCCAGGCCGTGAGGGAGGCGAACATGCCCCCCATCATCCAGAACATGCAGAGCCAGCTCAGGTGCTCGCCCCTCTTGTCCATGGAGAGGAATTCAGAAAAATAGGAGTAGACGATGGGGACTGATCCACCTATGCTGTGGGAAACACAGAGGAATCTCCGCCAATGTTAGGACGTCTCATTCCTTAAAATAACTACAGGACACCGTTTTGGGAATACACAATCAAGAGGTGGCCGAAGGAAATTGCTTTGGAACCCGGCCCCTCATATGATTATCGGGGCTGCTTCTGTGGGTGTGGGCTGGTGAGGGGTGCCGGCCAGCGGGTTCAGAAGAGGATATGAGGATGTTTCATTCTTTCATTCGTATCGTTTGAGCTCTGCCAGATGTGGTCACTGTGCTGATCGAACACTCATTACACAGACACAACAGCCTTTCTATTTCGTTCAGGCACCTGGAGCTACTTGTGGATCCTGAAGTTATTTGCTTACCAGTTCTGACCCCGGTCCCGTACCAGAAAGCATAGACCTGAGGAAGATTGTTATGGAGCTGAGGCGTTATTGCAATGATTTCAGTTTATTGCCTTTCTCTGCGCCTTCTACACCCCCCTGCTCTTTCCCTGGCTAGTCAGAAGCCAGGTCTCCCCTTCCAGTATTTAGGTATAATTACTGTTATTGTTACTTGTTAGCAGAGTCCCTCAAAACTTAGGAATACCTTAATTAGCTCCCCTGTCTCTACTGATGATCTCTACTGTCCGCTGATGGTCTCTTGGCTGGATGCGCTTTTATTCTGCACTTGTATAGAAGGAACGTAGTCCTCATGGCTTTTATTTGAATGGTTATCGTTGAGTTCTAACAGTGTTTTGTGTAGCTCAATTGCTGACTTACACTTTGTCACTGGAAGCTCATCTTAGCTGCATTGGTACTTAGTTGGCTCTTTGGTGGCTGTATTACTTTGGTCAAAAGCATATAAATACATTTAAATGTACTTTTGTGGCGGTGGTGCAGTGGTTAGCCCTGTTGCCTCACATCTTCAGGACAGGGTTTGAGTTTAGACCCTAGCTCCATGTGTGCGGAGCTTGCATGCTCTCTCCGTGTCATTGTGGGGTTTCCGCTAGACCCTCCACAATCCAAAAACATACAAAGGTGAATGGGAGCTACCAGACTACCTACGTGTGAATGGTGCGTGAGTTTGCCCTGCATTGGATCGGTGTCCCATCCTTGGCTCTTCACTGCCTTGTTTTCAGGAAAAGCTCCAGATTCCCCATGACCCCGAATACAGCAAGTGGGTACAGAGGATGGATGTACTACAATAATAAACCATGGTGAGGTGTCTCTGAAGCGCCCAAAGGCCATGCTTGTGGGTGTCTGGCATCACATTCCAGGTGCCCCCTGCCTTCTGCCCCGAGCTACCTGGGGTTGGCTCTAGGTTAATGGCTGTCGTTATAAAGGAAGATGCTGGTAAAGAAGCTACCTGCTGTCGCGTCTCATTTCTAGTGGATTTAGGCCCCCGTGACTCACCCGAAGCCTGACAGGAGCCTGAAGAAGAGGAAGGAGCCGTATCCCTGGGCGAAGGAGGACAGGAAGGCGAAGCTGCAGTTGATGGCCAAGGCGTTGATGAGGCTTCTCCTGCGGCCCACCTTGTCTGCCAGGCCGCCCCAGACGAACGCGCCCAGCAGCATGCCCACGTACACGATCAGACCTGCGGGGGGAACCAGGACCTTCAGCACCGACGGGGCCACATGTGGAATATCACGGTGATTAGACTGGGAGGAGCACTTCGCATCACACACCTCCATGTGTGCACCACTGTCACTCCAGGCAAAAAGTACAGCCGAGGTGTAAGAGCATTGCAGTTCACATATGAGACGTTAAAGTAAAAGAGCATTATGAAATAAAATTATTATACATTTCTGAAAGACTAGTGGGTAACAGGACTGAGATGGCTTTTTATCAGAGAAATCAAGACACTGCATATGATTTGATGGTGGCTGTTTCCACATTTGTCAGATTGTAAAAATTTATTTAGTGACAAATGAGGGTCAGAGAGCTGAAGTGCTGAGTTACACCCAGCCCCAGTGTATTACATACAGTAAGTAGTTTTACTTCCCTTATAAACCTCCTAAGGCTCCCATATAACACACTGGGAAGGGTACCTGACGCATTTTTGTGACTCCCATGTCATGTATAGTTCAGAAGCCATGTCCTGGCAGGTTGCTGTGCTGTGCTAGAATGTCTGCCGCACCATTATGTGTTCTGTGCTGTACTGACACCTCAGAGTGGGAAGACAAACACATAGTGTGCCTTCTTATCTCTGTAACAGAAATAACGCTAAAAAATAAAGCTAGGCTGACAAAATTTAAAGCTGTTTTCCTTTGGTCAGCTATCTTTCTTTTAAAAAGGAACAGAGTTAGATTTTTTGGAAATGGCCTGTGGCACAGTACCTATACATATCATTTACTGATTTGTACACACACCTTATGGTGCAGTCTGGACATCATCAGTACCATTTATTCATTAATGCCTCCAGTGAAGGGCTACAGGGAGCTTGGAGCAGGAAGCACTGTACTTCCAGGATGGAAGAGCTTTATTATGAAACAACAGACATGGATGTAAAGAATAACTGTACCTTTTTAATGTGTCATACATTATATCAAACAATCCCTACGGAAGTCTGTAGAGGACATGCATCAACGTTTTTTTTCTCTTTTCGTGATCTCGACATAACCAAAGTCACTTTCCTGTGATCTCGCGACAGGTTTAATATTATCCTCATGGACAAACACATCAGATTTTACTTTGATGGTGGACTGTCCCAAGAGGAAATAACAGTATGTCTGTCGGTGCTACTAATGGATGCATTTATGGATTCTCGAGGCATATTATTAGTCTATATCACCTGTTTGCGTGAACGTTTTCTGTACCAAAATTGGAACGAATTTGGCAAATTTAGAAATAATAAACCAGGCAATTACACATGGATTATTGTAAGTGAAGTAAGCTTGCATCCAGATAATGTGCCTCGAGGATCCATCAATGCCTCCGTTAACAGCTATGTGGTTGGGCTTCAATTTATTGTCAGAATCCATATGCCATAATAATAATTTTTATTAATATACTGCCTTTCTCACACTTAATGACGCTTTACAATGCAAACAATAAGTATTTAGGGCCAGGCACACTGTAATGCCATCTCTGCAGTCTTCTTCTTCTCCTCTCCTGCACTCCAGCGGGATCCAAGGTTACCTGTATATCTCTTACCATTTGCCTGGTAAGCCAGCATCTTTCAAACATCATCTGGTTACCATGGAGAAATAAGTTGTGATCTTGAGAAAATGAAAGATGCATGTCCTCTACAGACCACCGTACAATCCATATAGGCATCTCATATGTTTAAAACACGGGTGCATATGCAATTTTTGCATCAGGAAATGTACAGTACTTAAGATTTCTTTAAAATGGGTCAATTCCAAATATTCTCCACCAGGGGGCACTAAAAACCCCCCATTTCTCAGAAAAAAAGTGGCCATTAGAAGAAGATGTCATTATGCATGAGGCACATTGAGTTGATAAGCTCAGTTTTTCTAAAGACAGTTTCCCTCTGAAAGTGACAGACTGGGTCTCCACACCCTGCTGACTGCCAATGATACATTTGTCTTTGTCTCTCCTTGCTATTTAAGGGGCTGAACTTGATCTGTACCTTTGTGCATAAGAGGAACAACAGATTTTAAAGTGGAAAAGAAACATAATTAAAAGAAGAATTATCTTTTACGCTAGTCTTCCTGGTCTTCAAATGCATTCTGTTGTGATGTCAGATGAAGAATCGAGATATATGGGATATATTTCAGCCAACTACTTTGTCAGGATTGTGTGAACAGGTCTGGTTAGCCTTATAAGAGGCACTCATACACATAAGCAACTATGCAACTTGGCTGTCAGGCTATTGCCTTTAAAAACCAATACCTTACATTTAAACAGGTGAGGGACAAATATTTTCTGTTTTCCCATTTCATTTAGAAACTTTTGCCTAAAAAAAACAGATGTTGTCTCATGTTCTTTTTGACTGTGTCATGGCCTCAAATAGACAATGAATAAGTGGCTGAGGCAGTCTGTAACTTTGCATCCTGTGGGAAGCTGCCTGTTGGTACTGACCTGGCAGCTGGCCCTTGCCATGGTTACTGTCATAAACCCATTCATTCATCGAACTGATTAGATCCCAGTCAGCACATTCACCTGAAATTCCATCCCAGGTTCACTGAAATACGACTTACCTCTGCTACTAACAACAAATTAAGGTTACCCTTATGAAAATGAACCATGGTTTTACTATGGTTCTATGAGTAGCTATGGTGTTCCGTTTTTATGGTTTACCACGATTTTTTGGGTAACCATGAAAACCATGGTTTATGACTATGGTTTTATCATTGTTTCACTACAGTTACCATGAAGTGCTATATGTAAACCATGATAGTACTATGGGTAGGCGCATAGTAATCGGAATTACCATAAGGGACCATAGTAAAGCCATGGTTACTGTATAAAAACCATAGGAAACCATAGTGAATTTCTGTAAGGTTAATGTAAAGCCATATCGTCATTCTGGTGTTATATTTCCCAATTTACCCAATTTAATTTACCCAAATTACTAATATTAGCATGTAGTTAGTGATGTCCTCGTGCATTGCTCTTCTCAGAGCCGGCTGTAGGTGCCGAAGCACCTTGCCTGCTGCAGATGGCATGGCCCCCAGGGTGCTTGGTGCAGGGTGGGTGGGGAAGAGCGAGCATCAGGCCCCCTCCATGGGACGGGCATATGGGGCTCAGGGCTCCCGCCCACACTTCAGCTCGGAGCTGCAGCCTGACACAGCTACCACTGACCTGCTGCCATCCATAAATATCCGCTATGACGATAAACCTCAAACATCTATCAGCGAATCACTGACCATCACTCCACATTTTCTGTCTGTTCTAGTTCATTACATCTTTTCGTTCATTACGTTTATTTTCAGGTGTTTTTTATGTACCAGTGACCTTGATAGGTATGTTAGTTGGCATGGTAAGATGGTGATCAAAGTCACATTGTGCTCCTAGTTCCATTTTGGGGAAAAAAAAGTTTTGTCAATGGAATCAATTTTGAAGAAAAACGTTTTGAGTTTTTTGAATCACAAACAAAGAAACGACCAAATTCTGTACCTCCTCTTCCTCAATTTTGGCAGAAAATTCAATGCTTACTGTGTCATATAAAACAGATGGGCGAACAGTATATATAGTGTCTATAGGTCTTCTACTAAAATCGTTATGTTGTGGGTTCTGGCCTTGTTGAAACAGAGGTCTGTCACTGTATCACATTCGAGCACCTTTTTAGTCCTGGGTGCCAGCTGCTTTTTGCGCTGTGCCTAATGCTCTCGCTAAAAGGCTGACATGGTGGTTGTGCAGAGATGGAGAAATGGTCCAGCAGCATGCCAAACACAAGGTCGGGATAGAGGCCATCAATTGCTGAGCCACCTGCTGACTCGGATGTCGGCATGTGCTGGGCAGAGGACCAAGGGAAACCCAAACTGCCCTCTCATCTCCAGGGCCAGCTTGTCTCATACGCAGCGACAAACTGATGACTTCAGAATACAGACCTTGAGATGAATGACACTTAGTCATTAGTAGTTGTGTCTAATGGTTTTTCCTTATGATAGATTACAATAACAATACTAATATGTAATCATTTTCAATTACAGTAATTACAGAAAGACATTGTTCTGATGAAGCTGCCTACATGCCAACATTGCCTCACAGTCTGGTTTCCTGAATCTGGTTTATATTGGTGTATGTTTATCAACTGTACAGTGAACAGTGAGTGTTTTCTTAGACTGTATGATGGTTGAGGTTAGAACTGACATTGTGTTATGCACATGCGGTTGTCAGATTGCAAGGACAGTGATAGTCAGCTCATCTGAGGATAAGCTTGGGCAGTATCCAGTACTATCTAATATCTAATTCATATCATTATACTACACGGTACTTTCAAAATTAACCATGTTGCAGAATTTTTAAATCTTGGCAAAAATATTCGCCAAACAGTGGGTGGGTTTCCCATAATCAGTTTCACTAAATGGAGATCATCATTAAATAGTTTGCCTAAAACATTTTAACCGTGTCATAGAAAACAAAACTTAGCAAGCTTTGCTGTTTTAATGATTATTCTTTTTCAAAATTATCCAGTATGTGTTAAAATTATCAGTGTGAAGTTCGCAAGAGCTTTGCATGCACTCCCCAAACCAATCATAAATTATGCATGTCCTTGCTGTTTGACTCAGTCATAGACAGTGTGACGTGTTTGTGAGCAATTTAACAAAAATGAGTGAGGAGGAGAAAAGTGAACAAGAACTAGTTACCAAAATACAATCGGTTTCCACTGTGTGAAAATATTTTGAATTCCAAAGAAATTATATTGATTTGTCCAAAGGGTTTGATGTCTACTGGCACAACTTGTGAAAACCTCACCAACGTATTTGGCAAACTCTATTGGTACATACCTTGTAACAAAATGTGCATCCAACTTTATTGCTTTGTAAATATTGCAGTTGTTACTGTAAAAAATTCCACATTATGATATTTGAAAAATTTTCAGTATCCATTTTTCCAACATCTATTGTCCCAGACAAAAACCAGAGACATTTTCCAGCATTGTAAAACATGTATATGACCCAATCTGAAATCTGCTTGCAGACCACAGCGGTAAATCACAAACAAATAGCTAAGCATCATCTTTCTTTGGCAGTCCAAGCAGAGCTGTGTGTAGCTCCACTCTCCTTAATTAACTTGGTCCTGCAGCCTTCCTCTCACTGGGCCACAGCGTTATTCACTAAGCATAGATGTATATTTGGATCTGAAACACAACTGTATTAACCTCGCCATTAGCTAATTTGCCTGTCCACATTTTTAATTTATGATTTACTTAAGTGCCTCATGACCATTTGCTGCTTACTGAAAGTGATTTGGTATAATTCCAGTTTAACACCTAACTAATTTTCTTGACTTGGCAAAAGCAGCATGGAAAGTCATAAATTGATCAGTTTAAACACTTATTGATCCCAGTAGGACCGCTGTAATTCTTTATTTCATTGTTTTCAAACTCAGCATCTTATGTATATAACCAAAACTAAAAGTCCTGAGTGGTGAAATTAGTTATGAGCTAGGGTCTTTGTGACCAAAATTTATCCAGTGATTGAAACACGGGCAGGTCTTGTACATGTACATTGAGGTTGCAGGGTCTGCTGGTTTTGGTTTAATCTCAGCAGGACTGATATCATCCAAAATCATATTTGTATATCTGTAACATGACCTGTAGGCAAAGATTTTACAAGTACACGTCTACTGTGTCATACTCATGACAACAGATTCACACATTCAGTTTGCACTGCAGGTGGTGCACACAAGTTTACAGATTCTCATTTTACGAGAGTAGTTTGAACAGTTTGTGGCTGCTAATCAATTCATAGGCGCAGGTAGATAAATTTACATCTGAAGTTATCATACTTAAATGTCACAATGATCTTGTAATTTTTTTAAATACATATTCATATTTAGGGTTGCAAAATGCGCACCTGTGCCTGCTGCCTAAGTTTCTTCAGTGCATTCCTCATTTAACAATCACAAATCACAATTACGATGGTCAAGTTGCAATTATGAATTACAGTTATGCAGCTGCAACTTGAATCACTACTTATATGGGGAAAGTTATTTTGCCAATGAGTTTTCACAAAAAAAATCTCACTGTAATTTCAGATTTGCAATTTATTTTTTACGTGGGATTACTTTAGATGCAAAGCTCATACTGCTTTCAGCCCAACCGACTCAGTTCTCTGGAGCATTCCATTATGCTCATCAGAACTCATCAGACAGTGAGATTTTCTTTTTTTTTTCAATATTCACTAGCCACTGGCAACAATACTTTCCCCTACATAACTAGTGATTTGTAAATGTAGTACTGAAGTACATGTGTAAACTTAACATAATAACATTAGGATTTGTAAAAGTAAAAATGAGGATTCTACCCTTAAACTTAGGAGGTAGGCAAAGGCACACATGCGCAACTCTGATTATGGATTTGCATTTCATAAATATGAACATATGTGACATTTAAGTACGGGTCTTTTAGACATAAGCCTATCTCCATATGTAAGCCATTTCATCTGTTGTTTCATTAACTGGTTACTAAAGAGTGGTTCTACAACTTGTGCCACCTATCTCTGTAGTATTATTTGTCCACCTTTGGAAAAGGTACTGTCTTTGGCTTACCCAGCATGCCCTTGTTAGCGTTGGACAGGCACATGTCCTTCTCAGCACTGGGCAGTGCGAAGCTCACCACAAAACACTCCACACCATCGGCCATGAGCGCTAGACCCGTCACCACAAAGAGCGTCCACTGGAATCGACCATGGCCGCAGTCCTCTATGATGCTCTCATACTGCTCTGCCAGGGTCTCCTCCTCCGGGCCCTCAGCCTGCTTCTTGGCCTTGGCCCTGGCCGCCACACGGGCTGCCCGCTGAGCGGCCTTGATCTCATCTGGGTGCGGGATGCCTTGGTACTCTCCCTCGTACATCTGGTCATCCTCATCGTGACCCTCTGTGACATCACTGGCAGCATCCTCTTCCTGTGGGGGATAGTCCCCCTGGTAGCCATACCCATCTTGGTCACCACCGTAGGTGGTGTAGCCGTCATCAGCCCCCTGATGGTAGACGTTGTTCTGATACGGGTCGTTCATTCTTCCAGATGAATATGGGCCAAGAGAGTCTTAATTCCGGAAGCAGAGGAAAACTATATCAGCATAATCCTTTGCACCCTCCTACGGGCATGAGGTGGCTTTGTCCTGGTCTTCTGCGTGTCAAAGTGGACGCGCTTTGGGTGTAACTGTGCTCTAAAACAGCAGGGTTCTGTCCTTCCTCCCCGGGTCAGAAATCTAATGGGACTTCCCGTTTTTAATGAGAGAAAACTCTTTCTTTGCTCTCTTCTGCAGAAGGCCACATGATACACCTATAAGAGGGGATATGAGCTTCAATGTCATATCAGCACAGAGACTAATGTTACTTTAATAAGCATATGGCATGCATTTTGATGAAGGATATTTATGATCAGCAAAGTTTAATAACAAATTTAACATTTTGATACAGGTTCTGAGGGGGACAGGAACTGGAAATTTTGAGAATTAATCATCAGACTAAACAGAATATCTGCTATGTTAAAAGCAGTGTTGAGCACGCTACTTCCTAGTTACTTCTCCCAAAAGTAACTGAGTTACAGCATTATAAAAGTAACTAGTTACCAGGGAAAGTAACTATTGCGTTATATTTTTTTTAATGTTCAAATATGTCAAAGACTTTACACCCCCCCATGGAACTTTAAATTTAGCTGAATGTTCGATTATTTATAATAAAACTGAATATTAAATATTATTCATGAATGAAATTGACACTTAATAGAATAAATTATTAAAAGAAAACATTTTTCACTAATCAACACTAGTTTAACGTCGCTGTGAAACACTGTGAGACAAGACACCTAATAAATTTAATATATTATTGTGGATATTGTGATTAAAATTGCTTACAAGTGATGTGGAGAAACACTTTCTTCCTGGGCATAATGTACATTTAACTTATACAGTTTTGCCTTTTATCTCAGTGAGGGAAAAGTAAGGTCTGTACTTCCAGACAGGAGCAGGCAGGTGATGTTGTGGTTGGGGACCCTAAGCAAGGTGCAGACGGAGAAATGTTTTTTAGCACAGATGTGTCTACTTTTTGGAGTGCCGACAAGAGAAATTGGAACGGTATCGATCCCATCACGCTAGTATCGATCCGATACCAGCACCAACGTTGGTATCGAAACTATCGATATTTGGATCGATCTGCCCACCCCTACTGACCAGATGAAAACAGTTTCAATGAGCTTATAGTAACACGCCACATTTTACTGTCATTAACGGTAACGGCGTTTTTACAATAGAAACAGTAATTAGTTAGATTACCCTTTACTGAAAAAATAACGCTGTTAGTAGTGCCGTTTATTTTAACGCCGTTATTCCAATCAGTGGTTAAAAGGCATTCTTAGCAGTATATTTTAAAATATTAATAAGCTCTTCACCACTAGTAGTACTGTGATGTTTTGTTGAGTGTGTGCATGATGCAGCTCTTTGTGTGGAGTCTGTATTTTCCATAACAGAGCCACTGGAGTGTCTCCTACTCTTTGAAATAATCCATATAGTGCTCCTTTATGTGGGAGACCACTATCCATCTGCCTCTGTTGACAAAGCACTAGAGTTCAAGCAATACAAGTGATACAGACAGAGGGATGCAGCCAGAGAAGGCGGGAACCTGAGTGAACAGAACCGCCCTGTTCTTAATTACTGCAATAAATGAGCACTGAGGTCGGCCCAGTGACTCAGGGGGTGGTGCTGTTCCTGCACACCTCCAGCGCCAGTAGTTTGAATCCCACCCCCACTCAGTGTGTGTGGAACCTGCACATCCTCACTCCCACAGCCCACAGACATGCAGCTGGACTGCCATCCTGTCTGAAGTGTATTTAAAGCATTTAAAGGATTCCAGGGCGCCCCCATAAACTGATGGGAGTCATTCAACATAACAGTTAACTTTCTATTGATAATCCCCTGTTCATTAGTTAGTCTTTATTACTGATTATGTTTATGTACCAGTCACTGCAACCTGGGGCATTTGAGGGGGAACACTGAGTTGGCCCAGCGCTCGACAGGGGTCACTGAATACGTAAAATTATACGTAAAATTGGGCTGGGGGCACCCAAGGTGACATTTTGTCAGGGGGCCCAATATTTCTAGGTACACCTCTGACTACAATGCCTAAAAATGGCATAAAGTTTACAACAAACATTAAAGAAGCAAGTCAGTAGATTTTTAAACATACTACAGAACGTAGCAAAATTCATATTAAAACTCAAGTCTGGTAGAGGAATATAGGATTTACTTTCAGACTCTATCAGAGCTCTGTTTAAATACCGATTAGGGGTAATGGCAGGAGCTGAAATCATATACAGGAATGCGAGGAAAGCCAAATACCTGTATCTGTTAGTTCTGTCCCCGTGTTTACAATCTCATATTACTGTAGAAGCATTTTATAGATTTTTGAGAGCAGCATAAGAAGACAAGTTAAATGAGATGGATCTGTGCTTGGGCGGTACCGATTTCCTTTTATATTTTCTGATTAAACAGTTAGAGCCTGACCCGTTTAATGAGATTAGCGAGTTTGGAGCTCCCGGCTGGTCCTGAGCACAATGGTGAGTCTAACATCTTTATCGGTACGAGAGCCTGAATTGCTGTGAATTCGGGTTTAATTATAGCTCCTTCGTGTTAATGAGCTGACTTGCCGGTAATGTGCGATTTCCCGCCACTGGAATCTAATTAACAGTGCTGCTGATAAGACATCGCTCACTCCGGCACTGAGTCACCACACAACGTCCCGGCCACGCTTAAGATGAGAAGTGCCTGATTTAGGGGTGTTCACGCTCCCTTGCTTGTGGGATGCTTCACATCCCTTGCCTGCATATGAGACGTTATGCTTGTGTTTTCTACCCAAAGATGGGCTGATGTAGTCACTATGGCAAATACCATGCTTGCTAGGCCTTGCTACAATCATGTGCATTTCAGAAGCCATCGGTTACGGCCTGTGAGTGTCTCATTGTATGATGCGGCTTCAGTAATGAGGAGATTCCACATCAGAGCTACTGTAATGATACTGATTCACAGCCTCATTAAAGAGCTGCTGCTTTCAGATTTTTACTTAAAAAGTACAGTGAAACAAAACTGGCAAAATAATACAAAAGGCAAGTTTGTTGTGATATCATGGTAAATATCCGTGCATTTTCCATAACTGCTTAAGCAGTTCCGGGTCACGGTGAGCCTGGCATCTGTCTCAGGAAGCACAGGGTAGGAAACATCCTGGTTAGGATGCCAGCTCATTGCGGAACACACGCTCACAAACTCTGGACAATTCAGCGATGCCAGTTCACTGAACTGCATGTTTTTAGGAGCGGGGAGGAACCCTGAGAACACAGTGAAAACCAACACTAGCACAAGGAGAGCTTGCATACTCGGGACACGCAAGGAGGGGCAGGATTCACACCCACAGCCCTGGAGGCACGGAGCTCACAGTGCCTCCCACCACATTGCCTGATTTAAACATGAAACTGTCACTGAGTTTGTTCAGTTGACGGGGGCATGTGCAGGAGCAGCGCGAGACCAAGCAGCAGCTCTGCCATCAACAGCGCCTCCCCGCTCCGCCAAAACCTTTCCCAGCAAGCATCCATTTCATTCACCAATCAAGCTCATTTTCAACGAAACCTCCCGAGGACTGGCTTCCCAACCGGCTGTAATTTCCAGCTGAATGACATGGAAGGTGGAAGCGGGCTGGTCGATAGCAGAAACCACTCCTGGATGCAGATAAAAAGGACTGGTGAAGGTCGCCAGGTCCATATGGACAGATCTCAGGGAATTACGCTCTGTGGTGTGAGAGGCGAGCTCTAATACCTGGAGCCGTGTGGGTCCTGGCAGCCATATCCGCACCAGGAACAGTAAATCATGCAGGGCCTGACCGAAAACTCAGGCTCCCTGTTGGCGGTTCACAGAACCTGGCTCTCAAACCTGCTTCCAGCTTGTGTGCCAGATGGCTGACGGAAACATACAAGTTTATGCATCTCACAGACTCATCGCTCTGGCTTTTATTTAAGAAACTCTTTCAAAGACAAAAATTATTTAATCAAAAATCATCAATGGGTGTTTATTATCAGACCTTCGAAAGAAGAATCAGTATCACTTTATAATAAGGCTCCTTTTTTTGCCACTTATAAATGGTGTTAATAACTTGTATATAATCGTCCATTATTGATTTACGAAGTGTTACGACATAATTAAAACTTGATTGTAAACCATTCATAAAGACTTCATAAGGGCAGTCTTGTTGTATGGTGGTACAGAAGAATCTCTATTGATATTTGTGTATTCTTGTGTATATATTTTCTTAGTGTGTCTTGGTACTGCCTAGGTGCCAGTTCTCATGTATAATGAGAAGGCCGATATAATGGGTAGGACGGACTGTGACAGCCTAAACTGCTGCAGCATGGCACGTTGTCCTGGTTCCCCACATAGGATATAGGTACAGAATTCAGGCAGAAATGACAGTCGCCCACACACCAGCCTGTGTGCCAGAAAAGCTAGCCCATTAACTCTGCGGCATGGCCATGAGACGAGGACACGCACAAACACGTCATTAGCAAACAGCTCCGCTGATTAATGATAGCCACAGGTCCGTACAATAGCCTGATGACGTATGATGGTATAACAGACAGGATATGCACATTAGTCACTAAGATTGATTCAAATGACCTTGTTCTTTGGTGGTCAAACCCAAATATATAAACCAGTATATATTACAAACTACAAAGAACAAGATGTATCACTCCTAAAAGTCACAGAGGCTTGCAGTGAAAGCAAAGATCTGTAAATGTCGTTCCCTGAAAGGTCTGTTCGAGGCTATACGAAAACCAGTCCCCCCACCCCGCCCAGTTTGGAAGCCTCCTGTTGCGTGGTATGATCTGAGGAAGACACATTTACCTGATCAGAGACTGCAGAAATTCATTTTGTGCCTTGGCCTGATCCATACGGCTAAGGAGGTGGAACGCTAATTAAATAAGTGTTCCATTTTAGCAGCAGCTGCTCAGCCGAATTTGACTCCATTAAAGCCCCATAAAGCCTCGGTTCTAATAATAGAGCGATGATGGATACCTTCCTCGAATATTACAGGAGAAGACAGGCTTGTTGGAGGTGAATTAGCAAAGTGAAAAAGTGGGTTGGTTTTAGCTACAGGGCAGAGAAATAAATCCCATGTGCTGACAGACATCAGTCATAGAGGCTGGACAAGCACTGTCATGTCAGCCTAATGCTCTCAGCTGCGGCCCTCTGGAGCCAGATGGGGCTACTACGGCAGGCAGAGGGAGTCGCCTCGCTGCCGGGCCCTGCTAGTCCAGCCACTTACATCTCCGCCTTTGCGTCTTTTTGTTTTCATAAGTCAGGGACCTGATAGCTGGGTTTGCACAGCTTGCTGACCCCATTCTCACAAAGAGGAAAAGAGCTTCATTGAAGACCATTGACCGACTGAACGAGGTTGTGCTTTGAAGTGCAGTTTAGACCAGCAAACGTATTGACTAACCAAAGGTGTTATTTTTGAGTATGGATGGTAGGGACCTACAAATACTGAAGGAGTATTCAATTCAATTCAATTCAATTTTGTCTCTAGGGGGGGTTCCACCGCAGCAAGTATCGTACTTATGTACTTTCGGTATCTCAATTAAGTACCAAAAATTCCGTACTTCTTTTGTGCTCTTCCACTGCTGTAAAAACTGGTACCGGCGCTGAATAAAAGGACAACGTGAGGCGGGGCATTTTGTACTGGATTCGAACAATGGCTGTATTACACAACTGGACGATGCTGGATATTAAATCTAAACATCGCATGTTATGCACATGCAGTTCTTACATCGCTAGTGAATTACATAAGATCAGACTTTTTCTTACTTTCGGTTTTATACAGACATGCTCAGGGGGTTAATGTTTTGCTAAAACATTTTTACTTTCGCATAGGGAAAAAGCTTAGCTAACTTTGCAATTTTAATGATTATTCGTTGCCTATATTATATTTATAGCCAATATATGTTTTTTAAATCAGTTTAAATTTAGTTTACCTCCGCTGCTTTTTCTTGGGCGCTGCCTGCGTTCTCCGATAAGCATGCTCACCATTGCTATTTAAATCACTCCTAGACAGGTTTGTGAGAAAGTTATGTTAACTAATTTTTTTATTTTATGTTAAGTAACATAAATACCGCAATATTTATTACAACAAAATTACATCGCTATATATCGATCAGTACCGTGCTGCAGTAGTAGGCTAGCTATATATTAAATAAAATATATCCTTTTTAAATTTCTTGTTATGCCGTCCTGATCTTGTTGTATCTGTTCTTCCGACCAGATCGCTTTTTTTTTTACTTCGTTTATTGCAGTTTGCTGAGATCGTAACATTTTGTCAAAGTACCGAAATACCAAAGAAGTACCCCAACTGGTTTGGCACTTTCGGTACTTGGATTTTTTGTATTGGTACTCGACCGGAAGTCAATGGAAAAGCGAAAGTTTTGACCGAACTTCGTGCGATGGAAAAGCGCCCAAAGTGCTTTACATTACCACCGTCCAATGCCCCCAGTGAGCAAGCCAGAAGCGCCATACTGTGTGCGTTCAAGGGAGTGGGGGGTCTGATTGGTCCCTACAAATGTTGAAACAAAACCTACATCCTTGTGACCAACCCACCAAACATCCAGACTGCACTTCACCTGGTCAAAATACTGTAGGTAATTCCATGCAGCAAGGTACAAGGCTGGCTTATGTCTTGGATGGGATGCCAGTCCATCATAGGGTACAAGGCTGGCTTATGTTTTGGATGCGATGCCAATCCATTGTAGTGCACAAGGCTGGCTTATGTCCTGGATGGGATGCCAGTCCATCATAGGGTAAAGGCTGGCTTATGTCCTGGATGGAATGCCAGTCCATCACAGGGTACAAGGCTGGCTTATGTCCTGGATGGAATGCCAGTCCATCACAGGGTACAAGGCTGGCTTATGTCCTGGATGGAATGCCAGTCCATCACAGGGTACAAGACTGGCTTATGTCCTGGATGGGATGCCAGTCCATCACAGGGTACAAGGCTGGCTTATGTCCTGGATGGGATCCCAGTCCATCATAGTGCACAAGGCTGACTTATGTCTTGGATGGGATGCCAGTCCATCACAGGGTACAAGGCTGGCTTATGTCATGGATGGGATGCCAGTCCGTCACAGTGTACAAGGCTGGCTTATGTCCTGGATGGGATGCCAGTCCATCAGAGGGTACAAGGCTTGCTTATGTCCTGGATGGAATGCCAGTCCATCATAGGGCACAAGGCTGGCTTATGTCCTGGATGGGATGCCAGTCCATCACAGGGTACAAGGCTAGCTTATGTCCTGGATGGGATCCCAGTCCATCATAGTACACAAGGCTGACTTATGTCCTGGATGGGATGCCAGTCCATCACAGGGTACAAGGCTGCCTTATGTCCTGGATGGGATGCCAGTCCATCACAGAGTACAAGGTTGGCTTATATCCTGGATAGGATGCCAGTCCCTCACAGGGTACAAGGCTGGCTTATGGGCCTGGATGGGATGCCCACTCATCATCGTACATGATGCCTAGTTTAGAGACACTAATTAGCATTTTTGTGTGGCTTTGGGTTGTTAAAACTTGTGTACTGTAGCTCAGAGAAAACATAGAGGATTCACACAGAGAGCAGAGGTGGGATTCAAACCCACAGCCCTGCTGCCCACTGTGCCAAAGACATACACACATACACACACATACATACGTACACAAACACCATGCAATTGGACATATCACTTGGACACCATCTGCATACACAAACACTCTTTATGGATTTTGAAGGTGATCCTGATGCACTCTGCGGGTGGTGAGGGCCGGAAGGCTATGCCAGGGGTGGTGGTGGGGGACTTTGATCTTCTCATTATGGTCCCTAGTGGGTGTCTGGTCAGCTGGGTGCAGTCAGGCATGACAAAGAAGATGCATGTCGCTCCACAGGCCTTGTCTCCCACCAGGAACTAACAGCCTATTAATGAGATCTTTGCCATGGAAACAGCCTCAAACCCCATAGTGTTTCATAGACCTGGGTTTCAAAAATATCAGCCTTACATTTGGATGGTTATTACACTAAAACAAGTTGTCACTAATTTGTCAGATAACAAGTCAATGGCTCCCACAGACACAAGCAAAGAGTAGCAAGAATTTGCGCAGAAATGTCTGAATAGGTCATAAAATTCGAAAGGACTTCTCAAGACGCTTCCATAGGCTCAGCCTGCAGTAAGGAAGCATTTACTGTATGAAAACCTGAAGCAGAGATGCAGGGGTGATTTGTGTGTCTTTAAAACATAATTGGAGTAACTATAAAAGGAAATTGAAATTTGAGTGTAAACAGGTATAATGTGAAGTTCTCAAGTTCCGGCATAGACACTACTCACTGTTACTACATCTCCTGCATACACACCACTCAGTGTTACTACATGCCCCGCATACACATCACTCACTGTTACTACATGCCCCACATACACACTACTCACTGTTACTACATGTCCCGCATACACACCAATCATTGTCACTACATGCCCCGCATACACACCACTCACTGTCACTACATGCCCCGCATATGCACCACTCACTGTTGCTACATGCTCTGCATACGCACCACTCACTGTTACTACATGCCCTGTATACACACCGCTCACTGTTACTACATGCCCTGCGTATACATCACTCACTGTTACTACATGCCCCACATACGCACCACTCACTGTTACTACATGCCCTGCATATACACCACTCACTGTCACTACATGCCCCGCATAAGCACCACTCACTGTTACTACATGCCCTGCATAAGCACCACTCACTGTTACTACATGCCCTTTTCACACACCACTCACCGTTAATACATGCCCCGCATATGTACCACTCACTGTTACTACCTGTTCTGCATGCGCACCACTCACTGTTACTACATGCCTCGCATACACACCATTCACTGTTACTACATGCCCCGACATACACACCACTCACTGTTACTACATGTCTTGCATACACATCATTCACTGTTTCTTCATGCCCTGCTTACACACCATTCACTGGTCCCCACAACGTAAAAATAACAGGTTTATCACATAGTGAGGGGCATTTGTTCCCCATAATGTAATATAAACATCAAAATCCACACAAAAAAACTCTCTCACACACACACATCATGCTAAGGATCTGCACACACATCATACAGTCTATAATCCTCTGGCACTGAGATTAAAGGCTCTGAAAACCCCCAGAGCCCCACAGATACCCCCTGCATTGTTCATGATGGGTTTCTGGGCTTAACCGGCTCTCTCCAAGCCCACCGTCAGGTCCCTCCTTGGCGGCAGTGACCCAACTCTGCTCCGCCCCCACACCAGAGAACGCGTGCTCGGCAGGAAATTGGTATGTGTCAGGGAGAGAAGCCACGATGACAGATCAGCCATTCTGTGTAATCCTGCTTAAGGCTGCAAAAATTTCATTCTGCCAACTGCCCCTTGCTTTAGATTATTGTTTCAGGAGAACAGAAATACCCATCTCTGCGTCATCTCCCAGCCACCTATCCTGCTCAGGGCTGTGGGGCCCGGCCTGAAGCCTGTGCCTCACAGGGTTCATACACTCACACACTATGGGCAATTCAGATATGCTGATTAGCATAACTGATAGCATAACAGGCATGAAATGGCAGCATAATGGAGTCAAACACCTCCAGTGCTACATAGATATAGTGGTTCAAATTAATTACCCAGAGCTTTATAATATAAATGCATGTAAAGAAACCATGCAGTCTGGAGGAAAGGTTTCCAGAGCTCCTACTCATGCAGTAAGATAACAATGCATGTCTGTCGGTCACTGCAATTCACCTGCAAGTCACAATTCACCAATGAACAAATACCACATGCTGCACATTTCTTTCAGGCAAAACTGATCCGTTGTAATTAGTGATGGACTCTGAGCTGATTGCTCATAATGTGTATGGAATTTCCAAGGAAGCTGTTGACTGGGTACCTGTGTAGTGAATTCCACATGCTTTAAAGGAGCTGCGGGAAATCAGCCGCCAGACGTGGGATCGGCCCACTACGAGTCCCTCAATTGGCTGCCCATTGCACCTTTATGAATTATCCAGCTGGCTGTGCCATAAATTCTCTGACAAGGGGTGTTAGCAAGGGGCATGGCAGATTCAGCCCCCTCAACTCAGCAAAATCTATAGGGGAGGACATGCATTTCTTCAGTTTGAAGGTGGCAACCCTGGTAGGGGTCCAAGATGACATTTTGTCAGGGGGCCCAGGTTATCTAGCTACTCCCGTTTCCCACCCCTAAGGTGTCAGATGGGGTGAGACGTCATCTATACAAGTGTTAATCTAGGACTCAGAGTACCTGAAGTACACTGTTCCCATTAAACATATCCCCAGTATAACGTGAATGCTGTAAATGAGCTGAGGTCCCACATTGCATCTGCTTGCTTGAGTTCAGATCACACTCACCTGTAACATCACATTTAACTCGTAATTAGTGCCAAAACCAAAGTCAGGACATTTCTCACTTTTCAATGATTCTGCTGAAGCATTCATCCTGAATAAATACACGCTAGGTATTTCTTATTTTTGGAACCGAGTGCGATAATAATATGCTATATATTACACATAAAATTGGCACTAATGAAGGGTGAGATGTCCTATTGCTTACAAATATGTAAACTGAGCTGAAGACCTACTTAAAGGATAACTAAATCTGACAGGAAATTTGTAGTAATTCATAAGATTTAAAAACCAGCAGAGGAAGGTCATGTCATCATTCTGAGCAAGCTTCCTTATGTTATTTTTCTATAAAAATCTCTGCTGATTATTGTCATTGTTTCGATATCAAATAACCTTCATTGTTCTTTTCAGAAATTATGTTGGTAACTTGTAAGAATAAAGCACTATGAGATTATATCATAAAAAAATGCATTATCAGTCTGATCCTGGCGTTCAGTTGTGACACAATAAATATCCTTCAGCAGATGGAGGGTGTGGATGTATCACATTATTACATTATTACAGACGCTCCAAATTCATGCATCGCTGCAGTTTTCTAAGTAAACAAGGCCTAGAAGTATGGATTTTCTTACGGGAGGAGATAGTGTGCAGGCAGGGGACCTCACTGTTGTGCACAAACAATGTGAACTTTTCACAAATGTAATGCAATGCAAGAGTAACAGCAGCTGAAAAGGGAATTATCAGAGGTGTAAATATCAGGTCCGGAAAGTAAAAATCCAGACCAAAATTTTGTTCTAACCAACCAGTTGAGCGTAAAGTGTAACAGTCACAGAGTACTCAACCGGTTGGTTAAAACAAAATCTGGTCTAGATTTTTACTTTCTGGACATGAAATTTATACCTCTGGTAAATAAATATTACAACTCCAGCTATAATTAATCAATGCACATTGGGGTGACAGCCTTTTTATGCATCGCTTTGGATATTAACACTGGATATGGGAATTAAAAACACATATGAACGGCTATGCATTAGCCAGAATTTCTATGCAGTACACAGAAAGAATGTTTATATATTATGGCAGCAGCCTGCTCCCTTTCTAAGTAGTGAAAGAGATTTCCAGCTGGGAAAAAAAACACTGAGACAATAAATGAATTAAACAGTGATCCGTTTCCTGTTAGCCAGTCCCTATGGGAATATAACTGGTTTAGTATTAGAAGTGAAATGCAGTCTGTTACTGAGCTGAGCTGAATTGTGTTAGCCGTTCTATAAAAACACAAGAACATAAGAAATATACAAACAACCCAGCAAGTTCGTTTGGGGAGAACTCAACTAATAGGTCAGAGATTTTAAAATCTTATCTAGCTCTGCTTTAAAGGAACCCAAAGATTTGGCTTGCATTACGCTATCAGGAAGACTATTCCACACTCTAACTACACGCTGTGTAAAGAAGTTTTTTTTCAACTCCAGTTTGAAATGTTCTCCCACTAATTTCCAACTATGGCCACAAGTTCTCTATTTGAACTAATGTTGAAGTAACTATTTAATTGGACAGCATCCAGACGTGTTAAAATCTTATATACCTGTCAGCTAACTGAACCTGGCCATTGCATGATCTTATGAAGCTGAATAGATTGAGCTCAACTAACCTTTCCTCATAAGACATTCCTTTTAGCCCAGGAATCATTTTTGTAGCCCTGCGTTGAACCCTTTCTAAGGCAGCAATGTCCTTCTTAAGATGAGGTGACCAGAACTGCACACAATATTCTTGGTGGGGTCTTACCAAGGAATGGTAAAGTCTTAACATTACCTCCCCTCACTTAAACTCCACACACCTGATGATGTAACCCAAAATCCTATTAGCCTTTTTAATTGCTTCCCCACACTGGCAAGAGTGGGACATGGAAGCATCAACATATACACCAAGGTCTCTTTCACAATCGGCTTCCTGTATTTCTTTGGCACCCATAAAATACTTGCCTTATATTTTTGTTCCCTATATGGATTACCTTGCACTTGTCCCCATTAAACTTCATCTGCTAGGTATCAGCCCAGTCACTAATTTCATCAAGATCCCGCTGTAGCCTCTGTGCTCCCGTTACAGTATCCGCTACACCACCCACCTTGGTGTCATCTGCAAATTTGACCAACTTATTGTATATATTGATGTCAATATCGTTTATATAAACTAGGAATAATAGTGGCCCCAAAATGTAACCCTGTGGTACCCCACTATGAACGCAGGCCCACCGAGACATTGTGCCCCTAATAACTACTCACTGTTTCCTATCTGTTAACCAGTTATCAATCCAGGTTGCTACAGCTCCTCAAATCCCTGTCGCTTTGAGCTTAAGTAGGAACCTCTTGTGGGGGACAACATCCAAAGCCTTTTGGAAATCTAAGTACATGACATCATAGGCCTTCTTATCATCAACTTCCCGAGTAGCTTCCTCAAAAAACTCCAGCAGATTTGTTAAACAGGATCTACCTCTCCTAAATCCATGCTGGCTATCCCTCAAAATGTTAATTGAGTCCAGGTAATCTACCATTTTCTCTTTGATTATAGCCTCCATAACTTTACCAGTTATGCAATTTAGACTAATTGGCCTATAGTTTGATGGATTACTTCTATCCCCTTTTTTGAATATGAGTGTTATGTTGGCATGCTTCCACTCAGAAGGTACCATACCAGCTGATAAGGATTTTTGGTTCTGTGGGTGTCCTGCTCAGAATAATACTGACCCCCTTCTTTTGTGGTATATGGTTAAGGGGCACGTCAGTTAGAATAATGTGGGAAATTTCTGCTAATTTACAGAATGAAAATGGGATTTACATTCTGTAACGAGAAACGACAAACCTCCCAACACCCAGCTGCTTCACATGTGTGTGTGTGTGTGTGTGTGTGGCCATGTTTATATTATGTTGTGGGGACCCAATGTCCCCAAATTGTGATAAAAAACTGTTATTTTCTACCTTGTGGGGACATTTTTTTGGTCCCCATAAGGATAACCTGAATTTTATAAAAATCTGTGTCTGCAATCAAAAAACTAAAAATGCCAAAAGTTATTTATGGTTAAGGTTAGGGCTGGGTAGGGGTTAAGGGTGCCATAGTTAGATCATGGTTATGCCCATAGGAATCAATGGAGTGTCCCCATAAAGATAGGAATACATGGTTTTGTGTGTGTGTGTGTGTGTGTGTGTGTGTGTGGAGTGTGCATGTCCTCTATGTCAGCTAACTGAACCTGGCCATTGCATGATCTTATGTGGCTTTATGTGCTTGCCCACTCTGTGGCCTCCCTCCAGGATGTCACTCCTGGCAGGTACCCTGTGCTGCCTGGTATAAGCTCCAGGTGCCCCTGTGATCCTGACCAGCATAAATAGTCGAAAAATAGATGGATAAAAAATTCACAAGAAGGTCCAGTGGAAACACTACTCCAGCCCAAATGTATTACCATTTATACCCATGCCACTGCTGTTGTTGGTCTGAAATGTGTGTGTTGCTTTTAACAGTAAATGCAAATTTTAAAGTATATTGAGCTGACTTGCACCTGTAGCCTCTGGGCTCCGGAAATCACCCCCCCCCCACCCCCCGAACAGGATAACAGTTATCGAAAATGATAGATGGATGGATGGAAGTATATTCGGCCCTGTGATGAGTTTGCACCCCTTCATGGGTTATTCCCTGTGTTCCCATTGTTTCTAGAATAGGCTCTGGACTGCTCTGACTCTGAATAGGACAAGTGGCTTTGGAAAGTTAATGAATGAATGAACAAATGAAGGAAGGAAGGAAGGAAGGAAGAAGATACATCCACGATCTTTTATCAGATAAGTTTGGAAATTGGACAAAAGGGCATTGACCTATTAGGTGAGATATGTGATGTAACACAGCTGAAGTTTTTGGCCATAGAAATATCACTTCACTAGGATATGATCTAGAAAATAAGACTGAATGTACACCTAGGCAATTGGTATTCAGGCGTGGGGCTGAATAAACATCTCTCAGGGCACCACGTCAAATTTTAATGTCGTTTTAACCCTGTACCTGCATCCCCCTTCAGCGTTCCACCACCCTTAGCACCCACCAGCACGGACCACAGGTGCCGACACGAAAAGTCACCAAGAATGAGCATGCCCACATGAGTATAAACCACCAGCATCTATGGCATAATCTCTCTGCCGCATGTTCTGAGCTGGTGGACCTGGTTGCTTTCGGGAGGCACATGGCTGTTCTCGACTTGACCTTGCACTGGATTAGCGGTTATGAAAAATAGATGAGCAGTTAGCATGAGCTATGATGATAACCGCAATGTGGCATGATGATATTTTAATAAGGAAATCGGCTGATTAGAAGAGTTCCAGGTTCACAAGCGTATGCGGATGCTGGTTCTTTAGGCACTGTATATCGCTGTCAGTTTCACACTCGCTTTATAAACACCATTCTCCCCTTGTCAGCTGGCTATCAGACACTTTGGAAGAATTGAATTATAGCAGAAAAGTAAAAATAAATGCACAGATTGCCTGTAATACGACTCCTACCCGAGTGAGGTATCCATCTGGCAGAGTAATGAACATTTCTCTAAATGCTTGACCTTGAGATGTAAACATGATAGTATCACTTGCGGTTTGGACTGAGGTACAGATCCATACTTATTTAGTAGCATATAGCATATAGCCATTGTTTGCTCATTACTTACGCTATGGTGTCTTTCCCATCATGCCTCAGGCTCAGGACACGAGCATTAGGACCTCTGTGATGTCATCAAAATCAGACTAAGTGGCTGAGGTTGCACAAGAAGGGCATATGTGTCTTGGGAGAACAGAGTTTAAAGAGGCAGTTTTCGTATGCCAGGACAGGTCATATCACACCTTTGACATTTTCCAGTAGGAGTCACATAACCCTGTAAAAACTAGGATTCCCTCTCAGTTTGATCTTGCATAGAGAATATCTCATTTTTGATAGGTATAGTGTCATTGTCAAAATTGTAAAATATGCCATTTTACCAGAGGCATATAAATGGCATGGGATTTAGTTCAGGAACGTTCACGTTACGGTCAGGTCGGACTTTCATGTGTGATCTGAGGGGGCTGAAAGTTTGTCCACAGCTGGAGACCACTGCTGCCATGATACCCTGCCCCCCCCGGGCTCATCTATGATCTTAAGAAGCTGGAGAGGAAGCGAGTCCCAGCCGTCCCAGCTTGGGACCCGGCAGGGTGGAGGCGGTGGCTGGAACTCAAGCGGCGTGCCATTTACACCTCACTATCATGGCTCGACGCAGCACTCGTGACGTGGGGCACGCAGACAGCAGGCATGCAGGCCACTCCCATGCACCCTGCGCAAGCCGTCACCAGTGTATAAATAATGCACGGTGGGCTTTTTTTTCACTGCGGGGGTAGAGTGAAAGCCCACAACAGCTCAGCGAGTCCGAGATGAAGGATGAAGCCTCATTTCACCTGCAGCCATTGTGAGGTTCGCCAATTTGCAGACTGACCCCAGCAGAGATTGTGGCACCGTCCTGTGATCACAGTCCCATTGCCTGGAATCGGCTATGAAACTCGAAAACTTCCCTCCTGAACTGTTCTCAAAAGTTTGTTCTGAGTTGGTTCATATAAAATCTGTTTAATCAATATGATTTTTCCTTACAGAGAAAATTATTTGTTTGTCTGTTTCCCTGGCTTAGGCATTTCTGTAATAATCTATTCATACCTTGATCATTATGTTGTGCGGCATTAAGAAACATCAATCTCCAGTACGGTAACGATTCTGCTATATGACCCAAAAACGCACCCAATTTCAGCCAAATATCATGCAGATACACGGAAAATACTTTTATCTCACATTTCCTTTCTTATGTCTAAAGATATTCAAATGCCATAGTGGAACATAATGGTTACTTATCCTCATTTACAAGATTCACTAGAACACAACCTGTAATCCCATCCAAAATGACACCAATTATGATGTTATAAAAGCAAACAAACCCAGTTAGAGCCTCTTACCAGAACTGCATCCCCTTGGCACAAAGATATTTCTTCTCTTTGGAAACAGAATCAAGGGATGTAGAAACTCCAAAGAGGGAGAGTGAGAGAGAGAGAAAGACAGAGAGAGAGGGAGGTGTGTGGAAAGCAAGTCCTACAAGTCAGCTAGCAGCGACTCGGAGCCGGGAGCCGGGAGATTAGGAGGCGGCCTGGCGATCCTCCCCACTCGTCCCCACCAGAGCTCCCCGCACTCACGACTGCCAGAGGAAATGGTAGCGTCCACCCAGGCTTAGGAACACACCCTGGGGAGGGGGGTGTTGACAAGAGAGTGTGTGTGAGTGAAAAGGAGAGAGGGAGGCGGGCAGGGGATGAGTGCAGTAGATAAGTGTGTGCGCGGGCGGATGGCGGGGGGGGCTTTGATTGACAGATGTGTTCATCTTTAAAGTGAACAGTAAGCGATATGGTGGGGCTTCAGTACAAAGTGCAACCCAGTCCTCCCTCACCCGTATTCCATGGGACGGCTGAGAGTTACAGGGTCTAGATGCCTCACGGTACTCATACTTTGTATTGCTGCTGACGCTTTCTTAGCCATTGAGCTGGGGCCGGGGGGGTTGGGCTTGGTGGGGAGGGGGGTCGTTTGTCAGCACCTGCTCTCTGACAGAGATGCTGCTGTCATTTTGCTGGGGATAAAAGGTGTGACTGCCCCCTCTGGGGATGCCCAGGTTCAGAGCAAACAGCCCTTTCCAAAGCATCTATTGTGTTCTGGTGCATCAGCTGCACTCCCCTAGTCTCTTCATGCGCCTTTATGTCCGTGACAGTTGTGTTTAATAATGCTTTTATAACGCTCTTTAAAATGATGATGCAGGATGGTGCTCGGATAAGGCTCATTGGCAGGAGACAGTCTGAAGCAGATAGGCCCACGAACATGCCACCCTGTGTTCAGGGGCCCAGTGACAGATGGCTGCTCTGCGCTAATCATTCAGAAAGGCGCCAATGAGCAGGAGCATGCTCAGCATCTGACCGTTAATCCCTGCTAAACACCGCTCTGTGACAAACTGTTTTTATGCCGAAACGCCCTCGTCCCAACTTGGGTATATTTGAAATCCCCGCTCAGGGCATGATATCTGGATATGCATATAAGCTATTATGGCAATTCCGAATACTGCATAAGAACACAAATAAAATCCAAAAGAGGAAGTAATGAGTGTTGTTCGGGACTCCTGCACCAACCCCACCTGCAGGTCGACACAGGTACTGCACACGAAGAGGACAATACACACTATCTTACTAAACAAGAAATCATTCTACTGCTTTTAGTGATAATGTCTTTGTTTGGTATTTAGAAGTATTTAGAAGCTTCTTAAGATCATAGGACCAGCATTTTCAGACATCAGCTTCTGGGCGTGTTATTATTGTCTTTCATAAGGGAGACCCTATCTTAAGGCCTGGCTTATGTGGGGAGGTGCTGTCTTTCAATTCCTGTTTCACCTTCGGTTTGACCCCCTCTGCCAGCCCACGTTGGTCTGTGCCGCTGTAGGACGTCATTATAGTGAGCAGATGATGTCCTGCACACAGAGGTAAAACTCCCTAATCTCATGCTCAGATCATTCTAATGCAAAGAGGATTAGCTCTGCCCTATCAGGGCCCACAATCTAAATATAGAACAAATAACTGTCCCTCTTTCCTTTATTCCTCCACCTCTGCTCTCCCCCACCCTCCATCCAGCCACAAGACAAACTCTCTGGTATCTTTCAGCAACAGTTGTTCTCACTGAACCTCACCCAGGAACATCTGTTTATCTTCCAACCTTTTTTTCAGTACAGAATCACAATGAATGAATGAATGAATGAATATTACTTTTATGTAGACCTGGGGTCCAATAGAAGCCACTTCAACCACTACCACTGTGTAGCCCCCACCTGGATGATGCGATGGCAAGCATTCTGCACCAGTACGCTCACCACACAGTAGCTAAGGTGGTGAAGAATTGAGCAGTTAGATATAGGGGATGATTAGGAGGCCTGACCTTTCAGGGTCACAGTGAGTACTTTTAGCCAGAATATCAGGATACCCCTCTGAGCTCTGAGCCTGAACCCTATCCCAGAAAGCACAGAGCACAAGAACACCGAAGAGTCACCGGTTCACATAACTGTCTGGCTGCAGGAGGAAACAGGAGCAGCCAGAGGAAACCCCCCCGTGTCGCAATGGGGGAAACTTCAGATGCACAATAAAGCCATAGCCATATGTCTGATTCACCTGCCTGTACCTGGACGTCTGGCTGGACAGGGTGGGACGTGTCCACGCTCGTCCATCTCCATATTAAATATCTGTGGTATTTCTGATGACCTTGGAGAGAATGTTCTCAGTCCCCCTATTCCCAGATATCCAGGGCCTCTCTGGCTAGACTGTGCCCAGAGTATTACAGACTGATCTCTTCCCTTCATTGGACACACTATTTCAGACGTTAGATGACACCTGTCTAATTCAGGGATAGGCTGTGTGTCCAGCTCCATACTTTTGCCGCTTACTATGACACCATTATGCACATCTGAGGTCGCCCTCCGCCTTTGGAAGATGCCGCTCCCATGGGGCTTTAGCTAATGAGCTGAAAACGGCATGGTGATTATTTATATAGCCTAACTCCCACAACCACGCAGCAGGCTGACAGCAGACCACGAGACAATGTGTGGGACTCTAAGGAAGAGGTGTGGCCTCCACATTGCTGATGTCATATCCTCCTTACCTGTCACACGGGAGAATCATGCGAATTTTTGTGTTGATTAGGTCCATCTATGCCTCACTTCCCTGTGCATGAACTGGACAAACCAAAACTAAGTCCTGAGGTCACAGCACTTACTGGAATACTGGAATATTTCCACTGCCTGTGAAAGCACAGCTTTCTTCAAGCCAAGCCCAACCTTGTGTCTTGTGGTTCCAGTCAGACAAGAGGCTGCCCCACATTGTTAAAAGCCACAGAGAGAGACCTTGATGCAGTATTATCTCTGGGTTTTAAGGGATCTCCAGCAGAAGCACTCTGTACAGACTTGGATTACAGTGACAACAGGCTGCCTGATGAGGAGCACAGAAAGCTTATCCCATAAAAGTGTTTCCCTGGATGAAAGCTGCAACGCCGATTGACCCTTACGCCTGCCTCTGTGCAGGGTCCTGCCTGTGACTTTTGGCATGAAAAAGGGAATTTTAAAGGTGATGTCTTGAATGGAAATTGGACAGCAGGAGAGTAACATGCTTTACAGCAGTGTGTAGTGTTGTGCTGTGGGGTGTCACCTCCTGTTGCAAAAGACCGTGTTCCTGGGGGGTGATGGATTAACTTTAAATCCATGCCCTGACTGTTAGAGAGAAAGGGCTGTGAGACCATAATCCTCACAGTGATTTGGTGAATGAAGGTAACCCTCAGCAATTTCTGTGTGTGTGTGTGTGTGGGGGGGGGGTCACTGTCCTTAGTAAATCCCACACAAACAGATTGGGAGAGCTCCGCCTCTTCTAGTTCTATCTCCACCAAACAGCTCCCAGTACAAGTGCCTGTGCCCTGATGGAAATGACTGATTTGAAATCCCACAGCCAGGGTGGAGTCCACCCACTTTAGCAATCCCACCCAAATCAGCTCAGAATCCCCTGCCCACAATCCTTGCCTCGTATCGTGTCATGAGGGCACCAATTATCTGAACACCATTGTGTTTCATGCCACTGTGCTCTTAAAAAACTTCCCATCACTGCCCTGACGAGTGTTTGCTGTTGGTTTATATCTGATTAGTGTTTTTCTATTAGTGTTTTATGCTTAACCAGTGCAGGGTTCCAGTGAGCCCTCTTCATAAGCTCAGGGTCTTGTTAAATTCTGTGCCTATTCAATCTGCCCATGACGGAACAAACGCTGATTCGCTCAGAACCAGGATGATGCAGCAGTTTAAAGACATTTCATTTTACCCCAATTACAGAAACTGCACTATGTGAGTCCCGTCTTGGATGTTGTGCATTTGATTTCTTTGACTGGGAGGATATTTCAGCTCTGTCATTTGGTGCTGTTCTGTTCAGTTAATTTGTCCTGATATTAGATGGGGGCAGAAAACAGTGATTGGATGTGTGTAGGTCATCCCCTACACTGATTATTCATTAATTGGCTTCTGAGCTGCACATGACTGGAGATTCATAAAGAAATGCATCGTGGGTATTATCATAACTGAAGTCAGGTTACCCCAACCTTTCTACATACAGGTGTGTGACAGCATATTATTTTTTGATCATTTTATGCTTTGGTATAAAAAACAAAGAAACAAAAACCTATCACATCCCTGAGACAATAGAAATAGTAGAAAATGCAAATAAACAAAATGAACTTTAATCTTTGCAGTTAATATTTACATTTACAATTCAATACCATATTTGCACATGCTTGCTATGCGAGGTGGATCTGCTATTGGCCAGGGGTGGCCAGGCCTGGTAAATATGTGGGCACCCCTGTTGCCACTCCATGTGAAAATAATAAAAGTGAAATATGGATTATTTTATTTTCTAAACAGAACCATTGAAGAGATATGGTGCAACCTAGCCACCCCATAACTGGCCCCTTATGGCCACCACAATAATATGTGCATCTACTGTGCAACCAATGATTTTTGACAACAAAAAGTACCACAGAAGAAGTGAGAGTGAGAGTTTTTCAAATAGAATGTTTAAATACAATGTTACCGTGACAACTGTGATGTCATAATTCTGAAGGTATAAAATGTGATATAAGCAAATTAGACATCGAATGAGACACACTGAAATATGAAGTGGTCCTTCTTAAACTGCTTTAGGACCCCACTGGTGGCAGAGGAGGCCGGGGAAGCATCAGACAGGCAGGAGAGAGGAGAGGAGAAAAGCAAAGGAAGAAAGATGTGTACATTTGTAAAGAAAATGAAGGGAAATAAGCATAAAAAACCAAGCAGTCAAGGAAGGGAGATGAGAACCACGCTGTGGTGGAGGAAGAGAAGGGTGGACGCAGGAGTTAAAAGTGAATAAAGCACTAGTGGAGGTGGGGAGGACGGGGATGAGGATAACAGAGCAAAGGTGAGGGAGAGATGGAGGCAGCGCTGTAGGACATGGACGAGACGGAGAAGGCAGTAAAGGATACGGAGACTGAGATCCAGGAGATTCTGGGGGACTTGTAAGTGGAAAAGACAGTGGAGGAGATGATGCATGACATGAAGATGGTGGTGGTGAAAGTGAAAGTGGTGGAAAAAGCAGTGGAGGAGATGAAGGCAATGGTGGCGGTGATGGAGTGCAGCAGGCAGTGCTGTAGGAGGCTGGACATAACGACCATCAGGAATACTTATAACCTATGAATAAAGGATTACTCAAATGGAGAGAGTGGTGGTTTTATTTGAATGTATTCATCACTTGATGTCAGTAACTTGACAAATGTCTAATAAAGGAGGTTACATGCCCATCCTTTCTCAGTAAGACACAAGTCAAATCCAGATACTGAGGCTTTACCAGCCTTCTGGGATTTCTGTGTAGTATAATTCATGTGGCAAAAAAAACCATTAAAATCCTGGCTGCGCTAATTGCAAAAAAGCAGGTTAACAGAAGGTCATGTTCAGAACGGGGATCAAACCTTCAGCTGATATCTCAAAGCAAAACAGAGTAAAAAAAAAAAGGAGAAAATGAAGATTTTATGCAGCTAAAAGCATAAACCAACAGCCATCCACCTTCCAAATTTTCACCTGCAGCCTAGTCCAAGCAGCTCACACTCAAGTCAGGAATACTGCCTGGATGGGATACCACGGCAGGATACACACACACACACCGCATCAGAAATTTAAAGATTGTAATTCACACAGCTGCTTGTCATTGGACTGCAGGAGGAAGGACCCTGCAATAGAGGAAGGGCATGTAAATTGCACTGACTTTGTGTCAGGGTGAAGGCCTGAGGTGACTGTACCTACAAAGTCAGCCCCATTCATTCCCAATATCCATCTACTAAAACACTGTTTCTGGTCAGGGTTTTGAAGGTCTGGAGCCTGTCCCAGGCAGCACAGGGCCCGAGGCTGAACTACACCCTGCAAGAGATAGCAGTTGAGCTGAAATATCAACAGGGAAATTATTCAGCAAGACACTAAGTTTCATTCATTAAAAACGAATGACGCTAAATGACAGCTCGGACGACTCCATCCGCAGTCACGTGATCTAATTGTCCCCGCACTGTCCTCGTCTAGGAGCTTCAAGACGACGAGAAGTTACATCTGGCATCGATGGTAAATGAAGACGAGGTCTCTCCAGAGCTGAGCACAAGCTTCGATCAAAGGCACACATGGGTGCTGATGGGACGCTGCTTGCAGCAGTGGTGCTCGTGCTACAGGTGCATCGCCCAGCTCTGCAATTACCCTCCCGGACTGAGCACTGGAGAGAAACGGCTTCTAAATTAAACAAAATTACGGATAACGTTTCAGGACATATAGCAATAGAAGATATAAACAGGACATAAAGTCCTGTGTAGATGCAGGCACGCTCAGAGGCTCTGGCATGCTATTCCGCTGCACTGCAGCACTTCCCGGGAAATCTTGGGCCCACATCTATGTCGTTTTGTGGGTTTTTCCATTGTTTCATGTTACACTGCAGCAGCCACACACACAGAACCCTGTTGATTCTGCTGAACGCGTCGACCACTGAGACTGTCCTGAAAGACCCCCCACCCCACCTCTGCTGACCCTCCCCCAGCCCTGATCAACCTCATCACTATGAGAAAAGAGATAGCTTTACCTCTGTCAGCTGCGGTGGCGCCTCTGAGCCCCAGAGCTGGGGGATCCTCGGCGGTCAGGTTGGTGCAGGGAGTGGGGGGGGGGGGGGGGTTCTTGATGCAGTCGGGGCGAGCACTGCATCCTAATAAGCAGCCAGAAGGCGTCCCTCACTCTGAAGAAGTGCTGACTCGGCATGTGCTGACCAGGCTGGGCCGGGGGGGGGGGACACCAGGCATGTGTGTTAGGGCTAGCTCTCCCCAGGGCCTCCCCCGCGGCTGGGGGCCCAGACGGAGCGCCCGACAGGACGCACAGATGTTGGGTGCACATTGAATTAGGGGGGGAGCTTGCCCACTCACAGCTCCCTGGGCAGGGTGGCTGCTTACCCAGGTATCCTCTGGACAGCCTGTTTTTCAAGCCCTGTGTCCGAAAAACTGCTGTAGGGTGTCCTCCTATCAGACCTCTTGTCCTCCCCCTACCTGCCAACACCGTCTCCTACAAAAAGCACATGCACACACATGCTAGGGCAGCCAAGAATGTGCAATAGGCACATGATACAGCACCTGTGTGTCCCCCCCCCAGTCAGCACAACCTTTCATGGGTATCCTGCTGCCTCAGCCTTATTCCTCCTTTTAGGACAGAGGTTTCCTTCTTTGAAGAGTCATTATAATGGCCACCCTATCTGTAGCGTCACAGTCATGTAGGTGTAGAATGTTGCTGAAACACCGTTGTGCGGAGGCTGTCGCACTGGATCTCACACAGTTGTGCACCTATAATAACGAATATGTTAGTTTGGCCATGAAAGAGCTGTTTGTTCTTTATTGACTGAAATGCTCTCTCTATATCAAAGTTAGTTTGCTAGCTGCCTTTCAGTCACATGACCAAGCCTGATCCTCATCACGGCATTTTTCCAGTCGTTTGGGGGGGGGGGGGGGGGGGGCCGCCATTAGTTTTTTCGAGGCACCCTGTTGGACTCTTGG
>JAODKM010000020.1:9758707-9782693 GCA_026780845.1 Petrocephalus sullivani
CCAGGCACAGGTCTGAGCAGCACCATCCACACAGTATCCCTGAAGCACCATGCACAGGTCTGAGCAGCACCATCCACCCTGCATTCCTGAAGAACCATGCACAGGTCTGAGCAGCACCATCCACACTGCATCTCTGAAGCACCATGCACAGGTCTGAGCAGCACCATCCACACTGCATCCCTGAAGCACCATGCACAGGTCTGAGCAGCACCATCCACACAGTGTCCCTGAAGCACCAAAAGCAGAATTCCAAAGCAGAATTTTTCTGAAGCTGGGGGATTTTTAAATTTCCTCACCTTCTTCTTCTTCTCCTCGTATCTTGCTTGGCTTGTTTGCCCAGTTTGCTGTCCACCTTTGAGAGGAGTCCTGTTCTCTCCATGGCAGACACCCCCCCGGGAAAATGTAAAAAAAACATCCCCATGCCTTAATCGCCCCAAGCGTTTCACCAAGTATTTCAAATTTGGAGTACAATAGAAACATGTCCTTTATACAAGTGTGCAGCCCAAGGCTCAAAGCATACATGATTATGGGAAAAAACTGTTCAACTGCAGCAGAATTTTGCACCACCAGAGGGAGTCATAACACATCCTTTTTAGTCTGGATGGTGTTTTACTTGGTCCAAATAAAGGTTAGAGGTTCGGTCAGCCAGCTTACAGAAAGAGATCAGTGTTTATACAGAGAGGGCTGCTGTCACTTACCTAAGTCACCAAAACAACCCTTTGTCAGCAGGCCTCAAAAAAGGCGTTTGCACCATCTGTGAAGTTAGAGGGGGAATGAGGTAAAACTTACTAAAGAACAGGACTGCGGTGACTTTTCTTCTGCATTGTGTTTTGTTATTTCAGCTTGAAGGTTCTGGATCCTTTCATTTCCACACTGTGGGCTAAGAAACCTGAGCCACACAGGCAGGTGTCTTTATCTCAAGGCCCTGAGGATGAAAATCCTCACTTTCTTTAGGACAACTGGGCTTGTACCTGCTAAGATTATCCATATTTCCAGTGAATCTGGTTCCAAAACGGTTCAAAGGTTTTCGCTAAAAATCTCCTCTGCATCTTAGTAATAGCTTGAAATTGGCAGGCGATAAAGGGAATGATGGAGATCCGGTCTGCATGTTCAGGCTTCTTCTCCAGCTTCATCTCCCGCAATGTCCATAAAGGCATGCATATTTTCTAATCTCGCCTGTAGATACATTTGGAAGCATTGACAATAAACCTTTTTTGGTGTCTTTGGTGCTGTTCTTCAGGTCATAGTAAGCAGGTTCCAGGTAGAGACAGAATAAAATGTGTTAAAGTATGTAATGTCCTGAAGTTGGTCATCCTAGTTACCCGATCCACGGAGAACCGGTGTGGATGTGGGCTTTTGGGATGACCTTTCAATCAGCCAATAAGAGTGGGTCCCCAGGACTAGAGCTGAGAACCAAGGTTTTATTATTGGCTAACTGAAAGGTAACCCGAAAACCAGCACCCACACCGACCCTCCATAGATCAGGTTCCCCACACATGCCCTAAACCAACTGCACAATATTCCCCCCCCTCCAAAGTCTGCATTTTATCCTTGTACTCTGATTTACTTCCACAGTTCAAATTGGCTAAATGAAATTGTGTCTCTAAGTAGCTAATTCTGTATGTATGCCCTGGGACTGACTGTCATCCCATCCAGGATGTTCTTAGTCTGGCCTTGCATTTAATTTAATATTTTTAAATTTTTTCAATAAAAATTAATTAATATTATTATCAATAATATCCAATTTGACTGAACAGTTTCGCAATAAACAGGAGAAGACGTTCCCGGGACGGGCAAATATCAAAATACATGTATTATCTTAAAACACCACATGGGGGCTTAGTGTCCGCAACAAATTTGTGGCAGAAAGTTCATGTTTCTGTGTAAACTCAATGTACAGCACACAGTCTCATGTTTTCTGGCTTGAAATGTTGCATTTTGTTTTTTATTTTATTAATATCACATTAAAAAGTACCACTTTGTAGTCACTTACGAATTGTCCCCAGAGGTATTTGCAAAGTGTTTTTCTCCTCACCGGAATTTGTTATACGTGATATACATTTAGAAACTGGGAAAATAAAATGAATAAATAACAAATCCTATATGACTGGACGGTCGTTATTGGCCGGTCGCGTGACCGTTACCCACCGCTCTCGGCGTACAACAAACGCGTAAATCCGCAAGACGCTCTTGAATTATGGGAATCGATAAAGAACGACGGCTGCTTTAGCCAATGGTAGTAAGAGAGTCGTTCCGCGGAGCTGGTCCAACCAGCGCTGGGTGTCGCCGCGTAAGTCCCGCCCACCTGGACGCGCTCCGTGAATTACGGGGCAGAAAAAGAAGTTTGCGCTCGGCGTTATAGCAGAAAGCGGCGAAGGAGGTCACGCTGTACCTATATTTGCGGGTCAAGGGAAAGGCTGCGGGGATAATAACAGTGGCCACGTCCTGGACGTTCGAGGGGGTGACTGAGGACGAAAATTACTTTGGGGCAATGCAGGCTTGCGCTTGGTAAAGTGTCACAAGGCACAGAAGAGTGTGCGGTGTGCTGGGGAGCGCACGCTTTGATCAGCCCGCATTTAAAGGTAAGGCACGGAGGGGTGCGCGCTGCGCGGGGGCGCGCACGCATCGGGCAGGCGGCCCATGCGGCTCGCGGACGGGGGCATTGCTGACTCTCGCTGGGTAACAGCCACCATCCGCGATCGGTTTTTTTTTTAAATCAGCAGTGGTTAAAAGTTATTAGAGTTGCTTTTTGTCCTTTGGGGGAATGCCAGTGAAAATGGCAGTAAAAAGCGTGATTATAGGAGTCGCGTTGACATGTCAGTGGTTGTTCTGTAGCCCGTCTATCCGCGTTATGTCGCAGATCAGGTATGCGAGATATTCAGAGGTCCGTTATGACAGAGAGGCAGATTAATCACGTGCAGTTCTTGGTTAATAAATATGTAATATGCGGCATCCGATTGCAGGTCAGCTTCACGGTTCTGAGGTCGGGTTTGGGGTCCTGGGCATTACTTTGCCAAATCTGCCCTTTATCTTGGCACCTGGCCTGGCTTCTGTCCAGAGGTGATGAAGATGGGCGACTGTTGTTGTTGTTTAAACAAAAATGAGATCTTCTTTAGTCTGTTTTGTGAGAATGTTTAAGGCCAGCTAAGCAATTTGTCTCAGTTGCAGTATTTTCCCGCTAAATATACTTCCTGTTCAACTCTGTTGAGTGTCTGTGGTTGCATCTGAATTTAAGTCTACACACAATCACAACAAATCTGTTTCGGAGTGGTGTTGAAACTGAAAATTATTTTAGGAAGTTAGGATTTCTTCCACTTTTAAATACCCACATCTTCTCTCATGTGTGACACAACCAGCAAAACTAATTCTGTTGCCAGTATGACATTTTCAGTGGCATCCTCTAATAAAATGAAATTGTCACTGGAATGTTTGAGGATATGAACTGCACTGTCTTAGACATATAGACTTTGTGAAAGACTGATCCTTACTTTGCAGCTGGCTGTGGTCCTTGTCTTTGATTTCTGGTGGCATTCTGAAACGCATGGGCCTGAGTTTGTCTCTGAAGGCCGTGAACCATGGTATTCCCCTGGTTTTTATGCCCTCCCTATGAATCTTCCTGTGCCGTCTATTGGTGTGGTTCCTTTAGGTATCCAGCATCCTTCAGTTCCCTTCATTCTCGCTGTCCGTGTTTCCATGCGACCACAGCAACTAAGGTACTCCTGCGGTGTTTAAAGGTGACACCGGCATGGAAGTAATGAAGATGGTCCTAAAAGTGTGACCATGAATTTCACGGTACGCCGACTAGAGCGCCAAATGCTTGCTTGTGGCAGACTTTCAAGTTGACATGAAGGAGGTTTTACGAAACTACAGTTAAGGTTGCCAGCAGGGGGAAAACTGCAAAGTGCCTTTGTTATGGTAGTCATGGTGACGGAATTTGTTTTGAAAGACATTTTGATGCTTTCAGGTGGCCTTCAGAATAGCAAGTTTTCAAAACTGTACTTACCGCGCAACATGATGGCAGTGTACATTTCAAAAGACAAATGGTTAAAAAAAATGCATTGGACTAAGGTTTCACAAGAGGACAATGAATAGATTGTCAGTTTCATCCACAGGAGACAGGGGACCACCATCATTCTTCTCAGCTCTTTTGTATGACTGAACTTCACACTGCAAGTAATCAGTCAGAGAGAGGTCATAGAGGAGAAACCTCCAGGATCTCATGACGGGTCATAGAGGAGAAACCTCCAGGATCTCATGACGGGTCATAGAGGAGAAACCTCCAGGATCTCATGACAGACGCTGTTTGACTGCAGGTAGTATTTTCTGGGAGAGGCTGGGTTTCTCCATTTAGGTGGTACCAAGTTTTTGCCGCTTTGAGATCGTGATCCTTCTGCATGTCACCATTGATAGCGAGGCAGAGGCTGGTAGGACAAGTATTTCTGTGTTTGATGGGTTCAGCCCTAAGTGGTGGTTAGTCATCCAAGCTGAGATGTTTGCCAGCTATTTGCTAATGTAGATGGATACTTCTGTTGGCAAAACGATTTAAAATCAGAAAACAAAGGAGGAGATACAGGGTGGAACCAACTGATGTAGCATGTAGGGAGAGAATTGGAGAGAGCCTGCCACAGATCCGTGTGTGCTGCATATTTTTCAGGATATCAGAATGCCATCATGAAACGGGCTCCAAACTCTGGCCCTGATTTTCACCTTAGTAATGATAGAAGGTTCTCATGGTTCTGATCTGAATTCTACAGACTGATCCTGGAGTTTGAGGTCCTGGAGAAGCTCAGATATGGATGGAATCGCCATTATGGTGGAGTAACCAAGTGTGACTGTTGATGAAGGGGGCGATTCTGGGGTTTTGGTAAAGAATACTGGAGAGCTGATTACCAAGAGAATATTAAAGAGATTAGAGATTGTGAACAGACCAACAAGACCAACAAGTTGCGTTGCTTGTAATTTAATATAAAGTTAAATTAAAAGTCTTCCACACTTGTAATGGGTGACTTCTGGCTAATGGGAGTTTTGAATGAGGTGGTCAGTACAGGGACAGCTAGCTTGACCTTTTGGTCCCATCTGTTGATTGAGAAGAGCTGCATAGCGTGTGGAACATTCCGCTGCTTCTCCCATTTCCCCCCCAGCACAGCTGTGCTTCATCTCCCACGGCGCCGCTTTCACACAGCCGCCCAACTGTCATGCTGCAGCTCTTGTCCTAGATTTACTGCACGCCTTCGTAACGATTTCAAGAATAACCGCGATCGTGCACTTTCAGCTTTCGCGTCTCCTTGTGAATTCGAATCGAGGTGTTGGATGACCCTCGTCCAGCTCGAGGCATGCGAGGACAGCTGTGTTGTTTTGCAATGAGTTCACGGTCCTGCCGGAACTGACCAGCCCACTGGTGTCTGCAACAGTACAGCTGAAGTCTTGGTTAATTATTGCTCAATAGTTACTCGCCGGTCACTCCTAAATGCAACACTCATTACTAAGCGTTGTTTCATGTGAAAACATGGCACTGTTGGTGGTAACGTAACACAAAGGAGATGAATGTTTTGGGTTGCTGGAGATTGATTTATAATTAAAGGTAAACTTAAGCAATGGATAATGTATGTCTAAAAAGGATGGTATTTATAAAACATATCAATCTAGAGCAATTCTTGTAAGAACATTGGCAAAAACCTTCGATCTGGCTTGAATTTCAGTTGAGTGGTTTCTGTTTTTAAAGACCACAACAGCACAGACTGTCAATGCTGGTGCTCAAAAAATGTGGTCATTTATAGCTACTCGTATCTGCACTGAGAGGTGCAGTCGATAGGGTGGGATCTGAAGGACGTTTTCTCCCTGCTTCGAGGGGAGCATGAGGTGACTTTAGTCATTAGGATGCTCTCCACCACAGCTGAAGGTGTTTCGCCCAGTTCACCATCTCATTCCTTGTGCTTGCTGCTCTTTATAATATGCTTGTGGTCTTGTTGTTTTGAAAGCCCATTGTAACCATTTCGTACATTCCTGTTTTTCCGGTTTGAAGCCGTTTTCCCAATGCCTAAACTGGCTTACTTGCTGAGAAAATTCTGCCTGCCCGGCAACTTCCTCTGCTGAGATTGTCCAGACGCCATTGTGGGAACATCACACATTTTCTTTAAAACAAAGACCCGGTGCCGTGACTGTGCCTTCCTCACGGATGTTTGGGGTAGCTTGGAAGTAACACAGCTGCATGTTTTGCTCTGGGTGCTTGGGCTGAAATAAAGGCTTGGCAGAGGCAGTGCTGTAATATAAAAACGATGCATATTTAAAGCCCAGCGTATTTAATCATATCCCTGTTAAACGTGACCTATACGGCTGTGGCACTACATCAGGGCCAATGGTTTTGGTACTTTGAAGAAAAGATTTGAAACTGAAAGTTTTGATGATGGGGAAAAAAAGACAACAATGTATTCAAACTAAAAATCAGTGTTTACTGTCACTACTACGTTTTCTACATGTTAATGAATGAAAGGTACAATACGTGCTTGGTAATTACATTGAATTGAATTGAATAATTACACTGAATACATTGATGTGTTTAACTTTAACATCAAAAGTTGAACTTACAGTTTCAAATCTTTTTTCAAATTAACCGAACTATTGACTCTAATTTAGACCCTATATCACCTGCGATGCAGAGAATGCCTGCAGGATATGTATTGGCTCAAGTAAGGTGAAACTAACTGAACTGTAGGAGAGAATAACTGCATCAGTGATCAGCATGTGTTTTTTCCCCAGCAGAATTAGGTTGGTCTCATGGGTTATTTGGACCTTTGCTAATGGAAGTTTTATTGGCTCCTATGTATAAATATGGAAGGCATCGTATACTTTAAACTTCTCAGGTTAGTCTAGTATAAAATACATGCCACTTTAAATCAGTCCCTTGTAAGTATAGTATAATTGCACTGAGAATAAGATATAAGATATTTCATGACTTTATTTTTTATGCACTGTGACATTTACAGCTGTCCTTTGCCCTCAGACATGCATTCCAGCAGTAGAGGAGCAAACGGTGCCGTTTTTGCTGTAATTGGCACCACTCTGTGTTGGCTATTCTGCGCCTCTGCGGCTTGAATCTCCCCCTGCCCGCTGTGGAAGGCGCGCTTCTCTCCCCCCTGACCTGTTGGCCCCTCGCCACTCTTCCTTTCACTAAACAGCAAGCGATCGATTGGCTGGGGGGAAAAACGGCTGATTTTTAAGCATTTTATTGCAGTAGGCATTGGCTGGTCTGTTGCACTACGTGGTCGATGTAGTGAAGGCTATGTGCGCAGCCATGCGGAGCACTCACTTTGTCAGTGTCCTATAGTGTGGTTTATCGGCACCTGCAGTAGTGAACCTGCATGACAGCCAAAGGTAAGAGCTCTAAATTCCTGCCGCTCACATCCGCTTCACTGGATGGATAACATCACCACAAAGCTGGGACGACTTCAGCTTTGAAACTTTGTTTTGTTACTTTTGCCAGAAGTTGAATCGTGAAACACCAAAGAGAGCACTGAATGTGATGAAATTATTGCGATTATTTCTAATTATTACTTTTAAAATTATGTAAAAAATATTTTACGTTAAGCAGTTATTTACTTATTTTTTTACTTTAAAATAATTACTGAATCACTGAAATACCCATATCAGTCGCCCTCACCCATCCTGTCCCCGTCAGCTGACCACCTTGGGCAGTGACATCATGGTGCTCCTGTCAGCTGACCTCCTTCGGCAGTGACATCACAGTGTTCCCTGGCTTGGCACCAGCATCCACCCTGTGGCTCCACTGGCTGGCGTTCTGTAACCAGAGCGCGGTGGCCTGGCATGCCAGCTTCCTGGGACCCGGCACACCTGAAGCCCTCCGTTACCTGTCCTTGTAGGCTGAGTGTGGGACTAGCAGTAAGATAAAAGTCTTTGAGAAGACTGTGAATTCTTCTGCCAGTAAGCCGGATTTAAGCTTGATCTTACGCGTTGCACCTAGGCTCTGTGTTATGGGTCATTGGTCAGGCTTAATTGTGAATTGGTAGTTTTGTTAAAGGTAATGCATTGAAACCCTGTGTGTGAGTCTGCAGCGGTTGATTGTTCGCTTACCCTGAGTCAGGAGTGACGGACCTACACGCCTCCGCTGATGCTGTGTCCGCCACTGTGTTTTGCGCGGAAACGCCGCGTCTGGACGGCTTCCCCAGCCCAGCCTGTTCTCCCTCCAGCTTCAGCATCCTGTTGCCATCTTTGGCTCTTTGTCCCCCCCGGCAGTGGTTACTTTGGTCCTTTCCGGGTCTGTTCAATGCATTTATCTGAGGAGAGTTGTACTGTGGTGTGGTGGGGGGGGGGGGGACTGCTATTTTGTTTATTTCTTAGCCTTTGATCTTTATTTGCTATGATGAATTTGGAATTTGTTTTCCCCCAAATACATAGTGCCTCATTAATGGTAAATACGTAATAAGCAATAATAATAAGCGTAATACGCCAGTTCCCCTGTACGTTATACGTGTAATAAGTCATTCATGTTACATATATTACTGGTCATTTTGAAGATGAAATCCATGGAGTGCTGTGCCATCAAACTTCAGCTCATGTCATGTTCTTGATATGGAGAGTTGAGGGGCGGGATGGGGGGAGTTATGGCGGACAAGGGACTTTCTGTAAACCACCACGTGATGGGAGCTTACATCATCTCGCTGACTCTAATTTCTTTATTGCAAAGTCGGGGCCTCTGCAGCACATGCTGAAGATCTACAGAGTGACCTACAGAGAAGCTTCCAAAAGTCAGTTAACTATTTAAAATTGTACTGCTATCTATCACAGAAATGTTTGCTAATAAATGTGAAATTGATGAATGAAAACCCCTAAAGATGCGTGTATTACTTACTCTTATCTACTCAGCAGGCACGTTTGTCCAAAGTGAAGAGAAGCCGATGGCAGAGACGTCAAGGAGCCGATTTTGGCCATGAGTGCAGCTCAGCTCCGCCTCCAGCCAGTATCAGGGGTGAGTCAGCAAGGGCTATGCGAGGCTTTGTTAAAAGCTTACATCTGAATAGCTATTCAAATCAGGAACACCACAAGTACTAGACGAGTGTGAGATACAGGAAGAGAGTGTGCAGTGTTGCCAAGAGACCATAACTAGACCAGAACTAGTCAGAACTAGAAGGCAGAGCAGGTCAGCGGTGGGATGAATTAGCTGAGGTCTTTCAGGGTAGCTCTTTATTTTATTTTATTTTATTAATACTGTTATATCGCTTCATTTTATTTCAGTTTTTAATATGACTGAAGGCAAACTTTGAAGAAATTCTCATTTTTGAAGCATTAACGGAGCGTGTAAGAAGTTGTACTTCTCACCCATGACAGTAAGCCGTGCTCGCTGGTGTCCTGGTGATCAGTAGCTTGCTGTAGTGCTGTTTTCCGCTCTCCGTTATGTCAGACGTGCTCTGGATGCTGCCGCGCTCCTGCATCCCTAACACACCATTACTCGTTCTGCCACTCCTATTTTACACCTTTTTACAGCGGTTATGGGCTGTGAAGTGATTATGCATTACTGTCCCTGGGCCCACGTGTCTCTGACCACAGGGTGTGAAACCTCTGTCTGCGGTTTCCTGCTCCGTCTTCAGGCAGTGGCTGGTGAAGCTGTGGTAGGCAGGTTAGTGTCTGCAGAGTGCCGTGTCCGTCTGGCCCAGGGTCTGTGCGCTGCTATGTGGCCAGTTACCCTTTTTTCTAACGGCATGGTTCGGGGCCGGACGCTTACTTTAAATGGAAGCACCAGTGCTACCAAGGTACAGAATCGGCAGCACAAACAAAAAGCACGCAGAGGAGTTCATTGAGATCATTTATATGAATGAATGCATTAATTAATATTATGAAATTCCAGGTCCATCCTCCTCCCTGGACAGGTATCAGAGTCACAAATGCAAAGAGTTGTGTTTTATTCCAAAACAGTTGAGGGATTTTTATGGAGACATGCTTATAGACTATTTATTTGTTTGTTTGGCTATGCTTACACATTCTTATTAAAAAAAAAACAGTATTGGTTATTTCCCTTCTGTCAGCATTTCACCGAGCGCCTGACAGTACCCACATGTGTACTTAAGCACAAAATTGCACATATCATGGGAAAGCAGTAGTGAAAATATGGTTTTAAAACAACATTCTTTGTTTGCCTGTAGGTTTACAAAAACAGACATTGATTTATTCATTTATATTGGAATGTAGGCTAATATCATCTTGATTCAGCCTGATTGGCACTGATGAACTTATGTGAAAAATGTTTATCATATTGAGATACATTTTCTTTGAGCAGTAGATGCACTGCATACAGTTAGGTATGTGATTTGGTTTTACTTGCAAGGCTGAGTAGCCAATGAGCCCATTAAGGTCGTAAACAACTTGCAAAATGTTTGAGTGATTGATATTTGCATATTTTAGGCTATAAGTTAGTCATGGTTTGCCAGATTATTCTTTGAGAAATTATCACGATGAAACACGCATTATACTGGGCAAATTCTACGAAATTCATGCCAGGTGTGTGTTTAATATCATCTCGTTCTTAACTGTGCACACCCAGACCTGTAGCCATACACGTGAGTACCTCTGGCCATAACTTCATGTTTTCCCTGCAGGCCTCGACGTGTTCTGTGAAACATTATCGATCACCAGCATTATTAAGTCTTGGTGCAAGCATGCTGCATGCTTATTGGCTCACTGATGCTGATGAGGCTTACTCCTTAGGTATTGAAATCTGGTAACGAATGAGAAGGCATTTTTCAGTACTCGACAGTATATAAGCAATTTGGTCAGATTCTTTTCTAGCACATATTTAGGGTCTAGACCCCAGGCCCTTTGTGGCCCTGACCAAGATAAGCAGTTAGAGAATGATGGATGGATCGATAACTGGAATCCACTTGTAAAATTGTATGGATTAATAATTGATAGTATCATATGAGGGTCCAGAGTAAAATTAATAAAATGAAATGAAGTATTAATGATGAAATCATGCTGTGCGTGTTCTCAGTGTGTGTTATGGATATGTAGTCTAGTGTGGGGTCCAGCTACCAGTAGTAAATTATCTACATCTGAAAATGATTTTGAGGTGAGGTCATGCCTAAGGAATGGAGTAAGTTTACTGATTAGGATATGCTGTGAAATCAGCAGACAGCATGAGGCTTGTCAGGGTTAGGGAACCAGGTCTGCACGTCCATCTGTGGATTGGAATGGCTGCTCTTAGTTGGTCTTGGTCAACTGCCTCGCAACGTAGAACAGTGTTTGGGAGCTGCTAGCGCATTGGTATGCAGGGCGTCTGTCACAGTCGTGATGTTATCTGCCATGTGAAAGGGCCATGCGGTGCCCGGTGACATGGAAGTTTGGTCTGCATGTGCAAGGATGCCTACATCTGTTCCAGGCACATGCAAGGCAACTGAAGCATGCAATGAGAGCCTTTAGTTGTGGCTCTTCCTGCTTAGCTCCTCGGCCTCGTGCGAAGGCTGCAGAGGCGGTGGCTGCCATGTTTAAGCCCGGCACCGGCGATCGTCACTGCAGGCAGCACAGAGATGCGCAGGAAGCAGGGGGGTTGCGGTTTCAGCTCCGGCCAAAGCACAAACTGCGGGTGTGCGCCACGCCGTTCACCAGCGCATGGGTTTTTATGACTTGACTTACGCTTGTTGAAAAAGGAATGCCTGCCTTCCGACTATGCGGGGTTGTTGGGCTGTTGGGCTGTGCGGTGCGTCTGCAAGCTCATCGGGCCAGAACACTGCATGACAGAAATACTCAGCCTGTGCCTTTCAGTGCATTTTTATATCAGATAGAATTCAGTCGTACACTAAAATAATGAACTGTAGCTGTCATTTTAATGTAATGTGTAGTGGAAAAATGTCCCATGTACAGTTGTGTGACATCACAATATCTATCTTTCAGATGGTATAAAAATGTCTAACAATAGATATTTTACTCTGTAGTCTTTATCGCTATTATTTAAAACATTACAAAAATGCATTGAATCACAAATTACCAGCACTATAGTCCAGACTGTCCTGCTGAAATACAGTGTCACTGCGGATTTGGTTTTTGTCAATCACCGAACTGGGTGTGACCCGGCACCCACCGCCTGCAACAAAAAGCACGGAGGCACATGACCCATGCAAAAGCACGGAGGCACATGACCCATGCAAAAGCACGGAGGCACATGACCCATGCAAAAGCACGGAGGCACTTGACCCGTGAAGTGAAACTCATATAAACTGTCACACATCTAGGCATTTATTAATGAGGACACTGGCTATTTATGCCAGGTTGTTTGTCATACAACAGCAAAAATGTTTTTGCTACTCGATAGTCAACAACAACAATAGCTCATTAGCTTACATAAATGAATAACAGAAATAGGCTGTACTCATCTACTGTAGCTACAACCATGATGAAACGTTAGCCTTTATGGCCACTTATGTCACTGTTTATGGCCTGCATGGCCACTGTAGCTCAGTCAGTAAATTTGTAAAAAGAACATACAGCTGGCTACAGAAACAGCCTGTGACCTAATCAGTTTTAAAATTACAATCAGACTGTTTTCTTCCTACAAACAAAAAATGCTGCTGCATTGGGTGCCGTCCCATCAAATGTTTAAATGGCAAAAATGAGAAACTGTCATTTTAATGCCAGAAGGTTGGTGATAGGCTATGCAGGGCATTTTATGTTTAGTGTAACTGGAGTTAGCTAGCTTGGAGGTCTGTAGCTACTGACTCTGCAGAAAGTTGGCGACTCCTGCACACTGTGCGCCTCAGCACGCGCTGTCCCTGCTCTGTGATTTTACGAGGCCTACCACTTTGTGGCTGAGTAGCTGTTGTTCCCAATGTCTTCTACTTTGTTATAATACCACTAACATCTGACAGTGGAATGTTTAGTAGCGAGGAAATTTCATGAATGGACTTATTGCACAGGTGAGATCCTATCATGGTACCACGCTCAAATTCACTGAGCTCCTGAGAGCGACCCATTCTTTCGCAAATGTTTGTGGAAGCATTCTGCATATAAGGAGAATAAAATATACAATATAAAGAGAAATATCTACGAAATAGATACATAGCATAGTATTTTCCTCCTGTGGCTGCAAACGAGAGTTCACCACAGTTCACTCTCAAGCTACGTCACCGCCTGCCATTCAGGCAGAAGACAGGAATTAAACTCCCCACCAAACTTATTGCAAGCAGAAAATATTTTAGTTTGCTGTAATAAATAAAAGAACCAAAAAACAACGTTATTCACCGCTTACCATTATTTCAGACAAATGTTAAAGGTTCAGAGTCAAATAATGATTTTCTGGTTTTCGTTTTCACTCCTTCCAACTCCACCCCCCCCCCGGCCCTGTGGGGCTCCTTCTGGATGATTTCTGATCGTCTCGTAGCAGTTTTTACAGTTTAGCTGTGCCCATGGGTATTTATCCTGGAAGTCAGAGCCGCTGTTACGTAACTGCAGGTCCGTTTGGTGGAGGTCCAGAACCTTTCACCCCCCCCCCACCCCTCCAATTAACGTAGTACAAGTGTGGGCAGAGATGGATGGGTTTGGCCGTGAAGCAGGAAGAACTGTTCCAGGGTTTTAAAAACACATTAACACAGGCTCCGTTTCCAAAATCTGTTTATATTTTGAATGTAAATATCCATAAGTTTCCCATTTACTCAATTTAATTTTACTACCATGTTAGCAATATGGCTGTACTATCCATTAGTGGCCTGTGCAAATGTGATCTCAGTTTTTGACACGATTGGTCATATTTTTTGAAATTGCTGCCTCTGGTGTGACTTTACTCACTGGCTAATTGACATTTAGCTGAGAAACTTATAAAGCTGGGTTCCCCAATTCCGGTCCTGGATGGCCAGTATACAACTGCTCAGACACACTTATTAAACATGCTAATTAGCTGGTGAGCTAAATAAGGTGTATCTGAGCAGGGAAATCTGCAAACTGTGTTGTTGACTAGCCCTCCAGGGTCGCAATTGGGGAACCCTGCTGTATAGCTATAGAACCGAATCTGAATCTGAAATAGCCGTGGTGACCCTGAGGGGGCGCTCTCCTGCATGCGTGCACGTCTTTGCCCGGGCCTTCCGCTTTTGACAAGGTGGCCTATGACACCATCAAAGGACATGTAGTAGCCTTGTTTTTGGCCTGCAGAACCCCACAGGTACTCGGGGGCAGGTTGCAAGCTGGCGCTGCCTCCCTCTTCTCTTACGTAATCTGCTCCCCAGCATTTATGCTAGATCACCAGGCACCTCGCTCTGTTTGACGGCTCCTGTGTATACAGAGGAATCGGCAGACACTCGCCATCACCTGTGGCTGTTTTGGAACCATGTGTGCTGGCAGGGTCCTCATACTGGCTGACAACTTCGAAATAGAACAAGAGCAGAAGCCTGAAATCACCCGTTTGGCCTCCTGGACGGAGGTGGCCGACCTTTTGACCTCTGCTGGTCAAGCCAAGTTAATTTTTTTTCCCTCCTCTTCACTGCTGCGCTTATGGTTTCCCGTCGAAGTTGTGAGGTTCCAGGCTGTGTGTATGTATGTATGTGTGTGTGTGTGTGTGTGTGTATGTATGTGTATATATAATATATATATATATATATATATATATATTCGGTTCTAAACATATATATATATAATATATACATATATATATATTCGGGTATATATATATATATATATATATATATGTGCGCTGAGAGGTTAGGACCCCGTGTTTTGGAAGCTAGCCGGGGACACTTCACTTTCCTCTGGAGGGGGTTCGACACGGTGGCCCCTCCCTCCGGTGAGCGACACAGACCCCTCGGTCATCCTGAACCTTCCCAGAAACCCCATGCTTAGGCCCTTCTGCTTTGGCTAGCACTCCCTTCAGTTTCTCTCTGGCCCATGGGCGCTTTTCAACTGCACCAGGTGCCGTACTTTTGGTACTTGAGGAAAGTACTAAGTACGGCACTTCAGGTGTTGGTTTTCCATTGGCGTAAAAACTGCTACTGGTGCTGAATAAGCGCACAACTTGATGTGGGTATTTTGTGCTGAGTTCGAAAAACTGTTGTAATGTATAGCTGAGTGATGTTGGATATTAAATCTATCATAGCATGTTCATACATTGCTAGTGAGTTACTTTAATATCAGACTTCTTCTTACTTTCATTTCTGTATGGACTTTACGGACAGCGCTGGGGGTTAATGTCTCGTTTTGGCATAGGGAAAAAACTTAGCTACCTTTTTAATGATTATTCCTTTTATAGATTATCCAGTGTTATTTTTTTGTTTTGCTTTTGTATGAGCGCTGCATGCGTTCTACGAGACAATCATAATCATTCTCGTCGTTGCTGTTTGTCACTCCTAGACGGGTTTATGAGACATTTATGTCATTTATGCCAATCAAGATGGCGGTCGCACTGAGTTTCAGAAGTGGTATATTTGCATGACCAATTGACAGCGAAAGCGTTTCAAGTTCCGCCCAAAGTACCGAAGTACCAAAGAAGTACCCCAGCTGGTTTGGCACTTTCAGTACTGGTTCTTGACCGCTGTCAATGGAAAGGCCAAAGTACTGACGGTACCTTGGGGGGAATTGGGGGCTGACCCCTTCTTCAGCCCCCTAAAACAAAGCTCCGGTGAAACTTAAACCCTCCCCCTTTGCCCAAGGCATGCCATAGTTATTCAGCCAAGACAGGCCACACTGAGATCTCCAAGGCAGTTCTCAGTTAATGCGTAACCCACCTTGCTGGGGGGGGTCAGCTGTGACCTTGGCGTGTTTTGGAAGCACGGTTGAGTGCGTCAGTAATATGCTTTCATAGAGAGCGGTCCGGGATGCCAGGGGAACGGCCCCGCGCTCCTTCTGGGAGTAGGCAAGCTGCCGGTGGCTGCTGTCTCACCTGTGCACACGGCCCAGCGCTTTTCATAGGTACCCAGCTCTCTGCTGCGTCGCTCGCACCCTGCCCACTTCTGACTGGGCTGTTTGAGCCAGCTGTGCGGGGGGGGAGGGTGCGGGGAGGATCACCGCTCACTGCCTTATCCGGACAGATCCTTCGGTCATGTGATCATGAAAGTGCTGAGTCATACTTTACGAGGCTCAGGGGTAAACACTGACTGTTCAGTATTGTTCAAGGGGGCAGTTTTGTTTTTCCCATAAAAAAACAATGCAAGCTTTTAACCTCTGTCCCTTCGTGCTCAGATGTGACACAGGCAAATATGTGGCTAGTAAATATCTCTGCGGTCGCAGCGGATGATCGACGTGGGCTGCCATTGGCTACTTCTGCTGGGAGTCTGCCTCTCTGGCACACGAGTCCTCCGCGCACTTAGCCCGGCCATCTCTCGTTCTGTCACCGCCGTTGTGTGCCTGCCTTTCGGGGCCTGAGCGCGCACCCTCTCGGCTGCCCTCAGCTCAGTAACGCAGAAAGTGGCCATGTGAGGTAACATGGAAGCGACGCAGAAGCAGGGACACCGCTCGTCGCTTTTCAGTTATGCTTCTGCGTGACGTATTTGCTGGGAGAGGAATTTCTCTTTAAGTTTGCACCTTTAGAACTTTGTGACGTGACGCGTACCTAATCCTCACCCCCTTCAGGCCGGGCTCTTGTGACTCCTGCCGCCACATGTGGACACAAACCTGACCCCCCCGTGGAGGATGTCTCTCAGACTTTCAGCACCAGCCTTCCTGTTGTTGTCCCAAACGGGCCTTCCTGTAGTCTTTCACTCCTTGTTTTTCTCCACGGGAGCCGTCCTCTGTGCCCCCGGAAGCCGCTGTGTGTGCCCACCCCCGGGAGCTAGCGGGCCCCGTCACGAATCGGGCTCCCCGTGTGGCCGATTAAGCGAAAGGGCCAGCGGGGTGGTGCTCGCAGGCTCCCAGACTCGCTCTACAGCCTATTAAAGAGGATTTCCTACTTCAGATACGTTAATCTTGCCATGTTGGGCTGCCTAATGGATAATAAATGAGCAAATTCCCCTCGGCTATGTCTGACTTTCCCGTTTAGGTTTAATACTGTGCTGAGAGGGCAGTCCAGCTGGGCTCAGGAACCCTGTCCCCGTTACTCCTGTTCCCAGCCCACGCCCATTCCTGTGGCAGCCTCGACCTGCGCCCCAGTCGCTGGGCCAACCAGTGGGGTGGGCGGGCGCGGGCGGAGGAGCCAGTAGTGCTTTCTTTGTTTGAAATAAACAGGAGAGGCTGGTGCCGAGGCTGGGTAGAGAGGCCAGTGGGTGAGGTGCCCCTTCCAGCATGGATCTCAGGGGGTTGTATGAGGGTGGGCTGGGCTGGGCTGGGCGCGGTGGGTGGGTGGCTGGCACGTCCCAAACTGCTTAATTGCCGTCCTGGCTGGAGTAACTGGAGCACGGCATAGCTCCTGATAAGTGTGTGCGCTGATTGGACACACCCATCACGTGACCCATAGACAGCCCCCAATCAAAAGCGGGGTTTGTTATTTTGATACTTGCACTTCCTGATGGTGCTTAATGTGCCCTGATTGTTGCTGGCACACAGGAAATGAAATAAAAACAAAACAATGGGTAGAAAAAAGAAATGTCACACAGAGTTTATTTAGGGCCTGGGATTGTTAAAGTAGCTTGTATCAACATTAGGTGTTAATTGCTTTTTAGAGGGAACGTTTTTGTGTGGCATGGTGATGGGAAAGCGTAGATGCAGCCCCCTCTCTCCGCCGGGTACCAGTTTGTCTTGGTTCAATGTTACTGTAAGCATTCAATGCGTGCTGAAAGTTATCAGATGGTAAACAGGAAGTGCATTACAGAGAATTGTTGCAATTCTTATTTAGTGAAAATTAACTTCAGAGGTTGTTGGTAATCTTTGTTGTCTTTGTTGCTTTAGAAATAATTAGTTTATTCAGTGAAATTAATAATATTGTTGTTGTTGTTGTTGGTGTGGTGTTAATAATGTGGTTAAGTATGATATAATAATGCATAATCATCTTCTTTTTCATGTTTTTTCTAAGTTGGCATAATCTGCTTGACTGCTCTGTGCCGATGCCCTGAAGATGGAGGTGCTTTCCCTCATATTTTAAACATTGGTAGATGGATACTTGAGTCTCCGCATTGAGTTTCCTGGAACGTGGCTTCGCCTGTGCGTGTATCGTACCACCCGAGAGCAATATTGCCGTGTGGCTCATATTTTGAAATCGCTTTCATCCCCGCAAGATGTTATCAGCAAGCTCTCTGCTTTGACACCTCCCCTTTCCTGCAGTGGCACATTTTTTTGTATACAAATGTTTTTTTTTCTCGTTAATGCTCTGGGCTGTTCCTCAGCAGGGTTTCCTGGTGCGGCCTGTTAGTGGTGACCCTGTCAGTTTTCTGCTTCGGCCCATCCCAGAGTGGTTTTCCACAGGGCCCGGGCGCCTTGCAGTCATATGGGGTCTAGCGGCACTGTCCCGTCAGAACGACGACGATGCTCCATTGCAAATGAGGCAGACACTTTAATGGCGTCTCCCCGGGATTCCAGCCAGTCACAGAAACTGGGGCAGGGGTGTCCCGCCCGAGCTAGCAGAGCTGAGCGTGGGCAGAGAGTCCCGGGGGGGACCCAGGGGGAATCTTCAGAACCCGCTGATTTATCCCGGATCCCGAAGCAGTGCACATTAAGCAGGCCATTCTGTGCAGGTGCACCCATCTCTTCTGGTTTGCTAAAGGCACTTTACCTTGGTTCCTTTTTAAATGCCAGGCTTTCATAGGTTCACGGGCCAGCGAGTCGGCCAATCACATGTGTAGTGTAGAGTTTCAGCCCGGCTACAGAATAGGCAGAGGCATTCCCCCCCCCCCCCCACAAAGCCGTGGGATCTGGCAGCCTGACCGGGCGGACACCCCCCTGCATTTGCAGGGTGCAGTGCACCGTGCTGCCCTGGATCTTTCTGGCTTTCAGTCTCTGTGGTATGTGGTGTGGGTTGGGCTACGTGCGGCTTTATGGCCAAAGCGCAACGGAGTCACCTGCTTCCTGCAGCCGGGTCTGGACCACGTCTCGGGGTCTGGACTGGGTCAAATATGGTCATACGTGCCAAGGCCTGGCGGTCAGTGACCCCGGTGCAGGACCCAAGCAAAGGCACCAAGTCCGGCTCGTGCTGCCCGCAGGAACAGGTAGCTTCAGACCCGGCCATCCTGCTCGGCTGTTTGCCACCCATGCGGGTTTCTCCGATCCATAAGGGCGTGCAGTGACCTGACCAGGTCCGCTGCTTGTTTCCTATTACCTATTTTGGCCGCATCCTGCTCCACCACGTCACGAAGGGGGAGAGGTTCCCCACATTTCTGGGGCTACGGCTAAAGGAGTCGGGTTTCTGAAGGCAGAAGGAGCCGAGGGATAGTTGGCACTGACCTTTAGCACCTGTCTGCGAGCTCAGTTCCCGTATGTGTGTAATCATATTGGAATGTCGCTGTCGCGAGTCATTAAATCATAAAGTCATTGTAGAAATACTGTGACAGGGACTTCCTTAATGGGCAGCAAAGGAAGATCCAAATGGGGACATTTAGTCGGGTGATTTGGATCAGATTGGATATGCTGGTCCTTGTGATTCCCCCGAATGGGTCTTGTGATTGGGGAGTGTGCTTGTGGTGGACTTTGGCCGGACGGATGCCCCGATCGATGGGGGCAGCCGTGTGACAGCAGGACAGTTTCTGTTTGACTTCGCGGGGCATGATGACCTTCACCAGTGTCCCCTCTGAGGCTGGCTGTGACTCAAACCCACAGGCAGCTCACTCCTGCTCACTCTCTACAACCGATTTTGTTTTTAAAGTCACTTATCGGTGGTTTAACTCGCATAAGAAATCATTTCACATTTGAGTCATTTCTACTGTACTTTGAACTGCAGCTTAAACGTTATTGGTACATAACTGGCACATGCAATTTCTGTTATATATTAGTACCTGTACAGGTGGTAACATAAGACCAGCTTTGAATGCTGAATGTGGTGAAACTAGGCTGTATTGCAGAAATGCTGCTCTTTGGGCCAGAGCAGACCTCACAAGCAGTCATGGTGTCGCCACCCTGCTGGCTGTGTGCCCAAAAGGCACCTCTCACCAATACAGATGCATGGTGTTTTTCAAGCTACTTCCTTATTTTTATCCATATGCATTTTATGGGGGTTAAAGCAGAGGTGCCAGAACTGACAAGCAGTATTTTTTTGTCTAATATTTTGCACTGCAGTCATCTGCATTATTTCAGGAGTTGTCCTTAGCTCTGTTGCTGCTATCTTTGAATATTGATTAAGTTTCAATATCAGCTGGCAATATGAGCCAATATTGGATGAATGCTGGTACCATACATTGAATTTTAACAAATAATGATTTGTTAATCAATATATTGTGCATCTCTGTGTTAATGTACAAAGCTGCTGATGACTGTTTTACTTTTCAGCATTTTGGTCTGGTAAGAGACACTGACCTCAGGTGGTTGGATAGGAGGGCAGTGAATAAACACTGACAGGCAGTACCTGTTATTTTTGATCAGGCACACACCTGGACACCCCTCATAATCAGCTCACTGCGGCCGTGCCTGTTTGGTTTGCACTAGGCATGGCCAATCTTATCCAGAAAGGGCTGCTGCGTGTGCAGGTTTTTGTTGCAACTCCCTAATTAGATTACTAATTAGAGGACTGAAGAGTCGTCACACCTGGGTTTGAGCAGCTGACGTAAAGGTTATCCCAAAAACCTGCGCACACACCAGCCCTTTGCGGATAAGGTTGGCCACCCCTGGTTTACACTGTCTGAATGCTTCAGCTAAGAGCTTAAAAATCCCATAAGGCACACAGTGACCCCTCTCGTAAAGTGCTGTCAGCTCTCAGTATTTATCTGTTTGGTTTTGCAATATGACTAATCTCTTTTTTCCCCCCTCTCCCTGTTTTTCCACTTTAGTGTCCAGTGTCATGAAACTTAATCCACAGGAGGCCCCGTTGTATGTAAGTATTACTTGTTTTATTGCTGGTTGGCCCGGAATCTGGGGCATGCCATGTGAATGTAGCTGGACCCACTGTGTGAACTGGAACCTGTATGCTGTAGACTGTTTTCTGGGTGGATGCCCACATAAATATGAGGGACATTTGAAATGTATTTTCTGATGGCTGCTGTCAGATATGATTTGATAGAAATCTTGTTTTTGCTGATGCTGTATATTTTTAGTCTGCCTTGTATACCAGCAAGCCGGGGGTCTTGATACTGTGTGTTGGTCTTTGACCTTTTGTCATTTGTACAGACCGCTGTACAAATGACTTGTTGTACTGCACCCTCCAAGACCCTCACATGGTATTGGCTGGGAGGGGGGCAGTCCTGTAAAGTCATTGGCCTAACCTCAGGATCCCTCCCATACAGCTTTAGTTTGAGAGCGAACCCTTGGCCATATTAGCACAACGGTGTTGCTTGTGGTTCTGCACTGTTGCTCTCTGCTGTTGCCGGGCCTTACACGATGGTGTGTGCTAGTCTTAGACACCTGTCACAGGACAAACCAGGTTTCCGCGACAACCGAGAAGCAGTCGCATGATCTGCTATGAGGGAAGGAGAGAAACCAATCCTTCCCCCATGGGGTAGACTCTCCCTGTCGTGGTGTGAGAGCTTTAACTACCCGGCAGGTGTGGGATGGTGTTTGCGCAGAGAACCGACGCACTGGCTCTTAGCCATTGGCTACTCTGGTGACCTCTAACCTCTGAGATGACTTTGGTTTGGCTTTGGTTTAATGCATCTTTAAGGGCCAGGTTCCTGCTCCCACATCAGTGCTGGTATCATTGATGAGTGTTATGAACAGAATTGGGTCGCTCTAAAACCTCCAACCTTCCCTTCGGCTAAGGTGTCCCCTGTGCCATCTCGTGAGTCGATTTGGATCTCCTGGAGTCACCCTGCTACTGGTTTTCACCACGCTGCTAAGTACACTGGGTTTAAAGTGTGAGACGCTTACGTTTTCTACTTGGAAATTTCCCCAAAATAAACTGCAGCCAAATAGAATTTGGTATTATGTACCAATAAGTTGGTGGTGTTTCTGCAAGTTGTGTCAGTAGACACAAAGCGGTACCAAATTGGTACTAAGCGCCTCTCTGTAGGCTTTAGTGCAGGATGCGCCCTGCCCCCCCGACCTGCTTATCTATCCCCAGCCAGGCCCGCCCCACGTGACTGACGCTTCTCTGTCACGTCTGCAGGCTTTCACAGGAATCTCAGCCTCTTATCAGCACCCCCCCGGATAGCGTGTCCTCGGGCCTCACCAAAATAGTCTGCTGGATTCGTCCTTTCAGTCTGCTCTTTCGCTCGGCTGTGATGAAGGGCGCTTTTCCGCGTTCCCTTTGATCGCCGTTTCTGGTGCTCGGATGGCGTCTCCTTATTGGTGATGTGATGCCGCGACAGCGCCCCCCAGAGGACATCCCCGCTTGTTTCCTTTGCTTGCTTTTGTCAGCTGTCATGTTTCTTTCTGCCTGCTCTGTGCAAACGAAAGTGACGATAGATTTTCCTGTATGAAGATGGCACTTTTTTTTATTTAGCTTGTTAAATCTGCGGGTGAGCCTGGTGTGAGTGGCGTGCAGATTGGGCACATGGGGCCCCGAGGAGGGCGCTGACAGCGCTGTGCTGCGCCTTGCAGGGCGAGCGCCCTGACTGTCCAGCTCCGTGCTAACGAGTAGGCTTGGGCGATATGTCGATATTATCGTGGCGATGTTGGCAGCCTTAACTAACAATATCAGCTTTCGCTTTGAAACGATAACCGTCAGACACGTGTCACACCCACACTGAAGAAAACAAAGACAGCTGACCTGGTCAGAGAAAAAATACTTGCTTGTTTCCGTGCTTGTTCTCAACCCTTGCTGTTTGTAGTTAAAGCCATGTTCATACATGAACTCTAGACGTTTTCTGGAGAATTATTCAAGTTTTTCTGGATTTGCCCTTCTACACAAGTAGCACACAACCAAAGCCTTTCTGCATCAGAGGTGTTTACAACAACTAGAAATATTCCAGACGTTACGCAGGGTGGCGCTGGGGTAGAGCATGCAGCAGGCAGGACATAATATATCCTTCTGTAATGACGCCTGTTTTAGCTTTGATATAAATTTTACATTGATTTTGACGTACCTGCAATATCAGCGAAATAATGGAAAGCCATATATAGGCATGAAGCGGCTACATATTCTTCCATTTATGCCCCAGTGGCATGATAGAAAAGTGATAGACACGCTCAATCACTCACGCTGAATTCTCTAGAAAATTTTCTGCTCCATTCACATCTAAGGATCAATCGGAAATTATCCAGACTTTGTTTTAGGGATCTAGCAGGGTAAAGTCTATTAAATGTCCGGTACAACTGTTTCTGACATTTCTGACAGCCCCTCTGGGTAATGTCTAGAAAAGTACTGGGTGGCAGTGCATGTCTGAAGGGGGCTTAAGAGTGACATCAGCTAAATGCCCCCTTGTGGCCAAATCCTGCAATTTTTGTTAGTGAGTAGCACTCTTTTAAAGTAATGTAGCGCTAGGGGGATCATCATATCCCAGCATGTTCGGCTGTCTGATTCTCACGTGTCCTTTAGCTTTATATAAAACCGTGTGTGCATCTGACTTCCTTGCATTTCCACTGTTGGAACTGGTTTGTTGCTTGTTCAGTGCCTGCGTGGGTCCTGTTAAGGATTCGATAAAGCCTTGTTCTCCTCAGCAAGCAAGTCTCCTCATTACTCACTGCCCTCCTCGGCTTGCCCAACGCCACAGTAATGTAAACGATAATATCATATATTGGCGACTTTTAAAACTGAATATCGCCCGACCCTTATGACAAGCGCTGTGATCAGGCCTGAGTGGATTTCTACCACTCAGCGGCTCCACCCAGAGACACCTGACACCCCCCCCAAGAAGCGGCCCTGACTCTCTGCAGGCCGTCTGTCCCTGTAAGCCTCCTGTCTTCCCCCAGAGCTCCCCCCCTCTGTGCCCCCCTCGGCCGCCACATCTTGTCCTTTGTTGACAGGGCTGCCTCTTATGGCGCTTTTCCACTGCATAGTACGGCACGACACGGTTCAGTACAGCTCACTTTGGTTTGGCTCAGTTCGGCTCGG
>JAODKM010000020.1:9786741-9803902 GCA_026780845.1 Petrocephalus sullivani
GTAACAGTTTATTAATAGTTAAACAGCAGACCTTAAACTAAGGGGATTTTCTGTTTCTGTATAAACCCTCTTCCATAACCCATTTTGAGTCCTTACTGTAATTCAATATTAACTGATGAACACCCCCCCCCCCCCCGCCAGCTCACAATCACCGCGAGCCTGTTCAGGTGACCCTCTTCGCCCTGAGGTCGGGTCGCTCTGCAGCTCCTGTGGCGCAGACCAGCTTCTCCTTCACACACCACCTGACTTTCAACATGGAACAGCTGCCAGTGAAGCTGGCGGGCCAGGCCGACAGCCAGGTGGGGGCGCCGCTGCTGGCCGAGCCCCGCGCTCTACCGCCGGAGCCTGAATGGCTGGATGTGGGCCTGGACCTGGCCTCGTGCCGCATGGACCTACCGGAGAGCAGCGCTGTGCCAGGATGCCACCTGGACACGGGGGCTGGTACGTAGGGGCTGCTTGTGTGGTGCACCAGGGGGCGCTGCAGCTGTAAGATGGGCAGTGGGATCCATCTCCAAATGCTAAAGCCACTAAAAGATTAGGAAATCAAGTAGCTTATTTATTTAACTTGCTCCAAACTGTCCTTTTCGTTTTCATATGTGCCATTCAGGAACTTTGTCATCAGCCTACAGTGCACCCCGTATGAGGCAGGGGCTCTCATTCTACCAGTCCGCCAAATGTTGTTCACCTGTGGAGTTTAATTAGTAATTAAATATTTAACAGTGGGATGCTTGCCAGTAAAGTATTTTAATGAAATGTCTGCTTCATATCACAATTTTTTTTTGTCAGGATATCTTTTTTTCTTTTTTCAATTATGCTAACTGGCAAGTGAAGGGTCTTCCTAGGAAAGGCCGGGGCATGTGAGGGAGCAGCCTGGAGCGCCTCCCGGGGGCCTCCGTCGGCACTGCTTGGCCATGCCGGCCCGAGGTCTCGCCGCTGTTTGTCCTGGCTCCACTTCAACCCCCCCCCAACGCTATGACTCATTTTGCTCCGGCTCCTTTTGGGTCAGCACACTGTGTCCGGATGGCAGTGGCTGATATTCTTAAACAAATATTCCCGCCCAATGAAACATTTCTTTTTGTTTATACGGCTTCTTATGTGAACCTGGCAGTTTTTAGACTCAACTGTGTCTTTAGAATCGCATCAGTGCCTATTTTATGCCGTGAGCCTTGGGGCAGCTGGTGCCCCATTGGGGTGGGGGGGGGGGCACTTCGACTGTCGAACCCCCACTTAAGTGCTTAACCTGGTTTCCTTTAGTTAATTTTTTCCAGCTTTGCAAATTCTATTTGAAACCTCCTGAGCTAAGCGACAAGACATTTAAATAAATAAATAACATAAATTAACAAGACATTTGAGTGTGAAAGCAGGTACAGAATAAAAATAATAATACTGCCAGCAGGTTGGTAAATCTAAACTATACATTTGTATGGTAAAGACGTACGTAGATGATAATGGTGATGGTGGTGGTTATTAATTATTATTATTTTAGAGCAATATATTGTGATGTGGTATTGGGCTGGTATCCATGGAGTCACGGTTGTTTATGTAAATAACACATACTATGTAATGAGTTGTACGCACTGCAAGTTGTGTAAAATTCACAGATTTCATGTAATGCGGTGCCTCCAAAGACGCTGTGAAACTGAAGACACAACAGAACTATCAGTGGCCTGAAAGACACACTCGCTGGAGTGATAATCACACGTAAATCAGCCCAGTGCAGCCAAAAAGGCTGATCAGATGCTACACTCTCAGAGCTAATAGCTGCAGTTAGCCAAAACAAGGCCCCTGAGGAAACTTCTGGGCCCTGGTGCTGCTGCGGAAGGCAGTGCTTGCACGCCCCCGTCTTCCTGTGTGTGATCCCACCCCCAGCATGGCACTCGGTGCTCTATCTGGGCACGGCTCGCCCACCGATGGGACTGTCTGTCTTGTGAGTTGGGGTGGGGGGGGGGATACAAAGGCACATTAGCATTCACGTGATAAGAATGACGGGTCTAGCGTTCTGTGCAGGTAAAGGGACATGTGCAGAGCTACACCCCAGATGGGACCCCAGCCCATCGCAAATGCTCACTCTCGCGCACTAAGTGCCGCTTTACCTGTTTATGTGGGGGAGGTTCTCTGGGTTAGATCTCTGTGTCCATGTCCGGAAGGTCGCTGGTTCTAATCCCCTGCTCAGTAGTGATTTCACCATTAACTTCTTGAGGCCCTTAACCCCAATTGCTCCAGGCACTGGCTGCCCTGCTTTCTTAAGGAACATAGCGAGAGCATGCATCTCCACACACAGAGCAAGGCAGGGCTTAAATCCCCTAACCCTGATGGTATCGGGAAGCAGAGCCGCCACCTTCTGCTTACTGGGGTTCACAGCCTCTGTCAGATTTAGACTTTTGATGTCTAGACTACTGGTGTCCAGAAAGATACAGGGTTGATTTTATAATTAGATGCTGGTCTCTGAAATGCAAGATCGTCAGACCTACTATCCACAAAGTCACTTTAACTCAGCTGAGCCCTGATCAAAGACCAGCATGGTATGAGTCACGTCACATCAGGTGTGGGTTTTTGTTTTTTTTGCTGGAGGTGCTTTTATCTGCATGCTAGCTTCAGAACCCGCACCCTCACATCCGTCTGCTCTCAGCATATGGCCGGTTGGTGTGGCTGACACGACGCAGTTGGATCTGAGAGCTGTGTGAGGTCACTTCTTGGTGATAAGCTGGTAAGAGCTCTTGAAGGCGTTCCCTGTCGGGGCACTGCCCCCCGCCACATCCCTTGCATGGTTCTCTGTACTGCGAAGATAAGGCCCTCCAAATGCTCGACTCCTAGACGGCACCTCTCCAAGATGGGTCGATCTCCGTGGTGATGGTGACCCGGGGTGGGCGTGGCACATAGTCGTAGAGAAGTGGGACCAGTGATACACAACTTGCAGATTGTGAAGCTGTGCCCTAATCCTTTTTAGCTATAGGCTGGTCAGAGACTGAATCAGCTCAAGGATGATGCCCTTAATCCACCCACCCCCACCCCCTACCCACATCCTGCCAGGGTGAGGGACACTGGAGAGAGAGCGAGCCTGTCACGCACCGCCCCCACCGTGGAGGAATTTACGGTGATACTTTCAGAACCGAGTTAGCATGATTGATTTACAACGGTACAGCAGCAGTATCCATCCTGGGGCAAAAAACATGCCGTCTGTGCTACTTTTTGTTCTTTGAGATTTTATAGTTCTGTTTTTTTTGTCTTCATTTTTTTAAGGAGGTGTGAATACGGGTATAGTATTAGTAGGAAGGGCGTAATGTGTGTTGCGGACAGAGCGAAAGCGAGGCCGAGACATCTGGCCGCACCTGGGAAGCCTGCTCCCAGTCGTACACATTTTTCCACAGATGCCATTTGACTCGTTGCCTTGAAGAGAGGGTTTGACTGGGACGTTTTGTCACATCTGGGTACTGAAATCAAGCTGCCTGCCTGCTTGGTGTATGTTGAGATCTTATGGTCTCTGGTTACACTGGCTCATTTCACTGCTCCATATAACACATGAGGAACTGGGTAGTAAGATTTGTGCTTGGATTTCTCTCTTCCTCTTTAGCTGTGCTATGGCACGCTTCCCTCTGCTTGACATGGCTACCTTTTAGCTTGTGAAATTTTACCTTTAATGATTCTAATGCAATAGTTCTGCTCCTAGTCAGTTTTAAGTCTCACTTTTTTGTAAGACTGCAAGCATAATAGCAGGAGGTCAGTGAAAGGCTGATAAAACGGGCATAACGCATTGCACTGAAAGCGTGTGAAACCTTTCAGGTTTAATTACATGCACAGTAATTTCCACAGTGGCTTTGTGGAAATCTAAAAACAGCCTGGCACTTTGGTGTAACTTCCCGTATCTCTATTAGTGGGGATTTAGTTGGGGGCAGGCAGGAAGAGCTCACAGAGAATTGGGTCTTAAGTCACCAGGGCAACACTGTTGTCAACAGGAGCCTTTGTACCAATCAGTTTTCCCCTTTACTCTAGTTACCTGATTGGCTGGAACGTCAGTCTGTCGCATTCCCAGTGGGATGGTTGGCTGGGAGGGTTGTGGGGGGTGGGGCTTCTTTGCTTTCGGTCTGTACAGTAGCGTTTACATACTTACCGTCACCACCCAGCCGTTTTCCCACTGCTATTTTCCCCCTGCTTTGTTTCTCTTATCCCCCCTCCCACCCCCATTCCAGATCCTGCACCCCCAGAGACTGTGCCGCACGCCACCCCGCTGCCCGACTTTCCGCCACCGCAGCCGGCTGACCGCGAGGCCCCAGGACTGGCCGACGAGCAGGCGACCCCCCTTCTCTCGCTGGTCGAGACGGGAGACCAAGGACAGCTCCAGCACCTGCTCATCCAGTAAGTGAATCACTCCACACACCCCCCCCGCCACCCCCCCCCCGCAGGCAGGCATGCTCCAGTGCTGGAGGGCGATAGGCTGCAGTGCAGAGCCGGACTATATCTGTGAACTGTCAGGTTCATGTTATTCAGGAGTCGATATAAAGATGATCTGTCCCCATGTATCCAGCTCAGGTGGAAGTCTGTGTGCTATATTTCCATTTTTTTATTGCAGCCAAAGAAATTCAGATATATATTGACGTTATATGCTCCTACAAGCTAAAAAGTAACTGGTTGTAAATACAAACCCAGACTCAAATGTAGATGGATCATGGCAAAGTTGGACATGCTGTTAAAAATGAGATTAACACACAGCTGAGGCTTTAGCCAGCAGGGGTAGACTTGGGTTATGGGGTAATAATGTTTAACCCTGCAAGATGCTTTGAGTTGACTTCAGTTGTGGGCTGGCTAGGTTTAACCCTCTTAAGTATACCTGTATCGTCTCACTACATCAATGCAGGTCTTAAGCCCGGGGTCTCACTACATAACTGCATGCGTTAAGCCCAGGGTCTCACTACATCAGTGCAGGTCTTAAGCCCTGGGTCTCACTGCATCAGTACAGGTTTTAAGCCCAGGGTCTCACTACATCAGTGCAGGTCTTAAGCCCTGGGTCTCACTGCATCAGTACAGGTTTTAAGCCCGGGGTCTCACTTCATCAGTGCAGGTCTTAAGCCTGGCGGCTCAGTTGAGTAGAAGAGACTTTGATGTTGGTGAAACACAATAATACATTAATGTAATGTTCTATTGTTTGGAGTGGTGAATGAATTCAAATGAAATATTGGTGAGGACACACCGCGACCTCCCCCCTAGGGATGGGTATCGTTAAGATTTTAACGGTACTACTACTCTTACCGGTACTGCTTATCGATCCAGTACTTTAACGGTATAATTATCGGTACTTTATAAAGAAAAAATCTAATTAACAACATAATTAACATTGCTTTATTTAACATCATTATTATGCAACACCCTTGCATACTTATTTAAATTCACATTAAATGTGAAATGCAAAATTAAATTTCACAAAAAATGCAGCAATGTTTTAAACAAATAAAAATTTTCTGATAATGGAAATGTAAAACAAACATAATAAATTTATTTTTATGTAAAGGCATTAAAGGCTTTGCATGCAAAACACCTGTTGTATATCTGGCAACTAGCACTGTCCGCATTGATTCTAGTGAAGCCCAGACACACTTTTATTCTCTTAACTCTTTCCGCCATCATCATTAGTTGCGGCTCCCACATCTGCTGTCCCAGCCCGATCTGCATGTGCATGCTTTACGGTACAGTAGATCTGGGGTGAGTTTCCCAAAAGCTCCTGTTAGCAACTAACGTACTTGGACTCATTCAGTTGCATGGTTCTAACTATGCTTTTGGGAAACGCACCCTTGTATAGCAATATGTTAGGATATCTGCCCTGTTTGCGAACACAGAAACAAACTTTTCATGCAGTACTGTTGACACAGTATACTGACAAATACTCCTCTTGCAATATTACTAAAATCATTATAATAAAATTAAAACATACACAATCGTTTTTGTTAATTTTAATCCTTCTCAGTCCACAACGAGATCGTGTGCATTTATTTAAGTGTTTTACAATATGACATTAAATAAAAAGCTATGTATCTGCCTGGCAGACAGGCTGTACTTGTCATATATCTTAATGTCTACTAATGGATATTAAGTAAAGTACCATGTAATTGTGAACGTATGCTTTTATATGTCTTATAATGTATTAAAATGTAATTTGAAGTTTAAATTTGTGCGCATACTTTCGCCAGTCAGGCCGGGTCCACCAGATGTCAGTATACAAGTCACACACAGCCATAAGCGGAACAGAACTTTGCGCATGCGCACGCATATCGAGCTGTGGCACAGCGTCTGAGTGCGCATGTGGGCGCGCGTGCATCGCACACGCGAGAGAACGCTCTAGATTTACGTCTTAATCAGTAACGGAGCTCATCAGATTAACTGGGAAGATTTACTTTAATGTAGAAACAAAAAATCGGATTTGTTCATGTATTCAGTACCGAAAGCAATACGGTTAACGTCAGAGCTTATTGGTACTCTTGTCTTTAAAAATCCAGCCCCTGGGCCCGTTTAGTACTGGGTTTCGGTACCCATCCGTACTCCCCCCTTTCAGGTCCTATGCCCCTGCCTCCGAGGTCCCGTTTGACTCCATTCCTCCCCAGTAAGGGCTTCCTGACGTGATGCGATTCCGTTCCCTGTCCTCAAATGGCCCAAACTGTGCAGCAGGAGTCTGAGAGCTCTGTCAGGCTGGTGCTCCCGGGCACAAAGCTTACCATCCAGTGGGGGCTGGAGTAAGCTCATAGCTGTAGGAGAGAGCGAGCTCGCGTGAACATGATGCCCAGCCTCTAGGAATAGCATAAAGCACACCCCAGCGCACTGCCCCGCCGGCCAGCATGTAACCAGCGCCCCTCAGGTGATTCGGGCTTTTAAAGAATCAGTCCAGCAGACCTGAATCCAGCTCAGGGTAATGGGGTTTTGTTTTTGTGTGTTTTTTTTTTTCGGGAAAGCTCTTTGTCTTTTGATGTGTGAATAGTTCTTTGTTTTGCCCGTAGTCGATTAAACAAGGTAGCTGAGGCGCCTTTCCTGTGTGGAGGGGTCAGCGGCATGAGGCTCCTGTAGTCAGGCAGGATTGCCTTTCAATCTAGTAAATCCTCAAAGCAGACTGCAAGCTTATTTCCATGTAATAGGCTTTAAATCTAAGGTTTAATGTGAAGCTAGTTGTCATCATTTATTAATGCATTTAGGGAAGCAGATCGCTCCCGTTCTTACTTTTTATGAATACTGCCAGACGGTTGTCACGCTCACCTGCCCAGTCCTTTGATCAGGTGACCCTGGCAGCTGACGTCGTAGATGAAGGCGGCTTTTATCTGATGCTACTAGATGCTGGTCCTCAGTTTCCATCAGCTTTTAGACGCGTCACGGCAGTGTCATTCTTGAAAAGTTGAATCTCTCGTTTGTGACTGACGGCGCTCCTGACGACGTGTGTGTGTTTGTGTGTGTGTTCACCTCGTCGCTTCCTATGAAAACCCACACAGTATGCATTCAAGCTCTTGCTCTCTGTCCTTATTCTGAAGGGCTGCAGTTACAGAGTGAGAAACTGAATAGGCGAGGAGAGACAACACTGTTCAGGGGCTTAAGCACACGGTCAGCCCGCATTGCAAGGAGGGGTGGGGCATAGTAAATCGCTTAAAATTAGCTGACTGCCGCGTAGAGATTAAAGCCAAGGTGTGCCGCACACGTGCTTCCTCTGCAAACGAGCCACGTGTCAGCTGCCGATCCTCTGAGCCGGTCGTTTATGGCAATACAGGGCTGAGGCTGCAGGACCACATCCGGAGGCGCTCTCGCTGACCTGTCCAGGAGGCCAGGCTGTGCGCCACCACCCCGGGCTGCACATCTATACGCTGACAGCGGCTGCAGACTCGAGCCATCCACTCCTAGGCTTGCAAGAGGATGTGGAACAGCTGACACGAATAATTAACCAGGTGAGTTGGGTTCATGCCCATCGATGGAAGTGTACCCCCTCAATCACTGTTCAGTTTGATCGTATCTGGGTGTGTAAGGCTTTGCTATCATCCACTGTCCGTTGACGTAAAAAAAAAAACAATTGCGTAACAATTTGTTGTTATTACATACCGCCTGTTCTCGCAAAGAACCATCTGCTGAGGTGCTCTGTGTCTGCCCGCTTCTGTCGTTAGGGAGGACCCTCATTTCCACTGCAGTCAGAGCTGGCAGCCACCACCCATGAGTGCGTTACAAGTGTAGGAGTGGCGGCTCATGACCGGGGCTCTAGCGTGACAGAGCAGAGCTCCGTTTCTGAAGATTTCTTTGAAGAATATGGCCAGGGGAGCCAGGAACCATGGCAGGTTGAGGGGTCAGAACAATCCGAGCCCCCTTCAAGCAATGGAGGCTCTGATGTTCAGGTGTGCCCCTGTCCGCACGACGGTTTAGATTGTGGTGTTCAAGAGGAAAAGGTAGGGGCGGCCCCTGTTTTCTTCGCAGAGTCCAGGAACGTGTCAGCAGATAGCAGCGACGCCGCCCTGGCTTTGGAGGTGGGGCCTGACCCAGCTTTCAGTGAGCTGTCTTGGGGAAGCCGGCGAGAGGAAACTGATACTAGCCTCGGCACAATCAGCGTGCTGCAGAGTGGCTTGGGGGGGCCTGATAGTCCGAACCAGGAAGCGCTGAAAACAGCGGAAAGGGCGGGTGCAGTGCCGGCACACGATAACGAAAAATCAGTCCTTGGCGAAAGCACCATCGCAACAGATATGGGCCACTCTCAGTCTCAGGAGGACCCAGGAAAGTCCCATGGTGATTCCGAGAAGGGTTCTGAGGACGCAGAACGGGTAGAGATCAGCATGAAGGAAACCACTACCACTGAGGACTTACAGGAAGAAGAGGAAGGTGGAATTGAGGGTACCAAGGTGGCAGAGGCAGAGCTTGCTACATTGGACCCCTCTGATTTAGCTGCCAGTCAGTGGGGCGGCGGCGAGTCCGAAGGGGCTACAGTCAGAGCTGAACAATTGTGCCCCTTGACTGTTAGCGAGGCAGACTTAAAATCAGCGACGAACCATTGTGAACAAAGCCAGGAAACAGCTGTGGTGGATTACACTGAAGCAGACGGGGGCGATGGCCACGAGTTGAATAACAAACAGCCTACAGCGGCAGAGTCCGTGAGGAGCAACTGTGGCGAGTTGGGCTTAGAGACGCAGGAGCCAGACGAGCAGGACACCAGGGACGAAAGTCCAGAGGTCAAGAAGGAGGGTTGTGACCAAGACGAGGATGCGGCATCCTGTGGGTCAGATTTGGAAGCACAGTGCCATGACTCATTAGAGGCATCCAGCCCCAAGGAATTGCTCCTACCAGCAGAAAACATGGCTTACTTGGACCAAAATGGCTGTCAAATTTCTTCTCCAGATCTTGCATCGGAAAATGACGACAAGGTAAATGAGCCTACAGAAGATGACTTCTGTAGTCCAGTGGAGGCTGTTATAATAACTAGTGGATACATGGGTGGTGTTATTGCGGGTGATTTATGTCAAGGCAGCGCTCGGCAGCTTCACATTAGTGAGAAGCACACTCTCGAGACTGACATGGGCAATGGTCTGTTAGAGGACAAGGGAACTGAAGTAATGGCTACACAGGAAGTAGCTCCCAGAGAGACGGTAGAAGGCAATGGAATTGTGCCTCTGCTTTCTGTTCCCTTTGCAAATAAGGAGGAAGCCCTGAATTCAGTGACTGGATCCACAGCTGTAGGAGAGGATGGATCTGAAGACTGTGGTGAAGTAACATCTGCACAGAAATATAGTCCGGAGGTGGAGATAGAAGACAAAGGAAGCTGTAGTGCTGCAAACAGCGTTAATATAAAATCAGAATCCTCACTTTCCAGTGATGTAGAGGACAAAGGTGTAAATATCAGCGATGTGGTCCTTGGAAAGAACATCTCAAATGAAGTAATGTCCATGGAGGAAGTGGTTCAGCTAAAGGTCATGGATGTGAGCAAACCATTTGAAGAAACTGTTGTGCATCTAGAACCTGAGGTTCCCCCCAAACAGGACGTTGAGGGCCAGTCGTTACTTGTGATGGGGACTGACTCACAGGTATTGCGCAATGAGAAACCACCGGAATCTCCTGTAGAAGAGGCAAACGCGGTCCCCTCACATGACCATCCTGGGACAGACATTGGCAGCCAGAGGGAGCAGAAGGACACTGACAGATGTGAGGTGATCCATGAAACACGGGAGCCTGCGCCAGAGTCAAGTATCATGCAGAAACCGCTCACATCTGCGGACCGGCAGACTCTTCCGGAGAATGACCAGACTGATGCTCATACACACAATGCCTCCAGAACTTGCATTGATGCTCCTTCTGTGCTAGACAGCAGCTATGTTGTGTCCAAAGAGACTGTCCCGCTCTGTGAAATGTGTGTAAACCGTGAGGAGTCGGACACAGCGGGTCCCAGTGTGGCAGTATGGAGTGCCAGTGAGGACATTGCACAGGTGGAAATTCTTACCTCCAGATCTGTATTACGGGAGATCTCTGAGCAAAACGACACTGAATCTGCCACAGGCGAGGCCATGTCCCCACCTGTGAATGACCTGCCAGTTCCTGCAGAACCTGTGGGACTAGTGAGTGAGCCAACTGCCCTGGATTCCCTGGGACTCCCATTACCCCTGGACAGAGGCGGCAGCCCATCTGTAAAGATCAAACCTGTGGAAGTGGCAGAAATGATGGGGAACGGGTCTGAGAAAGAGCCCAGGGACATGTCGGACAGGGTGGCCGTCAGCAGCGGAGATGTCTCGACAGCAGGTGAGAGGCCAGTTCGACCGTGTGCTTTGTGTTATTTTAATACATCCTGTCCTCATTGCTGTGTTGCTACTTCCAAAACTATGCCAGCAACCCACAGAGAAGCCAATTGTTTATCCTCCTGAAATATAAACACGGCCCTTAAAAGCTACCATTACTTCAGCTCAGCATGGCACATGCTGTAATAGGAGACCATGTGCTCATCTGGAGCCCATCCTTTGCATTGTAATTAAAGTCTGATCCTATGTCTCTCAGTGAGAGTCCTTTCTGTTTAGCTAAGAAGCAGTTCCTTTTTATTTAATGACTACTATTTCTGTTTCAAGAATGTGTGAAAGCAAGTATATAAATATCCTGATAGTTTCATCTGCCATAGACCATCGTATATAAATTTATATTAATTAACTAGAAAGTGACTGAATTAGCATGAACAGCAGTTAGTGCATTATAACAATAACTGAAGTATTGTTCAAAATAAGCTAAATTTTTATAAGCTTTTCACTGTATCTGATGTTTATTTTTCAGTTTGTTTGGTAATCAAGTTTTAATTTCCATGTCTAGCAGAAATAAGTGAAGTTTTTCAAAGATTAAATTTTGTCCATTGTGCCGTTTTTACAAACGGATGGCTGGGTGTTCTGAGTGAGCTGGGGGACCGGAGTGAGGGCCAAGGCTTTGCGATGAGATTAGTGGCTCTGAGGAGTGTAGTGCTGGTGACCGCACACCCCCAGGGTGGGCGGCAGGCCCTGCATGGGCCGCTTCTCTCACGGCTAAGTCCCCATCTCTCCCCACAGCTGCAGCTGGAGAGCCAGAGGCCAGTAAGAACGGCTCGTCCTCCGGCGTCAGGATAGATGACGTAGACGCCATAGGGGTGAGTGTCGAGCACTTTTTAATGGTCACTGTGATGATTTTTATGACATGAAGGATGTTTTGTTAGGGCCTTCAGAGGTCCCTTCAGGAAAGGCTTGCCCGAGTACAGGCGGTGCTGCAGCAGGGGTCAGCATGCCCGTGGTGGGGAAGCCCCTTAGGTGTGGGCTATGGGCGTTCAGCTTTACAGGAGGACGTGAAGAGATGATATCATGGGCTAAATGTGTGTGGAGGAGATGATGGCATTCTCCACCCATAGCGTCTGCAGGACGCGTGCAGGTCCCTGTGGCTGCTTCCATAAGTGCTCAGAATGAGATTGTGTCATCTTCCTGTGGAGGTCGGCATTGTTCTCACAATTTCCATTGTTTATGGAACATATACCCAGTATTATAGGACTGCTTTTATGGAAAAGGTAAGCATTCATTAGCCAGTTACAATCCTCATATACATATATACATACATACATACATATATCGATTACATCCCAATATATCTAGCTTTCTATATATCTACTGTGGACCCCTGCTAAATAAACTGCTAAATAAACATGTACTGCTGAGAGAACTTTATTCGTATGGTAGAACTCCTTCCCTTATGGTTCCAGGGACGTGAACTGATAACCTCTTGGTATTGGTGTTTAAGATGAGCTGTGGATTAGGAAGGCCTGGTGCCGTCGCCAGGCTTGAATTATGTGTTACAGACATGCTTGGGCGTGTCTCCCTGCCTTAATGGGTGTTTTGGTTTCTTCTGGCGAGCACAGCTGGCTTTGTAGGTTCATGTCTACTCAGCATTTGATGGACGGTGGTGTTATCATGGAGTTTGGCCAAGATCCCAAAAGTGGCTAAGATCTTCACACACCTCTGAAAGCACAGCTATCAGCAGCTGGGCGGAGTCAGGAGCCTAAGAATGGGAATATTCCTTTGACTGTTTCACGCGAGAATATTTCTGATTCTGTAAGGAAGGAAAATTAGACGGGAAAAGCCAGTCTTCAGGGTCTCTGGTTGATGCAAGGTGTCTGAGTAGTGGGCTGCTTACCTGTAAACAACACTACACTTATCTCACTTTCAGCAGGTCAGTAAGGTCAGAAAATAAATGATTCTCCTGTAGGTGTTATTAAGAAAAGCTATTTTTACATGTATTGTTTCTAGCTCATTTAAGTGAGTGTTGTGGACAGTTTCCAGAAACAAGATTAGTGTTGTGAATATCAAGCTTTACCATGGCATGCTTTAATGTCCAGAGGCCATTAACAAATTTGATAAACATACAGATATAAAATGCTGAAAAGTTTGTTCTGCAGCGTGGGAAAGGATTTTTTTAAAAGCTTAGATACATTTAGAAACAAAATTACTTAACCGTTTGATTTCTATCACAGAGTGTTCTTAGACTCCCCCTTGTGTTCACTTTTTGTATAAAGTTTCCAGATGTGCCACCACAAGTGGTCACTTTTGTTGCTTACACTGAGGAAGGTATAATTACTATGGTTAATGAGCTATTATGCACTCTTATATAGCTGCCCAGCTAAATTTTCAAAAACCATCTGTAGAGAAAATGAGTCTCATTGAACGAAGGTGATTGTCATAGGTGGACGGCCGTGTTCACTAGGATGCCAAATCCAGTCCAGCTATTAGGGTTCTCTCAAAAGGGTACAAAATCCAGCCGAAAGTTATGGGACGCCCTCCGGTTCAAATGGCAAGCACGGCTATCGGTAGAGAACTGAGTGGGAGAATCCTAAAGGCAGTACGGTGGGATTGACTTCCTGCTGGAGGGAGAGCAGAATGCTGCGTCCAGTGAGGCAGGTACTCCTGAAGAGGGAGAGCAGAATGCTGTATCCAGTGAGGCAGGTACTCCTGAAGAGGGAGAGCAGAATGCTGCATCCAGTGAGGCAGGTACTCCTGAAGTGCCCGTTTCAGAGGCCTGCCATTCCACTGCTGGAAAAGTGCGGCCGTGCCGGACACCGCCCAGTCACGCGTCAAACCAGACACAGAGAGCCCATTCATGGCTCCCTGACCGGGGTGGGGTTTAGGCTCTGTATATCAGGGAAGGATGTGAGTGGGAATTGGCCCCCTCCGCATCGCCTTTTAAGATGTGAGGTTTTGCAGCGGGGGTGTCCTGACACATGCTGCTCGACAGGTGAACATTCAGGAATGTTCCGGAGGTGCGCTAGCTAATGTACCTAGCTAGCTAATGTACCGCTCAGTCTCCCCCACCTTTGCATTCTAGAGTGATCTTCAAATCTGTTTGTATATGTAGTGGAAGTGAGTGTATGTGCCTGGAAATTTTAAAATATTAAAATTTTAACATTTTATTCATCCATTACTTTTTGTGTCTGAGGCATAAAATTATTTGATGGACTGAAGGCAGTATGAAAGTGTGATTTTGGGGGCCATCCGTGGCAGGCAGGTGGTATAGTGGTTAGAGACGCAACCGTGTAGTCAAAAGATTGCCAGTTCAAGTCCTCGACCCGCAAGTACCGCTGAGGTACGCTGAGAAAGGTACCGTCCCCAAGCACTGCTCCCCGGGCGCTCATGTAGCTGCCCCCTGCTGTGTCACAATGTCACATGGGTTAAAAGCAGAGGATACATTTTGTTTTTGCATGTTGTAGTGTGTCAACAATGACGATTAATTATTCGCCTTCACTTCTCTCTGGTGTGTAAAAATGGGCTGCCGTAGGACTGTGAGACTTGTGAAATGTGGAAGGGTTTACTCTGGGAAGGGGCGGGAGGGCTTGGGGGCGCTCAGTGGGCCCAGCCTCAATAAAAACAGGAAGCCATGTGGCGGCGTGTGTGTGCGTGTGTGTGTGTGTGTGGTGTCTGTGGGTGTGCACGTATCAGAAAGGGGTCTGATGAACGGCACTGACCAAGGCTCATGGACCCTTAGAATTACCAGATCCCACAAGATAAAATCTCTGAAGTTTTAGTAAGGAAAAAAAAAACAAGACGTGGAAAAATGTTATCATGAAGGAGTTTTGGTGCTTAACCCAGAGATACACTATAACTACACACTATAACCAGTTCCCAGAGATACACTATAACCAGTTTCCCAGTATTGCACTTTTATATATATTCATTTAATTTTTTATTCTAAACATTTAGAATTTTTGGGCAAAGTCCAAAAATAGGCAAAATTCTATTTGCAAAATATTTTTGAAGAGATGTTTTCCCTAACAAAATGTCAGAGTACCAGTCCACCCCACCCCACTCCACACCCCACCCCCACTTGAAAAAAAGGCAGCTTTGGCTCTATGGCCTGCCATTTTTCCTGAACCAGCCAAAGGAATTTGACTCAGACTCCACTTTTCCAAATGTTGGATCTGCGTTCCATTTGCCTGCTTAACTACATTAATCTGAGCGAGGCTGAGCTGCGTGAGAGCTTTCTGTGTCCAGACTGAGTGCCCTGCACAGGTCCAGGGCTGTGGCTTCTGTTTATTGACATTGTCTCTGCGTCACACATTACAGCACCACAGTCTGTCTTCTGTAATGACATCACAGCTGCACTTTAATGCTGAATGACTTAGCAGTGAATGTTTTTGCTTTTAATTGTTTTTGAGCCTTACTAATTATTGATTTGCTCCACAAATTTGCCCTGACAAATTGCTTTCCTGTAGCCGTGTCATTTTTGTAAGTGTTTGGTGATTCGGTTGCTGTGATGATTCAGAGATAAACATTCAGAAAGCAGGAATACTCCGAGGCAGTTTCCCGGCCCTGTGTCAGAAAGCAGGAATACTCCGAGGCAGTTTCCTGGCCCTGTGTTAGAAAGCAGGAATACTCCGAGGCAGTTTCCCGGCCCTGTGTCAGAAAGCAGCAATACTCCGAGGCAGTTTCCTGGCCCTGTGTTAGAAAGCAGGAATACTCCGAGGCAGTTTCCCGGTGCTGTGTCAGAAAGCAGGAATACTCCGAGGCAGTTTCCTGGCCCTGTGTCAGAAAGCAGGAATACTTTCCCGGCCCTGTGTCAGAAAGCAGCAATACTCTGAGGCAGTTTCCTGGCCCTGGGTCAGAAAGCAGGAATACTCCGAGGCATATTCCCGGCCCTGTGTCAGAAAGCAGGAATACTCCGAGGCAGTTTGCCGGCCCTGTGTCAGAAAGCAGGAATACTCCGAGGCAGTTTCCCAGCCCTGTGTCAGAAAGCAGGAATACTCCGAGGCAGTTTCCCGGCCTTCAAGCCGGGAGTGCCCCCGGCCAATCCCGGATTTTCCTAAAGCACTCAGCAGTGATTCATTGAATCTCCGGAGCATAGCTGTGAGAGAAGTGACGGCGTGTAGAGAGAGACCAACAGGCACACACACACACACACACATGCACATGCACATGCACACCCATGCGCACACATACACACAAACACACAGACAGACACGTGCACGTGTACACGCAGACACACACACACACAGACAGACGCATGTGTACACACAGACACACACACACAGGCACACACGCGCAGACACACACACAGACACACATGCACGTGTACACGCAGACACACACACACGTGCACGTGTACACGCAGACACACACACACACGGACGGGAAGCGGGAGGGCGGGAGGGAATGGGATTAAACTGGAGAGAGAGTGAGAGCGAGGGAACGAGCCAGAGGGCGGCTTCTCCGCACAGATGTGAGAGATCGGCAGCTCCTCCTCCCTCCAGACGCTGCAGCCAGAGTGGCTTTGCAGCAGCGCAATCTGCTGCCGTTTTCCGTGTCGGGGGAAGATGTACGAGCGGCACAAGCGCAGGTACCGCCTGTGCACCAGGGCCGAGCCGGCCGCGGACGTGCTTCTCATCAAGGTATGGCTCTGTCCCGCCTGGCCCATCGCTCCCGCCTGTGTTCTTTGCTTTCATTTCCTCACTCGCTAAACCTCTCATCTGTGCTGAACACCAGCTTTAAAAACAACTTTAAAAAGTCCGGATTTCTTCAGCTTGTCTAGACTCATACATTTCTTTAGTTTTTGACCATAAAAAGATAAGGTCTGCAGTTTCTTTTAATGCGACTTAATGGCAGCAAAAAGCTTTGTTGGCTAACATCAGTGCATTCATGTTTTTTGTGGGGACACACTGTACCCTGCCCTCAGACTGGCTGCCCTCGGCTGCCACAGACAGTCAAACTGTCAAACGGGGGAGTGTCCTACTAGGGTGGGGGTTCTCTTGCCCTGTAGGGGCACAAACTGTCTTTGGCCAGCTCCTCATTCAGCTTGCCACTGAATCTCTGAAGTATGACTGTGCTCTATTGGGAATGCTCCTATCGGTGTGCTCTATTGGGAATGCTTCTGTCGGTGTGCTCTATTGGGAATGCTCCTGTCGGTGTGCTCTATTGGGAATGCTCCAGTCGGTGTGCTCTATTGGGAGTGCTCCAGTCGGTGTGCTCTATTGGGAGTGCTCCAATCGGTGTGCTCTATTGGGAGTGCTCCAGTCGGTGAGCTCTATTGGGAATGCTCCTGTCGGTGTGCTCTATTGGGAATGCTCCTGTCGGTGTGCTCTATTGGGAATGCTCCCGTCGGTGTGCTCTATTGGGAACGCTCCAGTCGGTGTGCTCTGATGGGAGCACCCCCGTCGGTGGGCGCAGTGCGGAGTGCCCCCGTCGGG
>JAODKM010000020.1:9885188-9896803 GCA_026780845.1 Petrocephalus sullivani
TTCGTGCCCTGGATGTGCATCCCACAAATCTCCATCAACTGCAAGATGCTATCCTATCAATATGGGCCAACATTTCTGAAGAATGCTTTCTAAAGAATGCATCTGCAGTTCTGAAGGCGAAAGGGGGTCTATCACCGTATTAGTATGGTGTTCCTAATAATCCTTTAGGTGAGTGTATATATATATATATATATATATAGTTTTGAGAATGACAGAAATATTGGTTTTCTCAAAGTTTCTTGCTTGTTTTCATGATGCCTATACCCCAGAATGTTATGAAGAGTGATCAGATCAATTGCAATTAATTGTAAAGTCCCTTGTTCAATTAGGGTTGAAAAGGTTGAAAAGGTTGAATTACTGTGAAGAAGGCGTCAGGGTACCCAAGAAAGTTCAGCTCCTAATAGTGATTCATCTACAGGATTGGGGCACCACCAGTGCAGAGCTTGCTCAGGAACGGCAGCAGGCAGGTATCAAACCATCCTCCGAAAGCAACTTCTCCCAACCATCCAGGAACCGTTTGGTGAAGAACATTGCCTTGTGATGGAGCACCGTGCCATATGGGAAAAGTTATAACTAAGTGGTTTGGGGAACAAACATTGAAGTTTTGGGTCCATGGCTTGGAAACTCCCCAGACTTTAATCCCATTGAGAACTTGTGGTCAATCCTCAAGAGGCAGGTGGGCAAACAAAACCCCACAAATTCTGACAAACTAAAAGGATTGATTATGCAAGAATGAGTTGCCATCGGTTAGCATTTGGCACAGAAGTTGATTGACACCATACCTGGGAGAAATTGATATGCTTTTCAAATTATGTAATTTTTAATTTTATTTGACTTTGATTGCTCTCCTATGCCTTCCCGTAACCTGTCTGCATCTGGGTGGCTACCTGAGGCTACCAGAAATGGGCCAACAAGGTACAACAGTGAAACTACAATAATAAGCGATATTTTATGTACAGTAATCGCCCGAAATATATTACAGCCTATCTGAATTATACACAGTATACAGTACTGTACAAGTTAAATTACTGAACTGTGTATAATTCAGATAAGCGTTATAGGGCAGTGCAGTACAGAAAATGCAGCTTTCTGTGCTCAGCATTAGCCTCAGGTAGCCAGCCAGACGGGTTAAGGCATGGGCAAGGCAGAGCAGAGCTATCAAAGTAAAGTAAAATAAAAAATAAATAAATAATGTAGTTTTAATTTGATCCGTATGCAACGAGAGTTGAAATTGAATTGGGAGAAGTGAATTTGTAAGTATAGAGTGTTGTATTATTCAAACTGTGCAATTCAGGTTCAAATTGTGCAATTCAGATTCAAATATACACGATTCAGATTTAGTTTGTGCAATTCAGATTCAAATATACCCTGTTCATATTCAGTTTCTAGTGGCACAAATATTTGCCTCACTGTGTGGAAGAGACTGTGATCATTCTTTAAGGCAACATCAATCAACTTAAAGCTTTCCTAACTTTGTACAAAAAAATCCAGCACTGAATCAAAATAATTTTTTAACCAAAAAAAATTTTTAAATGCGTATTTTTAATTTGAATACATCGTTGTACTGTTTAAAGTTCACCGGCAGAACTTGAACTTTGTGTCAGATCTTTTTTTCAAATTAACGAAACTTTTGGCCATAATTTAGCTCCATATAAGCAGGCATAGCTGTGGACCCTATGCCATAGCCTGACATGTACCTCCCCAGAAATGTAATTACACGTCGCGGTGATGCAGACCGCAAGAACTGTGATTGGTCTGCTTGGTAGCCCTACTTTTTATAGGAGTGAAGGAAGCATACAACCAGGTGTACTTATATTGGTGACTGAAACTGAAGCATTATTTATAATCGAACATTAAGTAAGTATGAGACAATGCATAATGGTGTGTGCTTTGTTTAGTTCCACTAAACGCTACTTCTACCTCTCAAAACTTTTTTTAGAAAGATTGCAAAACACTGTGATAAAAGCTGTTGCTTTAAGCATACAATACTTTGAGATTGCCACCCACTTTTCTGATGTTCTTATGCTCCTCCTACCACAGAGGGTATGCGTGTGATGTCAAAGTAGGCAGAAGTCATTGTGCTCACACCCACTGAGCAGCAAACAAACAGTGAGCAGCTGCTTGAATGATGCAAAAAACATGGGAACGAGCTGTTGTGCCATTGATATATTGGATCGGTGCACCTCTACTGTAGTTCCATATTTCCTCTGGCATTAACCCTAGCACAAAAGTTGTGCCGGGAGCTTCATGGAATGGCTTCCATTGCCGAGCAGCTGCATGCTCCCATCACCAAGGGCAATGCCAAGCATCAGATGGAGCCCTGTAAAGCACATCGCCAAACGTATTCTGCTGAGTGCCAAATCATGCTTCTCTGGCAGTTTTATGGATGAGACTGGGTTTGCTGGATGCCAGGAGAATGTTACCTGCCTGACTGCATTGTACCAACAGTTTGGTGGATAATGGTATGGGGTTGTTTTTCAGTGGCTGGGCTAGGCCCCTTAGTTCCAGTGAAGGGAACTCTTAATATTAAGCATACCAAGACATTTTGGACAATTCTATGCTCCCAACAGTTTGGGGAAGGCCCCTTTCCAGCATGACTGAGCCCCAGTGAACAAAGCAAGGTCCATGAAGACATAGTTGGGTGAGTCTGGTGGCGAAGAACTCGAGTAGCCCACACAAAGCCTTTACCTTAATCCCATCTAACACCTTTGGGATGAACTAGAACAGAGACTGTGAGCCAGGCCTTCCCATCCAATATCACTGCCTGACCTCACAAATGCTCTTCTGGATGAAGAGCATTTGTGCAAAAATTCCACAGACCCACTCTTAAACCTTGTGGAATGCCTTCCCCGAGGAGTGACAGCTGTTACAGATGCAAAGGGGGACCAGCTCCATATTGGTGCCTGTGGATTTAGATTGGAATGTCAGGAATGTTCCTGTAGGTGTAATGACCAGGTGTCCCAATACTTTTGTTCATATAGCGTAGCTTTAAGTTCAGTGGTTAACCTAGCATTATTGGGTAAGTCTAATAAAACTGAAAGTCTTTCATGTGAAGTGCTTCCACATAAATGAGGCCTTCATTCTTTATTTCGACCCTCATTTGCTCTGGACCATCTTTCCGCCATGTTGCAGAGCAATCAAGAAGGCATATGTTAATCATTGCTTTTTACAAATTGCGAGTTTAATCAAATAATGGTGATAGCTCTAATGCTAATGGGTTAACTTTGACAGCCCTAATTCAAAATAAAATAATAGTAGGGTAACACTGACCGATCAGCCAGAGATTGGAATCGGACGATTTTCAGCCTGATTCATGATCGGCTGATCAGTCACATGTATTTCCGATTTCAAACCAATCTTATGCAAGCGCAGTATGTCATATGCGCAGCCGCGCGCACAGTCACATCCCAGTCGCCCGCACTTACAGACGCGCTAAAATGTCCTAATTTGGAAAGCAAGTGAAGCGGATGCAAAATTTAACACAACACATTTTATTAGACCTTTAAAAGCTCATTATCCTAGTGAACATGTGTAACAGTGAATGTGCATCTGCTTTTATTCTATATGATTACCCAAAGATCTATCGGAAACTTGTTTTGATACCTGGCTGTAAGGTGGGTTGTTTTCTCATTATACTTCCCCCTCCCGCTAATGACACTTTCCTGTTGCCCGCAGGCATTCCATAGGATAGAGGCTTCAGAAATGTGATGAATTCCCTCAGCCTAAAATACAGAATACCGAATAGGCGTTGAGCTACCGGAGTCATTTAATCTAGTTTCATGTCACACAAGTAGTCTGCTACAGTACAAGCGGGTCCCAAGTACATTGTTATATATATATATATTTTTTACTTACTGCACCTATTATTTGAAAGAATATATTAAACTTTAGTTGTATTTGGGGTTGGATTTATTTACTTAGTTCTATTTGAATGTGTAAAGTTTAATAAGATTTTGTCATGAAAAAGTTTTGCATTAAAGAAAATCTGATGTTTTCAGGGAAAAATCAGTATCAGTCGGTAGCGGCAATTGCACTTACACAAAAAAAAACGGTAATTGGAATTGGGAAAAGATAAAAATAAAATCATTAATCGGGATCAGCCAGAAAACTGCAATCGGTGCATCCCTAGTATATAGATATGAACAATATTGTGTCATCCTATATGTCCTTTAGAAATATATACGTGTACCATAAAAAGTTTATATAGTGGCCAGGCCTACAGCAGCTCTTCTTTACATATGGTTATGTGGCTGCTGTCACTGCTGTGTTCAAGCTATTAATAATGACACCCCCCCCCCAGCTGGATATTAGCTATGGGTCTTGCTGTTCAGGACAGGCCTAGAACCCGGAGCCTCAGGCACATGTCCAGTAGCTTGGCTGTGCTACCTGGCAGCCTCATTAATTCAGAGGACACCTTTATCCTGAGTGGCAAGCGGCCATGTGCTGCTGGCCCTTTGGCAGCACACTACCCTGCCCACCTCCCCCCCCCACCCCACTGAGATGAAAGTTGCAGCATCAAAAGTACGGACGAGGTGACTTTGCTTCCTTGATAGCTCGGCAGCTGCCTTCCTGTCAGAGGAGCACCCCACCCAAATACAGGCAGGCCCTGGGATACAAACACCATTCCTTAGGTCAGTCTTTTTTGTTGGATCACATGCAGCAAAAGCTAAATCTCCTGTAGGCAGATTCCCTGCCTGCTGTCACCTCCAGCTGGAATACAGTCTCCGGTGGTGATGTCAGCATAGACATGCGAGGGCCACAGCCATCCTGCTGGGGACATGTATCCAAACTAGGCTCCAGAGGAACTGTATCTACGCCCCACTAAATCGCGTTGTAACCACAGGAGAAAACAATATATTTTAAACATAATTTTAATAATTTTAGAGTGGGGAGAAATCCTCTGTGCTGTGTGCGAGGTCAACACCAAGTTCTGCCTCACGTACTGGAGTCCCAGAGCATGACGCAGTAACGAAATACATACAGACCCAAGTTCAACGTGGATGCTTACTTTCTCAGCTGATTTTCAACACGAGTGCATAACTGAGTCAACTCAAGGCAAAGTACGGAGATATTATGTCCACATCCAGTCACTGCCTGCATGTCCACTAGGGGCTATAATGATGGGTACACTGTGGTATTTTGAAATTTTGGTGATGAAATTATCTGGGTGATGGGGGGAATATAAATCGCCAAGATTTTAAAAAACAAGAATAATGTTGCATTTGACAATACAGATATCCACTGAAGTGAGGATGCAAGTCAATCTGGACAGCTCTCGATCATTAGGCGACCAATATATCATAACATAAGATATAATTAAAGAAAAAAGGTATAATACATACTGTGTGGTTTTCTAAGTAACAGTAAATAGAAAAAAATATACATGAAAATAAAAGTAAATTTCTATAGCACTTTTCAAAAACGAGTGTTGCAAAGTGCTTGACTAAAATATAAATACACAATAAATTACATGTGCAAAAACAATAAGACAGTGGGGAAAAAAATATATAAACTGCTGACAACATAAGTATAAAATTATAAGTTAGATATATACTATGTACCATTACGTGGCTGGCACTGCGATGGGTTTGTTTTGGTCATTGCCACATGACGCACACTGTACCTCTGCACTGTATGAAAAATGAGATACTGTCCTAGCGTAATGCACTCATCTGTTGACTGACAGCCTGTGACCATTAGCGATTTTATATATTAAAAGTTCCTAACATGACATGTGGCACAAGGACACTTCAAGATTTACAGTTAATCCAAAGACTGAGGAATTAATTAAAAGAGCCTAAAGTGTCTGCTTTAGTCACATGGAGAGCAGCTCGAAGTCTGGGGGGCCAGACGTTGAGCAAACGACCAACAACGGGAGACGCCATATCGAAAGAGGTCTAAGTGGGTCACCAGGAAAGTCAAGTACATCAGGCCAAAAGAGAGCGCTCAGGATCAACACGCCACCGGGAGCCGCACTTGGAGAATGGGAGGAGATCTATGGTACAGTTACATTTCTCACTGAGTAAAATTAATCAAGAAAACAGGTGAGAAGATCATAGTACTGAGCCGAGAATACCTACTCAGTCAACATGCATGGCGTTATCAAGCTGGCTACGCTGGATGCGTGCTGAAGCAAATTGACACGCCAATCACAGCAACAATTACACGAATGAAGGGACTGCGTAGTAGTGTCAGTTACCTTAAAAAAGAAAAAATCATCCCCAGTCAGTCATATTATACTTTGATGTAACCAATAGGCCTGCCATCATAATCATGAAGTTTATTTTTACATGCTTTACTTGAAACCGTTTAAGTATTATAAACCTGGCTATAACTTTATAAAAAGGCATAACACATAGGCATGTGTATTATGCATTATGAAGGCTCTATGACATATAAACGCATTTGCGCTGTTATGATGAAATCACCGAGCATTATAAACTTTACTAATTACACTGTAATTTCTTGTCATAGCTGTGTAAAAAAATATGCATTTGCACTGTTATAACAAGAAACTACCACGCATTTTACCGTTTATATGGCGAATGTGTACTTGCATACACCTTATGTCAACCCCTGTGCGGTAGTTATTTGTTATAACAGTAATTTCATCATAACAGCGCAAATGCGTTTATACGACCATGTGCATTTGCACTGTTAAAACAAGAAACTGCCGCGCATTTTACGGTTCATACGCAAATGCATACTTGCGTACCACATATGTTACCCCCGTCTATAATGCACTACAAACACCTTCATAATGCAGCACAAAGCATCCTTAATTCTTATACTGACCATTATAGTGTATTATATCAAAATCCAATTAAATATTCATAATCGTATTTTACCTTATATAAGAATGGATTCCTGTTCCATTGGGGTTAGAAACAGACCAAACGCTCTATCTGCCACAGGTTACAGAAATGTAATGACAGAATGTTACAGCCCTAAAAAATTCTGACAGTGGCTATAAAATTATGTGCATACCTAAACATTCCCATTTACACTATTAGAATAATAATGAAGACATCTCAAATACCCGGAAGTGGACCGTTTTGCCTCCATGCACAGTGAGGTGGATGAATTCAGAGGCAAAATTTTCAAGGATCACAATCGAACAACTGCAGCAGGTGATGGCATTCTGGGGTTACACCATCTCCATGCCATCAAACTATCTGACAGAGTCAGGAAAAGAAGGTTCTGCCGATGTCAAACCACAAACACAAGCACCTGGAGGTAGTGGAATTTTGGGAAGCAGGTTTTGCAGTTACATAAAACAAAATCTAGATGAAAAAAAACCCAAAACAAAACATCAGACGCACATTTAGTGTAAAATAAGTCAAGGTCATGAAGAAAAGAGCACAATCCCCACTGTGAAGAGCACTGGTGCTGCTGCGATGTTCTGTGGCCCCGGGAACCTTGTTAGGATTCAATGCCACACCATCAAATATCAAGAGATTTCAGAGTAACATCTGGCTGCCTATGCCAGGAGCTTAACACAGTGTTGGATCTACAGCAGGACAACAAGGTACTGCTCAGGTACCCTGACCAAGGTACCGCCCCCAAGCACTGCTTTCCCGGTAACTGAATTAGCTGCCCACTCCTATTTCACATATGGTTTTAATACAGTTGATACATTTTTAGGGCTGCAACAACAAATCGTTAAAAATCGATTATTAAAAGTGTTGGCAACAAATTTAATTATCGATTTGTTGTGTCGTGCTATTAGCGCGCAACTCGCTATGTCGGGGGGAAGTTAACTTCACCTGCAGACGGAGCTGAATGGAGCGTGGCCAGTGGCCAAAGACGTGGTGGAGGAAGAGCGGAGCGGTATTTTCAAAATAAAATTAAACAAATGAGACATGACAGGCAGAGAAAACGGTTCGACCAAAGTCGTCAAAAGTGTGGGAGCACTTCACATTACAAAAATGTTAAAAATGGTGTGTGAGTGTGGGTTTTACTCTTATTTCAGTTTAATGTTGTTTTTGTATTGCACTTAGTTTAAGTTGTGTTTAAATGTGCTGCATAAATAAACTTTACTTTGACATAAGGTCAGCGTGAAAACACTATACTGTGACGGAGTAGCCCATCAGGAGCGGCAAGCGTGATCATGCTGGCACACATACGCTCAAATTGTCGCACATTCACACGCACCCGCTCACACGATCACACATACACGCTCACACGATCACATACATGGTCATGCGATCACACAAATACATGCACACCCGCGCACACACACAATCGCACATACACACGCACCAGATCGCACATATATGCACACACGAACGCACATGCACGTGCACCTCGTCTGCCTAAACAATACCTATTCCCCAACCCATTCTCTGTTTGCCCTGTTCTTATTTCAGTGGCGAAATGCCATGTTAGGTAGCCAAGGGTGCACACTTGCCTGCCCAGACAGTTCCACCTTTCGCCATGTGAGTGAGGTAGGATAAATTGCAATTAGACAGGGATGAAAGTACCTGCATCTGTGAGTATTTGTGATAGTGCCATGCAAGATCACTTTTGCGCATTACTGTAAATATAGAAAACAAGTGTTAATGTTGAAACAAATTCTGTTACCGGGTTTTTTGATTTGCATTTTTCTTTGTGCAGTTTTTTGCTCCATCAATTTAGGTAATGTTCTATTTCTGAATAAACGGGTGGAAATTTTAAATTTATTTTTTATCCGATTCATTGATTAATTGAAAACAAGCAACAGATTAATCGATTATCGAAATAATTGTTAGTTGCAGCCCTACACATTTCATTGTTCTATGGTGTGTCAACAATAACAATTAACCACTTCAAATCCACATGAAAATGGCTCACTGACCACAGAGTCAAGCTCTAGCAGCATCCATCCCAGTCCCCTGAGCGAGACCCAGTGCTGGCTAACTAGGGCTGGGCGATATGGACCAAAAATCATCTCGATATTTTTTTGATGAATCACGACATACGACATATATCTCGATTACTTTTTATTTTATGAGAAAAATAGACAGTTCCAAGTCAGAGCCAAATATCCCCAATGTCACACAGGTACTTTTATTTACAGACAGCTGCAAAGTTACAGGAAAAAATAAACTACCAGTGATGCGTTCAAAACCATCCGTTTTGAGATCAAGACAAGATCAAGACCCATCCCAACCGAGACCAGAACAAGACCAAGACTTGAAAATTCAGAATCAGAATTTAGATTTTTTTTTTGGTCCCCCCTATATTTGGGCTATATACACATTTATGTAATTCCAAAAGACTTATTGAAAAAAACAATCATGCACATATTTATATGAAATTATTTTTTTTCTTGGTTAATTTTTATTATAGTTTTTGCATGTATAACATCTCATTTTCAGTTTCTCAATAACATTTAAGTACAACATATGCATCTAAGAAAAATGCTTTTAAAACTTGCCAGCCTACATGTAAGTAATGTAAGTAGTAATGTAAATAAGTAGCAATGTATTTTTAAAAAGCATTACGATGTATGAAATAGTGTTCTTTAAGTGCAATTATGCACTAAATCCATTAACATTTTGTACTCCCATTAGGGAACGGTATGGTTCAAGATAAGACCGCTACTGCTGAAAACACACTCAAAAGGAGTTGAGGTTGCAACCTCTATCCAAATTGGATGACAGCAGACAAAGCCCACATTGCTGCGGTTTGCCCATTTTCCAGCAGTTATGCACCTCGCTAACTTTATTGACAGCAACTGCTGTATCTCTGCGTTCCTGCTTTTACCCAGCTCAAGCTGTCCAATAGCGTTAGACCACCGGGGCAGCTGGGAGATGTAGTACGCCGCTACGAAAAGACAGAGCAGGAAAATTAATTTCCACATACTGAGGGGAAAGAAGTATATTTGCATGTTGATTCAGATAATATGTTTTGGAATATTTTGAGACTTACAGCCAAGACAAAGGCAAGATCAGAACAAAACGGGCTCAAGACCAAGACCGATTCTCGAGAACTACAACTCTGTAAACTACCCATGTCGAGCTGTCCCACCTTAGCACGTTTCCACAGATACATCTATCAATCAGTGCTACCCTACCGAAAATGCTATCGTCATTTTTATGGGCTGAACTAATGTAGCGTAAGTAGGCATTATGACAGTCTGAAATACCTTATCAGTGTTAAAACTACAGACAGCAGTAGTGCACCAATAAACAGAAATACTTTATCAAAGCATCCTACCTTTTATAAAAAATAAATAAAATCTGCATAAATTATTTTATCAACCAGCTCCTCTTCACTAGCCTGCCTGGTGTGTCTGTCTCCATGTTTTCACTGCATGCAGGACTTGCGAGTGTACCCAGCCCTATGGCTAAACAATTAAGTTACACTGGCTGCTGCCTAGGGGGGCCTTGACTTACAGAGACAACTTCACTTTGTCTCAGATGGGGGGGACATTGACAAGGAAGCCTCCTAGGCCCCCCCCCCATTCCCCCACATGGGGAATCCACAGATAAGATCAAAGGACTCTGAAGGTTCTGTAAGCTTCTGTGTGGAGGTATGGTCTCAGATCCCTTTAAGCACTTTTTCCCATCCTACCCAGCATCATAAGAGGCGGTTCAGTTCCATTACCATGGCGACAGGAGGGTGTGATGTTGGTTGACGTGCGGCCCTGCGGGGCAGCAGGGCGCTGTCTGGCTCTTCTGGCTGGCAGGGTGAGCCAGGGCCTTAACCTGCAATCTGCTGCGAATGCCAGGCAGACGGCACACTGACCCCAAGCTACACTCTCGGTGAAGTGAAGACACTGCACTGTGACGGAGTAGCCCATCAGGAGCTACAGGGAGACGGAAGAACTCAAAAACACCCGTACTTGTACAAACACCACTGATTCAAAATGATTTTTTTTTTTTTACAAAAAAACTCACAAAATCTAGATGTGCCAATGTGTGTGGCACGTGTTTCGAGAAAAAGTCAGTGAAAGGTTAGATTGCTCACATTTTTTGAGTGTGAGATCAATTTAATGAACAATAAAGACATTTTGTTTATAGCCTTTTTAGGTCATCTTTAACAAGGGTGCTAAATAATTGATGATCTTCAATAATTCTGAATATTTGGGGGAGGGTCACTGTGAGCGTGGAGCTACAAAGGACACTGTGCCTGCTACAGGACACCACGCACCCCCCACGGATACACCCACAGACACAGACACAGGCGAGTGGAGGCTGGACCCATGAGCCTGGAGATGTCAGGCAGTGGAGATACCCACTAAGCCACCATATGGGCCAGTAATGCATTTCGGTACTTTGGAAACAGCCACTGCTACAAAGCTGTATGAGCTGCACTGCAGGGGCCACCAGTGGCAGAGCTTCCTGACTTTTACTGTGCTGCACTGCCATCAGCATCAGGCTGTCTGTAACTCACCGGGCAGCTTTACTCACCAGCACAGACAGTACACCTGCATTCTTTTAATATATTATACTATACTGACATGTATACTGACAATATTATGAGACGTTAATAGAATTATTATAAATTTTCCACAAATATTTAGGGATGGGTATCATTAAGATTTTAACGGTCCTACTACTCTTTCCGGTGCTGCTTATCGGTCCGGTACTTTAACGGTATTGTTATCGGTACGTTTTGAAGAATAAATC
>JAODKM010000020.1:9920380-9930588 GCA_026780845.1 Petrocephalus sullivani
GGGGGCTGCCGGGGGGCCCGGCCGACCCCCCCCCCCCCCCCCCCCCACACACACACACACACACACACACACAGACACACATGATATGTGAGTGTGCCCTGTGATGGGTTGGTGCCCCATCCTGGGTTATTCCACCCATGTTCCCGTGTTCTGTGACCCTGAATAAGCCAAGTGAGTTCAGGAAAATCTGTGGATGGTAGAACCTCACCAAGGCAGTTTCCCCTACACTCACCCCCTCCCCCCCCAGCAGGAAGCCTCTGGGCGATTAAGTGTTCCTCACTCTTGCCAATGAGCGTGGGAGGTGGCGAGGTTAACATATACATGTCTATAAGAAGCTGGGGGGGGGGCACGGTAGGGACACATTCTGGCATAGCTTCAGGAAGACTTTGCACCACAGAGCTGATTGCCACCCTAAAGCAGATTCACTAACCCCCCGAGTAACCAGTAATGTTTAGCTACAGCAAATGCTCCAATTTGACTTGGAGGGTGAGCCTGAGGGGGGGAGCAGGATGTGCAGCAGAGGGCTTTTTATAATGACGTGTGCCTGAAGGTCCAGCCAGGTTTGCGTCCACAACTCTTCTGTGTTTTACGAGTTTTTACTCACTTCTCACTGTCACTCTGAGTGACGTGTAATTCTCCTCCCCGACATCTTGCCAGAGCCACGGTGTCATGAACCCCTGCTTGAATGTGACATTTGCTGCTGTCTGTACCTTTATGCTATATACAGCTGCGGTGGGTATAAATCTCTTTCAAACCTGCAGTCCTTTGAGCCAAAGGACCGGAAGCTTACTTGGTCTAAATGTGCCCCTGTAAGGAGTTGTACCCACCAAATTTATGAGAACGATGTCCCTCCCCTGCTTCTGAGCTCTCTCCAGCTCGGTTTGTGTTCACGTGACACCCCCCTGCCATATTTGTGTTTGCTTGGTCGCAATGTGCATGGAAAGGCTACAGTTGGTGGAGAAATTATTTTTTAATATGATGTAACTGTCAGAATGTTTTAGGGATAGACATGAATAGACTGAGAGCAGCTGTCATATTTACCATATTGGGTCACAAAAAAATGTACAGAGAATAATGCATCCATCCACCCGCGGCCTTTGATGGACTGGCTGGGATGCTGTTTGGGCCAAGCTTCAAGACCTGCACTGGCCCTCATTTTATCACAAATGTCCCAAGTGAAACTAACAATTATTATTTGTACCACCCTATAGTGCTTTTATGTAGGGCAGCAAGTAGGAATTGAACCTAGACTGTTCTATCCAGAAATGTCACCTTGCCTGACCTTGCCTGCCAGGGATTGGGGGGGGGGGTCACATGTTTCACACAAAACCTTAATTTTGCTTTGACTTGATACTACATTTCTGTAAAATAAAATGAACAAATATAACTGTCTAGGCAAATCTAAAATAGAAAACAATAAAATAAACAATAATTAAATAATAAGTAAAGAACGAGAACCTCTTCTGGCTGAAACTTTTCCTGGCAAGTCAGTTTTTATACGTATGATAGTATCCCACATTCTTTGAGTTGGCTGTGCCACTACATATAGAGACTATTATGAAATCCATGTTGGTCACTGCTCTACTCTGCTGAGGTGTTAAACATTCTTCATTTAGGTTTAGGATGAGGAGTGAGAAGGTCTTCACCATGGTCCCTTTGGCAGGTTATCTGCCAGAGCTGGTGGCTGATTCTGAGTGACTGTTTCCTGGTGGCTATGGAGTGGTGCACGGTCGCTCATGTGCTTGTTAGCTCCATTGTCAGGGACAGAGGAGTGTGCAGAATGACACGCTTTTCCCCGTGACACTTTTGCTTTGGCTGGGCTGTGGGTGCTACCGCTCTGGAACATGCTGGAATGCTCTAAGGCTCTCGGACAGCAGGGGGCGGCAAACGGTCCAGGCCGTCAGTCTGGGGACTTGGCTCCCCTCCTGTTCGTATTATCTTACCATGTTTTTTTTACTGGGGTTAAGAAGGGCAGCAGTAAAACACTTTGGATTCCTCCCTTAGCAACCTCTTAAACTAAATCTCAAATATGTTCCAGAAGCATCTCCTGTGTCTGGTGTTTTGCCCATGCTAGACGGGCAAAATTTTGTGGTCCTGGATTATTTTTTTTCTTGCAAATTAGCAGAAGGAAGGGTTTTCAGAGGGTAGGGTAGACCCACAGAGGTGGCGAGGTCGCCTTGTCCTTAAATGCTTAGGGCTGTCCCAAATGCAAGGTGACCTTTAATCAAAGTGATGTGCTCAGCTCTACTGGTGGCTAAATGAAGTTCTGTAAACAGGAGCTTTAGCTCTGAAAATAGGCATTGGCTTGTATTGGGGTCTGGAGTCTTTGTCCCAGATCAAAATTGTCTTACCCTGAAGTACTTTTTGCTTTTTTATCTCTACCACTGTAGAGAGCCAGCAGCTTTGCTAATTATTGAGTTATGGAGTGTCTCATTGTACATTTATTGAAATTGTAACACGTCCTGACTAAGGGAGTCTGCCAAAAAATGATAATATAATATTCATATAATATTGCCTGCAATTTGTATTTGCAAGTGTTGGCTTGTCACATGCTAGCCTATTTCGACACTTACCTCATGCGTCCAGCATACCTTCCACAGAGTTCCGAATTTATTGCCATGGCGAGATTCTGAGGCGATGATGGCTCGCCCAGTGATGGTTACTACTCTGCAATCAAATCTTTGACTTGCTGCAGGATTTTATATTGTGTACAGTTTATCTCAGACTTATTTTTGGTCTTTTAACGCTGAGTGGTAGCTTTGCTTTCACACTTAATAAGATGGATTTCCCACTGAAGCATGAGTTTGTGTTCAAATGGGGCACTATCAGCCAGGTATAATACAGAAGCCCAGTGAAATGTGTAGAGACTGCATATGTACACACCCCCCGTGCACTGTGCACAAGGATTTGTCACAAAGGGCAAAGGTTATTTTTCAATGCTCGTGAATGGATTCTACATATATGTATATATATATTAGGCATCTAAATAAACTAAATCTGGTGAGCAAGCCCTCATTTTGGAGAGCCAAACTTATTGGTTGCCTGGAAACCAGAGTAGCTGGCAGCTTGTTGCCATGAAAACACTTCATTTGAGATAAACATCAAGCTGTTTCATTCCCTCCTATTGTTTCTGTTTTAGAAATATGAAACCTGGTCAGCTGCAGCCACAAAACCATCCATCCAAACAAATTTCTCCATAATCTTTTGCGTTTTGAATTGTGGTCCAGATGTGTTGAGGTGGTTAAGGTATCTCCAGAGGTACTGCATGCTCAACCTCAGGCCTTGTTTCAGAACCAGAATAAATTCTAACTTTAATCTCCAAGATAGATGCTAATGTAGCCAGTGTGAGGCTCTGTGCAGGGGCAGAGCTAATTGGTGCCCAGTGCCACCCTAACCTGAAACATCGGCATCCCATTGGCCACTCCAGTATTATTAGTATTACATCACAATAAGCATTATTTTGTCGTTAGTATATAATTTCTTATTTTATTAAATTCTATTCAGATTTCTGGGACACTGCACTTCATTCATGGGTGTCAGGGAGCTGCTGTGAAGTCCGTGAGGAACATGGCTAAGAACATTAGCCACATTAGGTCACACTATTTGTATAGAAAGTCACATGTTTCTAGTGCCAATCACCTGCCAATTAAAATGTGTTTCACTTTTTCCCAGGTCTATCCATATTAGGTTAATATTATATCTACTCTTTGAAATCACATCACACACAGACATGTGTGTGTGTGTGTGGGGGGTGGGCCCGTGGGCCCGTCTGTCACTGGGGTCCTTTCCTGAGCCATGTCAGCAGCATGAAACATGATCCCCCCCAGCACCTCCAGCGTGACCTCATACCTCACTCTGTCCCCTACCCAAGGCTCTTTCCTCCACCATAGCTCATCTTATTATGTCATGGTTGATTTATGAGGGATTCCTATAGCCAGTATTACTGTGCTCCACTCTCCTTATTTTTGATTTGTAGTATCTCATCTGTAGCTGCATGGAGTTGACTGTAGCACCTGCCTCCAGTTTGTGGTCCCTGTACTCTTGTCCCGCGTCACCTGAATGTTAAGCACACCTGCTGTACATTTAAACCAAAAGGAAATCTTCTCTGATTCTGTCTGTCCATAGACAGACCCATTGACTTTCGGGGTTCTACTGCTCCGGCAGCCATATTGATTGCAACGGACATCCATGTACTGTAAGTGAAAGGGTCTTCCGACACCGTGCCCCTTATATGAGCCACTACCTGAACTATTCTGGTTCACATGCTGGCAAGATTTGTTTTGTTCCCAAGACTGGAATGGGAAACTGCTCTCTGGCATCAGAGCAGTACCACTCTAAATTCAGAGTAAGAATTAAACGCCTTCTTCCAACAATTCTTTGACCACCCAGCTGCTGGAAGAGATATTGCTGTGAATTATATAACTTCAGTACAGAGTTTATTGTTGCAGATTATGCAATTTATGGTATGCAGATTATTGGAATTCCAAATTCTAGAGGTCTGTGTCAGTCTTTCACCAGGCTATGGAACTGGAATTCTGTTCACAATTGAAAAAGACAGGAAACCTGTTTTAAGGGCTTGTAAAATATCAAAAGTTTTGGAACCCCTCCTCTAATGGATTACTGCATATTTCTTGCTACATCTATGTTACTTCATGTTGATGTAGGTTCTGGTGTACACTGCAGTCTATATTAGCCTTTTGGGAGGATACCACCATTCTGGATACCCAGATGTGCTTTGCAGTTGATAACCTTCTCCAAGAGGGCAATAGTTAATTTCATCAGAGTAAATCCTGTTGAATCAATCTCTTCTGCAACCTCCTTACCCATTACTTCTTGAAACAAGGAGCCCATGCAATCAGGTTGCTCCCTTTATCTTTACAAAACCATCAGAGTCTATATTGTGGAGAACCTGGACATCTGCATGTGAGCCAGCTGGTCCATCCTAGGATGGGGAACATATTCAAGGAGACCCAGATGTTAATATCAGTTAAACATATATAAATATAAATTTCACAGTTCTTGACCCTGATCTTACATGGAATCGGTACGAGATTTCTCACTGCTCTGACTGACTCTGGTTTACCCGTAAAATTCACTGATAAAAAATTAGTAGCTTGTTAAAAAATGCTGTATTGGGCTACGTGGCTTCAAACCATTCCTAAACCAGCTAGAACCAAATGAAATAGTGGTTAATAATGTTCCATTCATGGCTGTGTGATATGACAATATGTATCTTTCAGATGGCATAAAAATGTCTACTGATAGATATTTTACTCCGCCGCATTGAGTGTTCTCTATGCTGTCCCATCTAAACACAGACGCTAATAAGCAGTTAGCAAGCTTGCTAATAGGCTATAAAGGGCACATTATGTTTGGCGTAACAGTGAACTAATGTCTTGTGAAAAGCAATGTCCACCTGGTCTGCCCAGGGCTGCCTCCATCCCTACCGACAACAGGAAATCACGGTTTTACCCCAAGAATACAAGCCATGAATAAGATGAACGTAAATATTTGTTTAAAATGTTAATATGATGGGTTGGTTACAGCTGTACTGTGCCAAAGACATTATCCTATGTATGTTTTTCAGTTAGGCATAGAAGAAAAAACAGAAATAGTCAAAAAAAGAAACTCAAAATACAAATGAAACATTTTGTGAAACAGGTGCTAAAATGAAGGAGAATTTATGTTCAGTGTGACAGGCAACATTGTGCATTTCTTCAAAAAGCTACATGCATCCCAGTGCATTTTAAAGCCTGGCATGACATTTCAGTAGTGAAATGACATTTTGAAACCTCTGGTGATGGCGTTGGGAGGAGGTTCAGTCCTCTGGCATTAACTGGCTTGACCCTCTTATGCCAGGATGAACTTGTAAAGGAATACATTTTAATCCTCTCTTACTGTATATCCACTCTATAATAATACAATAATAATCATCTGTTATATTTATTCTTACTGAATTTTAAATGCATCCCCATGAAATATCTATCCCTTTCCATAACTGCTTATGCAGTGCAGGGTGGTTAGCCATCATTCCACGAAGCACAGGACGAGGTGGAGGACACCCTGGACAGCATTCCCATCCCTAACAATATGCATCTGTTTACCTGTAAGACTTGAGTATAATGTATGCATTGCTTTAGTGCTTTAGATTACTGGTCATCACCTGTTAATTGATCATACCTGTGGACTTTTCCCTCTGAAATGTCATAAATACCACCACGTCAAGTGACCTGATCTGAGGTATTGCAAGTGATGTCCTGGTAAGTACTACATAGTCCTTATAATTTATACTTATATATAAGCCTATATGTAATGCTTATACGCCTTTACATTATTGTATTTTCTCTGTAACATTGCTCCACAGGTAATATATATTCCATTGTAGTAAAATGTTAGGGAAACGCTCACACTAAATATAGATGAAATGATTAAACCTTTTCTGAAATGAAAAATGGCTTAGTTACAGGTATATTATTATGGAGAAAAAGTCTGCTTAAAGATTGCTTAATGCAATTAATGTAAATCACAACACCAGCAGGAATCTACAGGGAACCCACCACCTGGCTGGAAATTAATAGATGCACTGCCCTCTGGTGGTAGCAAAATCATCTCTTCTTGAACTCACGCGTCAGATGACATCCCATATGGCTACCGCGAGAAAACTGTGACCCCCCCATAGTGAGAAAATGTAAAGTTCTCACAGGAGAAGACTGTGACTAAAGCATGCATACAGATTTCATACCCATATGTTAATGTTTTTGTCGTGTTATGCTTCTTAGTTGCTTTCCTTGCTGATTATACATTCCCTGTTCACGCAATTATAGTTTGTTTAACATAAACGTAACAGCTGTAGGTTTAAAATTTATCTCACAAACGGTCCTTCATCTGTCTTTAGGAAGTTTGAAGCAACTGGGTTTAAACTAAAATCATACATTTGCTTATTAGAAATTCTGGTAACACTTTACTTGAGGCGCCACAAATCATAGTAGTACCTCATTGCCTACTGAAGTACTAATCATGAACATGAATTATTTAATGATTAACTAATAATGTTCCTGCAAAGAATACATGAATCGTCATCATTAATTAATGATAAAGTAACGCATAGTTAATGGTTAATTAAAGCATTTACTAAGCATGTATTACTGCATTATTTGTGGCCCCTCAAGTAAAGTGTTACCGAAATTCTGAACTTGATTTTCATAAAACAGTAACCTTGAACAGGATACTTGCAGGCAAAATTTTGTTTGACGACAAAAGTAACATCAAAAACAACTTGTACAGCAGCCACAACCAACCTTTGTGGTTTAAAACTGGGAGTCAGTTACACGACTGTTGCGTTTATTAATGCTACATTATCTCAGAGCCATAGATGGATCTCTGATACATATTCACAGTATGCACACCTACCCATAATGCAACCTTGCTCGTTTCCTGATTATTATGTCAGGAATTCATCAGCCTCTGTCATTAGCTATGGTTTAGTGTGCTGCCTGTCCTGTGTGGTGCCACATGGCCTTGTAACCCGCGCGTCGTCTAAAATTAGCTACCACTAACTTTCAGCTTGTCAGAGGTGAAGACGAATACGCCAGGGTGTACTTGGCTGGCCGGACACGTTTGTCAGCCAGGACCATGGAGACGACCGAGATCTCACATATACTTACCTTAATGCAAAAAAAGAAAAAAAAGCAAGACTAAAATTAACATATTTCATGCTAACATACCTCAAAACACAAAAACTATTGTTAAATCGACGTGGACGACTTATATAACAAAAATATAATGCAAATTACCTGTCATTCAATTGAGAGATTATTTATTCAGATGCAATGAATGGTATTTCAAAGTTTTCTGAGTATCACATGCCAACCTCTAGTTTGTGTATACCTACTTGCATAGTTAACACAGAAGGCACGTATAGTTATGGCTATCTCTTAGCTGACCTTTAGAAGACATGCCATCTCTGGTACTGGTTCAATTTACACTTGAAAGACACATAATATCTGAACCATTCCCATTCATCTCAGGGTAGACTGTGCTGTCAATTTGTTAAATGGTCTTCAGTCATCGCTCATTATTCAGACTCCAACCTTTTTCTTATCTGAATGGTAAGAGAGGGTCAAGGCAGACTGAATCAAATATGTTTTCCTTGCAGTGATTGGGTATTGATGAAAAATACAATGCTTACATTGTAAATACATGCTGGTTAGCTGAAAGCTCAACTGTACGTTTTGTTTTAATGGTATATGAGTTAGTGCCAGTGTCATGCCCTCTAACCTCCAGATCCGCGATCCAGGCCTCATCTCCCACTACATTTCATCACCTGTTAATTGATCATACCTGGGGACTTCTCCCTCTGAAATGTCATAAATACCACCCCGTCCAGTGACCCAGTGTGAGGTATTGCAACTGTCTCCATACTAAGCTTTTTCCGAGTTTGCAAATTCCCGATGGGTAACTGTATTTAACTAGCAGATACAGATTTATATTTGGTTCTAGGCCAGTACGGTTTTTGACTTTCTGCCTGGCATTTTGGTTTGACAAGTTTCGGATTGCGTGCTGGGTCTGATACAATAAACATATATGGATTGTCCTGCACGTGAATGTTAGCCTGATTCACTACAGTGAGCCTGAGCACTGAGGGTTGCACTTCCGCAGACTGGCTTCTTCTTTAAATGATTCATGGGCTTTCCAAACACTTATCTTTTTCACTTATTTACATATTATCCTGGAACTTTCTGGTTGGAAGTCAAATCAGATTATACCCTCTTGTATATGGCTCTAACTCGATTGGCCATTGCAGGGATGGGGTGGAGCTTTATTGGACTGGACTTTCTAACTGATGGAGCACAGTCACAGTCAGTGCAGATAGCTGATAAAATATAAAGATCATTTACACTCAGCATCAGTGCCCCACAGGGATACACCCTCAGCCCACTGATATTCACCCTGATGACATGCAACTGCTCTGCTGCTCACATCATCAAGTTCGCTGATGACTTACTGTGGGGGTCTGATCGGCAACAATGATGAAATTGCATACATGGAAAGGTCAGCAGTGTGGTGTGCAGATAATAACCTGGTCCTGAACGTGGTGAAAACCAAGAAGATCACAATAGTCTTCAGGTAGTCCAGCACAGCACACTCTCCGCTGACCACTGATGGCTCCATTGTGGACATGGTGAAAGGCATCAAGTTCCTTAGAGTACACGTGCCAGATGAGCTCTCCTGAACAACAATGATCAACTCCCAGGTGAAGAAGGCACAGCAGCACCTACACTTCCTCCACACGCCTCCCTTTCCAGTTCCCAAAGCTTTATACCGAGGAACCATAGCGAGCATCCTAAGCAGCTACATCACTGTCTGGTACGGAGACCGCAAAGCCTCCAGCGAATCGTGCAAACAGCAGAGAAGTTCATGAGGGCCTCTCTCCCCACCCTCATGGACACGTACAAGAAGCACTGCAGCGACAGAGGCCCCACCATGACGTGTGACCCCGGCACCCGTCAGACAGCCTGCTTCTCCCCTCCCATCAAGAAGAAGGTTCCAGAGCATTCAGTCCAGCATCACCAGGCTCTGCAGCAGCGCTTCCCCCAGGCCATCGGGCTTCTCAGCTCCCACCTCCCTCACAAAAGCTGAGAGATGCTTATTTGATGCTCACTGCACTGTTTCTCTTATCTGTCTTATGTTACTGTTATCTGTTATTTGCACAGTCTGTTTACATGCACTGTTTACTTGTATTATTTGCACTGTGTCATTGTTGTATATTGTCATATATTGTTTTATTCTACTTTCATTTTTTTATTTATGTTATTCTTCACATACTCTTCCCTCTGTATTTATTGTTCCATTTTCGTGTCTCTGCTGCCCTTGTTCTAGCTGTATCCCATCCATAGAAACAGCATTGCATTGAAATGAAACGACAACAAAGTGGTGACTTGATTTACTGATGCTGACTTGTGGATCTCCTTCATCTCTCTTGGACGGCGTCATTTAGAGGATAAGCTTTGCACTGGGACGCCCCTGCTATGTAAATCCAAACTGGCGGCACCATGTTAGCCTCTCAGGGTGTCCCCCCCCCCCCCCCCCCCCCCCCCCCCCCCCCCGCCCCCCCCCCCCGCCCCCCGCACGCGTTCCCCTCTTCCGGGTTTCGTTGCGGGGGGTAGCGGGGGGTCGCGGGGCGCGGGGCGCGCGCGGGGGGGCCAGCC
>JAODKM010000020.1:9949369-9968139 GCA_026780845.1 Petrocephalus sullivani
ATAGTGGTATCAGAGATCATAGGGGTTCAGCTTAGGCTTGCGCTCTTTGCCCTTTACACACTGAAATTCCTCCAGTTTCCTTGAATCGTTTAATGATATGCACTGTAGAGGGAAAAATATGCAAATTCCTTCCAATCATTCTTTGAGGAACATTGTTTTTGAACATTTCAATAATTTTCTCATGCTTTTGTTGACAAACTGGAGATCCTCTGCCCATTTTTGCTCCTCAGCCTGGATACTGCTTTTGTACCAAATCATAATTACAATCACATCACCTGTTTGAAATAACATCATTATCTATTTTTTTACTTCATTACTAGCCCCATATTGCTGCCTCCCAACTTTTTTTGGGATGTGTTAAAGGCCTGAAACATAGGAATGGATGCATATTAACAAATGAAATTAAACTGACCAGACAAAACAGAAAGTATCTTGGTTTCATATTGTCTGCAATGAAATAAAATTAGATATATTTCTTATATTTCTATTTCTTAGATATATATTTTGCATACCCAACTTTTTCTGATTTGATACATAACCAAGTACAGTCCCCAGTACATTACTTGTTGTAAATAGTATGTACATGTCATTTCGGTTTGCACTTTTGAGTTGAATATATCATACATAATTAGTACCATTGGGGCTTTTAAAGAGCCCTATTATGCTAATTTTCACTGTTCATTTATTTTTGGGGTCTACGAGAATAGATTTACATGCTTCAGTGTTCCAAAGACACATTATTTTTCATCATACTGTACATCTCTCTTCACTCTGTGTGTGGTCTGATTGGGCAGCTTGCCACACACGTTCTGCCACTGTCTGAAAACGTTGCTGCATAGGCTGTGGGTTGTCTGGGGGCATGCCAAGTTTGCAGGTAAGCAGCCAATAAGGATTGTGTTATGAGGTGATCTCACCATGTCATGGAAATAAGGGCTGGAATTCCAGCAAGGTGTTTCAGGCAGATTAGAGAAGAGTTGTTTCTGTTCTCCCTTTGGTATGTACTTTGGACCTTAAGACCTGTAGACCGTTTGCATGCACATAAAACTATATGACATACCAATGGAAAGGGAAAAACCAGATAAGAATAATATGGCCAGTTTAATGGAAAAGAGGGCATGCTTCGTTTAACCCTGTAATAAATCACACATCATTTTGATTCAATTAAAACATAAATAGGAAGAATGTGTAACATGAAAGTTCACAATTATGAACATAAGGGAGAGATTTTGTACAATGAAAAAGTCTCTGGTCTGGTACTCTCAGATAAGCAGGCTGGAGAATGATTGATGGATGATGGATGGGTTGAGGAGAAGCCGAGGAGATTTCCTTGGGAGAGTGTATTGCCTGTAACCCTGGAGCCTTTATACGGTTAATGGTTTATGTTAATGGTATGTCAAACACAGACCTTTCAGTAAATAGCAGCATACTTGATGTTATGGAAATTTAGCAGATTACTTGGAGTGAGTCCATAAAGAAATCAACTGAATCAAAAATTTATATAAAAAAATAGAAATCATGTCATATCTGAAGTGACACACAACCAATATTTGGTATTTCCTTCTGTGTAAACCTTAGCTTAATTCCGCTCCTTTCTTCTTCGCCTATCCTGTATTTAATCCTGCTCCGTTCTTTCTTGCTGATCCTGTATTTAATCCTGCTCAGTTCTTTCTTGCTGATCCTGTATTTAATCCTGCTCAGTTCTTTCTTGCTGATCCTGTATTTAATCCTGTTCCTTTGTTTGTTGCTGATCCTGTATCTAATCCTGCTCCTTTCTTCGTTGCTGGTCTTATACTTCATACTGCTCTTTTCTTTGTTTCCTGCAGATGTTTCCTTCTGTAAATGAGATGATGAGTGGAACGGCAGCCTGTATTAAGGCTCTTTTGTTCTCTTTTGCGCCTTATGTTCTTTTCAAAAGCCTCACAACATTGTAAAATATTTATATGTCAGATGCTGTTGATCTTACAATATGGTGTGCTTATTGCCTTTAAACATATAAACTTATATATGTATTTGTAATATAAAATTAGCTTCTGCTGTTTATTGAAGTTTAGCACAACAAATAATGCTTTTGGTTTTCTCCTGGGATCTGTGATGGGACTGCTTTATGATTAGCAGCAGTGCCGACTTTGGCCTGCAGGTGGCAGTATGACTCCACAAGCAGTCGCATTGCGGCCCGGTGAGTGGGCTCCATACCTGTTGATGCGCTGCAGTTGCTGAGCGGTCCTGTTCGTACATAAACAGACACACCATCAAGGTTTATTTCCACTGAAGGCACCTGTTTGACCGCCGATGTTTATGATCCATTTCAGTGCTGAGTGTGACGCTTGGGCACGAATCTCGCATTGATGCTTAGTAATGCATCCACCTTGGCTTTGTAATTCACCGCTGGAAACGGAACTGTGATGTAGGCTGTGGACTGCAATCCCAGATAAAGCCCGGGGCCTCGTCTGGCCTTAGATCACTGGTAAAACATCCTAAAAATCATGGAGGGCAAAAGCAGGTGGCGACAGAGTGCAGGTAGGGTAACACACGTCAGACGCGTTTAATTTATATTTTAACTGTAATATGTATGTATGAGGATCACCTAGAGGGAAAGATGAAACCTACTGACATCATGAATGTTTTAGTGACCTGCGTCTGAGTCTAGTGGGCCAGACACAGGTGGCCCCAGTGCGGAGAGAGAGGTAGCGTCAGAAGGTCGCCCCCTAGGTGGGCCCGCAGTCCATTGCTTTACCCGCTGTCTGGTCCCTCGGTGGCTCGCCGGTGTCCCGGTGGTGCGCCGCATTGGGCCAGGAAATGCCTGCTGTTGATGGTTTCTTAAGAAGCCGGGAGCACAAACGGGGGCTGGTCAGGGGCCAGCTTAGCAGCAGGAGGAGGGCGGGGGCCCTTCGGCTGAGCTATTAATAAGTCTTTGCACTGGCGGGGCTCATTCATTCATATTAGCAGCTCATATGCGGCGATGTGTTCATTCCAGCATGGGGGGCTGTCAGTCCAGTGACGTTCATTTGGGGTCTTATATTGTGCCAGCGGTTAGGGGCTGATTTCTGCACACAGAAGAAAACGGAAGCACCTTCCTTTTAGCGGCAGATGCGCTTTAGATTCATCATGTTAGCAGTCAATATAAACGACGATGTTTCAATTCCAGCAAAATCCAGTCACTGATTGACCTATTGATGTTGGTTCCCGTGCTGGCCTCCAGGGTTACGGGGCTGCGATTGATGAATTTCTAAGGGGAAATGGTGTGTGCGTGATGCATTTTATAGCTAGCACAGCACAACCTGGACGAGGGCAGATGGAGCCGGTCTGTAGGTAATGGCTTCTGTGTAGTCGGCAGTGAAGGCTAGGACTTGTGCCAGGTTCGTTTAAATGCATTATCACTCCAGCTGCATGGTGGTAAAATCAGACCTTATTTCTCTCCGTCTTATTTTTGCCGTGATAGTATCTGACGTGACAAACCTCTAACATTTCTTCTAGTCAAGCATATTTCACCTGCCCCACTGCTGACATCTGTAAACCAGTGTTTCTCACCTCAGTCCTCGGGGGGCCTCCAGACAGTCCAGGTTTTTGCTCCCTACTAGGTATTTGATGTTCTTGATTGGCCAGGAACTGGGAGGGAGCAAAAATGTGGACCGTCTCTAGGTTCCCAAGTACTAGGATCAGAAGCACTGCTCTAATCCAATACGCTGCTGATGTAACATGAAAAGACAGAATAATGCTGTTAATGTGGGCGTGCTCAGCTCACGCGGTGGCTGGCAACATGAGACTAGTCACCCCAGGAGGGTGAACAGGCTAATGCAAACAATCAAGCTCCTTTATATGCTAAAGCAGCTTATATTTTAATTGATGCAAAGGTCATTAACGAATAAATATAATCAAACGGGCTATGAGCTCAGTGCTTTTAATCTGTTTGGCATGAGGTAACCTGATTTAGAAGAAAGTTTATGATACATCAGTTTGGACTCCCTAATCTACAGCCCAGTGATATTAACCCGTCCCTGTGGATTTGCTGTGCTTATGATGGATACCTGCTAAGGAGATATTCCTGTGGTGATGAGCTGGAGTGTAGGACATAAGGTAGGGAGCACCCTGGGGTTCGAATAGGAGGCAGAATGTTCATGAAGTTTGCGGTTTAACTGATACATGACCATATACATGATTATCTTTATATTTTATATATATATATATGAAATATAAATGAGCCCAATACACTGTTATGTATATACACCAATGAGCCAAAACATTATGATCCCACATGAAATAAATAATGTTGTCTAGCTCATAAAAAAACAAAAAACGCGACAGGTTTGTACTAGACAAGCCTTCATTCCCATCCTGCATCAACAAGTCCTGGCCCTGTGATTTTTCCTTGGATCACTCTCTGTAGGTACTAACCATGGCTGATCATGAGCACCACCCCACAAGCTTTTTCATTCCAGAGATGCTCTGATGAAGTCATCTGACCATAATGACATGGCCCTTGTCAGTCACATATAACTTTACTGCTTGGAGCATTCCTCAGTGACCTTGGTCTATGTTGACATGACAGCATCATGAAGTTGCTACAGATTTGTCAGCTGCACCTTCTTGATACAAATCTCCCGTTCCACCACATCCCACAGGTGCTCTATTGCTTTGAGATCTGGTGTGGAGGCCATCTGAGTGAAGGGCTTTCATTGTCATGTTCAAGAAACCGGTCTGAAATTATATGAGCTTTGTGACATATCCTGCTGGAAGTAGCCATTACAAGCTGAGTACACTGTGGTCATAAAGGGTTTGATATGGTCAGCAACAATACTCAGGTAGGCTGTGGCATTTAAACGATGCTTAATTAGTACTAAGGGGCCTAAATTGTGCTGAGAATTGTATCCACACCATTATACCACCACCAGCAGCCTGGTCATAATTTCTGATACAAGGCAAGATGGATCCATACTTTCATGTTGTTTACACCAAATTCTGGCCCCACCATCTGAATGACATGGCAGAAATCGAGACTCATCAGACCAGGCAACATTTTTCCAATCTTCCAGTGTTGGGGAGCCTGTGCCCACTGAGGCCTCAGTTTCCCATTCTTAGCTGACCGGAGTGGCACCCAGTGTGGTCCTCTGCTGCTGTAACCTGTCTGCTGCATGTCTGTAACATGTAGTCCATTCAGAGATGCTCTTCCGTATGCCTTTGTTGTAATGAGCAGTTATTTGAGTCGCCTTTCTATCAGCGTGAACCAGTCTGGCCATTCTTCTGTGACCTCTGCCATCATTTGGTCATTTTCACCCAGAGACCTTCTGCTTACTGGATATTGTTTCTTTTTCAGATCATTCTCTGTAAACCCTAGAGATGGGTGTGTGTGAAAATCCCAGTAGATCAGCAGTTTCGGAAACACTCATTCCAGCCCATCTGGCACCAACAACCATGCTACATTCAAAGTCACTTAAATCACTTTTCTTCCCCATTCTTGTGTTTTATGTGAACATTAACTAAAGCTCCTGATCTGTATTAATTTTTACATTGTGCTATCGACATATGACTGGCCGATTAGAAATTCACTTCAATGAGCAGTTGAACAGGTTAACCTAGTAATAGTGTAAGGATTCCAAAACCGATACCGGAACCGCATTGGAAACAATACAATATTGTGTTGCGATACCGTAACTGTGGTTGAGCCTCATGTCACAGTTCCAGAAAACGGAATGCTGACACCCCTCCACCAACCCTAACCCACTGCCAGTGCAGCCTGTTGAGCTCTCATTACGTTACTAATGTGGCTAAATTGTGAAATTATTATGTAATGTAATTTACAAATTACGTAAATCACAAGGTCTTATTCTATTTAAAGGTAGGGCAAGCTGTATATTTTGCAAATGGTACACATCACATCTATTATTGGGTGCATATGACATGGGCTTACGGCTGTCGTGACGTAGCACAGCTGACGTGACGTAGCACGAGATCTGCGCACGGCTGCAGGGGTGGAGAATAAACTGACTGGCATCAAATCAGACAACTTTCACTGCTCCTAGTGCGCGGGATCTGACTGCAGTGGTCGAACTCACTGCACTGCCGTTTTTACCGTCATATGTACAAGGTACAGAGTACAATGCAATTCTTACTTAAATGCCTTCTCCACAGACTAGACAATTAGACAAATATAGCAGTGCAACATTAAACATTAAATAAATAAAATGTATTTATTTATTTATTTATTAATTTTCTTTCAATTTAATTTTACCAGGTAAATTAACTGAAAACCAGTTCTCACTGCTTTGCAATTCTTTTCGGGAGTAATAGCAGATAACGCATCAGAACTTCTTGGAATACAAACATCACACACATCAAGCGTGCCACTAAAATCTTCAGCCAATAAATGCACAGTTGTGTCGTCACGGAAGCGGTTCCCAGTTTGTGCAGCTGGGCAGGTGCTGCACGATCTGTCTTAAGTCCTCTTGCTCTCGTGAGAGTTTTGTACCATGTGACATGGTGACGTTTTGCAGCGCCGGCTGAAGACGGACATCATGCATTGTGTCAAGACCAGAATGCATCGCTTTAAGCCAGCACTGTGAGCGGCTGCATGAAGTCGCACGCACCCAATGGCTTCCAACTATGTATGTCATGTGACTATATTGGTCGAATCATGATCAAGTGATCACAGAAATCTGTAATCTGTGAAAAGTGAGGCTAGTTTAATTAGCTCAAGATGGGTTTATATATATATATATATATATATGTGTGTGTGTGTGTGTGTAACATGATGGTCAATCCTGCCCTTTATGTGGAAGAACTTTTTCCACATAACCCTGGAACAGAAGAATCAAGGTGTCTGCCTGTAGAGATAATAAAGTCTTTTGCGATGTAAAGGCTGATGGGCTAGTGCAGTGGACAGGACACGCTGACGGCCGCAGGAAGGGGCCAAGGCAACGGAGGGCGGCCTCTGTATTGTCTGCATTGTTGCAGACCAGCCCCATTGATTCCCTTTTATTTTTGTGCGCCTCAGAGGCTAACGGCAGGAGGGCAGCTGCAGAGGGCTACGTCTCCGGACTGCTGAGGCTCTATGTGGACTGGCACCGCAAGGACGCTCTGGAAAATGCTCACGTGCCCATCCGCAGGGCGCTGCTGCGATGCCTGCACCTAGCCACGGGCAGCCGCAGCGGCAGCGCCGCCCTGCTGGAGGCCGGGGGCCTCAGCATGCTGCTCCAGACGGCACAGGTGAGGTCCGGCTGCATGCTCGCCATCCTTCCTGCACGACACCTGCGAGATCTTGTGTATTACTGGCCACAGTGGAACCGCTCAATGGCACCGCAGTGAAATGCATGTTTCCCATAAAAGAGTTTGTGGCTTTAGAGGTGATTACGCTTGGAGGAATGAATGAATGGATGAATGAGCACTTCATTACCCCAGTCATTCTCTTTTTTGTTTTGTTTTTTTTTTTTTTTCGTGTCTGTGAATGGAATGCTGGCGCTAGTAGTCATTTAACGCAAAGGGCCAGGGACTGACCCTATGTCTCCCTAATCTACATAACTCAGCAGGCGTGAGGATTAGACGGCTAAGCCGAGGACCCTGGCCTGACCTCTGCCCCACAGAAAGCTGCGACTGGGGCTCTAGCAGAGCCAATGAGTTCAGAGGGCCAGCAAACACTCTTGTACTCTTGTATATGTATTCCTGCTCACTACAGGTTTTACCTAGAACTAATGTAATGATTGAGTAACGGACCCGGAATGCTGTCCCGGGGGCCCTCCTCTTATACTGCGGGGTGCCTTGACTTGTTCCAGTGAACTATCTAGCTGATTAACATTGACATTAATATTTACATGTACTTATTTAGCAAATGTTTTTTGTCCAAAACAGCACTCAGATGAGGCAAATAGCACATTATAAACATGCAACTGTGAAGGAATCAAAAAGATATTGTTGCAGTTAGGATGAGCATCCAGTGAATGCACAGTGACAAGAGCTATATGATGCATTTCAGACACTGGGTGAATGTGTACTGTGATGTAAGAGTGTCTGGGGGCGCATGCAGCCTGACCTGCTGCCGTTTTTGTGCTTTAAGTCCTGCGTGAGCTCCCAGGGGCCATCCTGCCTTGTGGAGTCCACCGTTCAGCTCATGAGGAAGTGTTACCCCAAGACGCCGGTGCCCATCGCCTGGCAGCGGAGCGCCTACAGCTTCCCCTTACCGGGCGGTCGCTGCCCGGGCTCGGAAGCTGTGCTGGGACACCCTGGTGAGGCAGTAATCCCCCCCGCCGGAGTGTGACAGGCTTCTGCATGGGCTCATGCTCACAAAATGCTGCTTTGGACCAAGCACTGTGCTACTGTAATTTATTCAAAAGACAATGATGAATGTATGTGGCAACATTTAAATATTAGTGATCCCTTTAGTGATAAATCTGTAAAGCACAAAAAACCATCTATACATTTTCCAGTTGCTCATGCAAAGACAGTTTTGTGGTAAGCCTGGCACTATTCCCAAGAAGCAGGAGGCAGGAGACACCCGGAGCCCTAATGCTGTGCTCTGTGACATGCACACGCGCACACGCACACACAAACACACACATACACACACACACACACTTTGTATACCTTTCTTTGTATATCTTTATGGGGATCTTTATGGGGACACTCCATTCATTCCTATGGGCATAACCCTGATCCTAACTATGACACCCTTAACCCCTACCCAGGCCTAACCTTAACCATAAGTAACACAATAAAATATGAGACTTTGGCATTTTTAGTTTTTTGATTGCAGACAGATTTTTATAAAATTGAGGTTATCCTTATGGGGACTAATAAAATGTCCCCACAAGGTCATATAAATATGTCCACACACACACACACACACACACACACACATATTTGTATTCCTATCTTAGTGAGGACCGCCCATTCATTTCCATGGGAAATACCCTAATCCCAATCACGACACCCTTAACCTCTACCCAGCCCTAACCTAAAGGTTTTTGCCAGTTTTTACTTTTTGATTGCATTCACAGATTTTTATAAAATGAAGTCTGAAGTCTAAAAAATGACCTTAGTAGTCGTGTTTTTTTTTTGGTCCATTGGTCTTCATAAGTATAGCCAAACTTGTACACTCACACACACACACACACATATACACGTACAGACGCATGCACACTGTGGGCGATTCAAAGACACCCGCTAGCTGATTTGCATGTCTTTGGGCTGTGGGAGGAAGCTGGAGTATGCAGAGGATGCCCACGCAACGCGGAGAGAGCACAGATATCCACACAGAGCGGGGGCGGGACATGGACCCCCAACCCTGGGGGCTCAAAGTGCCAGTGCTGCACACCGGGCCACTCTGCTGTCTCTCCCTCTATCTCTCTCTCTCTCTCTCTCTCGCTCTGTGTGTGTGTGTGTATATATATATATATATATATATATAATATATATAAAATCGTATACACATATCATTTGAATATGTGTGTGTATATGTTTATATATATATATATATATGTATGTATTTTTTGAAATAAGAAAAAATGCTGCTTTTCCTGTTTATCGCTAGAAATACAGGATCGTTTATCCCTAGGGCCAAAGTAATATATTCTGCAGGGTGAATGCCTTGTACATTTTTAAGTGGCTTCCAAACCCAGGTGCACGGCATGCATGTTGTGCGAAACAGATGAATTTTCCCTATTAAGATGGTTTCTCATGAATGTTTGAATAGTTTAAATTTTGAAATGACTAGAAGAACTAGTGACTAGAAGAAAGTAGCCAGTGGGTGGATACCGGGGTGGTAATGTAGGACCTTGCTACAGGGATGATACAGGGATGGTGAAGTACAACCTCATGATGATATCATGGGAGTGATCTAGGACCTCACAGTGATACTAGGACAGTGATGTAGGACCTTGCAGTGATATTGGGGTAGCGATACAGAAGCCGCAATGATACCAGGACTAATAAACGAATAAAACCTAAACTGAAATTGAAAACTAAAGGTGAAAATGAAATAGCGATACTGGGAAGGTGATATAGGACCTTGCATGGATATCAGAGCTGTGATGTAGGACCTCACGGTGACCCCAGAGCGGGCGATGTAGAACCTCACGGTAACACTGAGACTGTGATGTAGGATGTCACAGTGACACCAGGAAGGTTGATGAAGGACCTCGCCTGTAACACTGAGACTATGATGTAGGATGTCACAGTGACACCAGGAGGGTTGATGAAGGACCTTGCCTGTAACACTGAGACTATGATGTAGGACGTCAAAGTGACACCAGGAAGGTGATGTAGGACCTCGCCGGTAACATTGAGATGGTGATGTAGGACATCATGGGGCCACCAGGAAGGGGATGTAGGACCTTGCGGTAACACTGAGACTGTGATGTCACAGTGACACTAGGATACAGTCGTTACCCTAGCAACCCGGGCTGATGACACTGCACTGTGAGTCTGGCTGTCATACACCTGGCTCATCCCTCCCTCCATTAGGTGTCCTTCCTCTTATCCTCCTGCTTCCGTCCTGAATAGCTGGGCAGTTCTTTCTCAGAAACTATAGTAACTATAAACGTCTGGACACTCCTGTGTGGCGTATATTCTCTGGATATTTGTACAGAGCACCTCTTGTAAAGAACACATTTAATGACATGTTGTTAACGTTTTCCCTCCATATATGAAAATGCCTGGTGGCTCAGGCCATTTAAAGCCATAATCGAACAGAGCTACTGCTTTGTATTCTGTCGGCGCTAAATGACCCTCAGTGTGAATCGATACTGCAAACACGGGAAATGCGCAGCTGTCACGTTTAATGTTAAGGTGACTAAATAACGCCCACGGCATCCCCCATGAGTGCCACAGCCCGCTAGCTGGCCGCTGAAAGTGGTGGGAGCGAGGCAGCAGTCGCGGCACCCTTCACGGGGGGCCCTTGACCGCCGCCTTTAATCTTCATGAAAGGAAATGGACTCCTTAACACCCCCTGCTGGCTGCTAATAGCATCACGTGCTGCATGAGCACTGCAGTAATGGCTCTTGGGTGGCCCCTGGCTGACAAGAGACATGCTGACGCTCACCTGGCTTGCTGCTCCTCAGTCAGCCTGGCTGTCTGACACCATGTCCTTTCCTTTGTCATTTACTTTCTTGCATCCCCCCCCGAAAGATGTCACGTCATCCTCTGGTCAGACTTCTGCGACCCGCCATGTTTCCATGCTTGGGGTGGGGGTATCTGGAGACAGAGTCAGAGGCTCACCTCCCCTGTCGCAAGACGTGAAACCCGCCGTGCCTGTGTACTGGGCTAACGTGCCGATCAGCTGGCTCTGTTTCACTGCTGCAGTTGGCGGTGGCCCAGCTTCTGCGGCTCACTCCAAAAGCAGAGTCACAGATTGAATGAAGCCGTCCATTTTACAGATTAAAGACTTTTTTGGCAGATTACGCAGTGACAGAATTTTTCAATGTGTGTCAATTCACATGGCAGGTGTGATTACATACATTACAGAACAATTATTAACAAAAGTCTCAAACTCAAATTGTTACACTCTTGCCCATTTATAAAACTGGATATTTGCGTAATTAGTTGTCGCTGATGAAATTGCAGCCTTATCCCTTGTGAAATTTACAATCATCTAGTTATAGGCTGCTGTGTCCCTCCGTCAGGGGGAATTTGATTGCCAGTATGCTGAAACGACTGGTTTGCCGACACTGTGTGCCGAGTCTGTGCGAGTCAGAGACCAGGCTTCGACTCCTCACTGGCCTTCTGTGAGCCGAGGGCTTGATTTGAAAAGCCTACAGTAAAATCCTTTGAAAAACCACTGGTAATGAAATGCAACCGTCAGAAACAAATGGTGAAGTCGTGGGGCAGATTAAAGCCCCTGGCTGTGGAGGATGGGCTTCATAGGTTTTTTTTTGTATTTCTGCTCCTCAGTTTCCCATCTTTAACCCGCCCAGCAAGGAATCGGGCGTCACGACAGACCACCCCCTATGGGAGGAACCTCAGATGGTTATAAGTATGGTAGACATGTTCTTCCTTTGTACATGATTTAAAAAAAGAAAATGAAGACTCCTGGCTGAAACTGATGTCTTAATCAAAAGAGGCCAGGGATCAGATGAGATTGTGTGGGCGTGGCCTTGCTTGTGCCCTGGGCCTATGGAAATGTGGCATGTTTTTCTCTCCCTTATGTTCCATGGCAACCGCAGCGACAGCAACCTTAACCTCATTTTGTTCGGGTGACCCACGTTTAGAAGAAGTGAGTGCCGATGAAAACCACTAAAGTTGCATGTGGAGATTAAAGTAATAGACTGGCACAGTGGGAAAGGCTCAGGGTTTGCCAGTCAGGAACCAGTCATGGACCTCCCCCTCCCAGCCAGCTGTGCTGTAGCTCTTCCTCCTGTAGCTGCTAATGCTTGATGATCGTATTGGAGTGTTGGGAAATCTTGTCATATTTGCAGAGTATATTTAAAATACATATTTAATTACTTTTAAGTATTTTGCAATTTTAATTTTGATGAATGGAAAAAATTCTGATTTGTAACAAAATACTTTGGGAGATTGCATTTTCATATTTAAATTACTTGATGATAAGATATTATATTATTTCACTATAAAATCTATTATTATTATTTTATTTATTTATTTTCTGTCATTTTAAGAACCTTTATCACCAGGCTTGCAGACTTTTAAATATAGCCTAGCACCGTCTTTGGATAAATAAATCACATAACTGTTGGGTCCAACTTGCTTGTTGTGAACTTAGTTCTCCAATGACCAGTAATTAGAGGACCGAAAAATACCCAGTTAGCAAACAGCAGAACTTTTGAATTGACTTGCTAGTGACATTCTAGTAAATTTTAACAGGCATGCTCAGGCAGTGGCATCTTGTGGGTTGTCATATATGGAAGCCTAAATTAGTGATAAATCTGGCTAGCTACTTTTGTTTCTGAGCACAGCATTAATTTCTTTCAGCCATAAGTAGGTTTTTATAGCCACTGAACCTGTGTAACAGGGAGACCTGCCTGGTGACCTTGACATCACATATTATGTGTCACAGCCACCGATTAAGTTTTTGTTGCCACTAACTCTGCAGGAAACACAGGGTATGAATTAAGGGTGTAATCGGTCTGAATCCGAAAGCGAAGCCGCGATACGAGATCGTGAACATTTATATCGTGGTTTCGTCTCCCGGATCCCCCCCCCCAACCCCAAACTGCTCTGCAGACGCGGCCTGCTGAGCTCACATTACTAATGTTACAAAAATAATTTTTCATTTCACAATTAATGTCATAACACATGTAAATCACAAAATTATTACTGAATTATTATTATTATTATTATTATTATTATTATTATTGTTAAAAGTTATGGAAAGCGGAACATTTTGTAAATACTACACATTACTAGGGCTGTAATGGTAATTTTACATGTATTTTTGACTTTTTAAATTCAAAGGATTACTTGTATTTTAAATGCATTTTCTTACATCAGTATTTTGTATTATTTCGTTATGATGATTTGATGATGATTTATGATTTGTAGCAAAATACATTTTTCTATCTGTGCCCATCTCTGTCATATCGGATTGAGACTATGAATCAAGACCCATGCTTTAGCCGGTGCCATTGTGGGTAACATCTCACCAGGGTTGTAGGTTCGAATGCCGGTCCAGCTCTGCATGTGTGTGTGCGTTTGCATATTCTCTCCCCCGTTTAAGTGGGTTTCCTCCAGGTCACCTTGGGTATGTTACACAGTCTAAACAGAAGTGGTTTAGGGGAGACTGTTTCTCTAAACTTCCTACTGTGTGGGTGAGTGAGTATGACTGTGAGTGAGTGTGTGACAGACTGGCATCCTGCCCTGTGGCGCTTGTGCCCTGCGCTCTGTTCCTAGATTTTTTGTGATGTTAAGTATTTGGAGAATGTTATCAGTCATGGGTTTTCTCCCTTGAAGATGAAAACTTGGAAGAAGACAGTGAGGATGACACTGAAAACTGCTCCAGCCGTGACAGCTACGTAAGTTATGGGAGATTCAGTGGGGGGCAGAGGGTGATCATTTTGCTTGCGGGTGGAAGCCGTTCCCTTGTTAATCTCCACTAAACATGGGCGCGTAATGCAAAATGTGACGGCATTTGACCCAGGTAAGATTAGTTACTGACAGTGAAGGAGGCAAAGATTTTTCCTGTGGTCATCCACTTCTAACTCATTATTGGTCCTTTATAAATCACCGTGATGTTGCCCTCCTACACATGCAGAGTGTGAAACTGAATTTCACTTTCAGTGCAAAACGTCTCCATTTAAGGGCTATAGCAGCTCGACGTCGCCCCCTGCAGGCTGAGCATGGCTGTCTGTAGATGTGAGTGATGTAAGTTAGGCACAGGTGTGGACAGAAACTGCAGAGTGAAACAGAATTTTGGGGTGGGGTGGAGGAGATACAGTAGCGCCACTTTGGCAGGAAGTGACCAATGTCACTGGTAGGGCTGCCGATGAACATATAAAGGTCACAAGCGAGAGGAGGCCATTCAGCCCATCAAGCTTGTTTGGGGAGAATTCAACTAATAGCTTAAAGTTGTTAAAATCTTATCTACATCTGTTTTAAAGGAACCAAATGTTCCAATGCAACAGGAAAATTATTCCATACTCTAATTACACACTGTAAAGAAGTTCTGTCTCAAATCCAGTTTAAAATGTTCTCCCGCTAATTTCTACCTAGGGCCAAGAGTTTTTGTATTTTTACTAATATTGAAGTAACTATTTCATTGGACAGCATCCATACCTGTTAGAATCTTATATGCCAGGATCATGTCTCCCCTTAGTCTCATTTGCTCAAGGCTGAACAGATTCAGCTCTGCTAATCTCTCCTCATAAGACATTCCTTTAAGCCCAGGAATAATTTTTGTAGCCCTGCGTTGAACCCTTTCTAAGGCAGCAATGTCCTTTTTAATATATGGTGACCAAACCTGAACACAATGTTCAAGGTGGGGTTTCACCAAGGAATGGTATAGTCTTAGTATCACCTTCCTTGACTTAAACTCCACCTACCTAGAGATGTGACCCATCATCCTATTGGCCCTTTTAGATGCTTCCCCCCACTAGAAGCTTCAACATACATGTACACACCAAGCTCTTTCTCATAATCAACTTCCTTTATTTCAGTGGAACTCATAAAATATCTGTACTTTATATTATTGCATTATATTTCTTTTGTCTATATTAAACCTCATGTGCCAAGTATCAGCCCAGTCACTAAATGAATCAAGATCCAGCTGTATCTGTTACAGCATCCACCGTGGTGTTGTCTGTAAGTTACACTGATTTACTGTATATATTAGTGTCAAGTGGTTTAGTGGTTCTAAAACTGAATCCTAGGGTACCCCACTTTGAACACAAGATCACTGAGACTGGAACTAAGGTTAACTGGACTTTCCAAATTGCCCGTAGGTGTGCCTTTGTCAGTGTCTGGTGTGAGAGTGTGCCCTGCGAGAGGTTGGCATCCTCGGCAACCCCCTCCTCTGTTGTTACCTGCCTTGCGCCCGTAGCTTCTAGGGTAGGCTCTGGACATCCTGCGGCCAGCACAAGAAGGTCTCAGAAAATGCATGGATGGATAAATCCATATAGATCCTTACATATTTGTTATACAGTATGTTAATTGAATATAAAACTAGAAGTACATTAACCCTCCTGTTACTTTTTATGCCTGGATTATCACCTTAAGTGATTAATTCAGGTCACACTTGTTTTCAGTATTAGTATTTAAGACCATGATGGGTTTAGAGAGGGGGTCTTTGTCAGAGTGCACAGTGGGGTAGTTAAGGTCAGCGTTGTGTTTTATTTATATTCCTGGATGGTTCCTGAGGTGTGACGTGCCCCTTGCTATGGGCAGGGGGTGACCCTTTGGCCTGTGCATCCCTCCCAGGCCAGCGCTAGAGGGCGATGTTGTTCTCATAGTGAATCGCACAGAGGTGCCTAATAGAGGTGCCGGCCACACCTCTATTATTCTCTCTAGCTGGTGCATCGAGCTGACCACATCAGCCTTCTCTAATGTTTTATTTGTCTATTTTTCTATTTTCTTCTTCAGAAATTATTGAGGAGGGCGTTGGTGCTCATCCTCTCCGGAGACCCCCCCAGCGGGCAGATAAATGGGAATGCAGCTGCCTCCACCGTGCTGTCCCAGTGTGGCTCGCTGGTCAGCATCGGCTAAGCCCTCCGTTCCTCCACGAAACCAGAGCACTCACTCCCCCGATCCTGCCCCACTACCTCAACCTGCTGCTTGCCACATTTTAATTGCCGGCTGCAACTCCAAGTCAGATGTCTTGTGTCATTGTTAATTATGTCAATGACACAGCGAAACCTGAGGTCAAGTAACAACCAGCAAACCCGCAGATCTTGTGGACCAGGGTCTGACAGCGCCTGTTGTGTTTATGTATGCTTTTCAACAATGTCAATTTAAAATTTAAAATTCAATAAAATCTAATATTGAAATAATATTTTCAAAAATGATTTTTCCCTTTATTGTTTTAATTAATTTGAGACAGTCTGTTTCAGTGGCAAATTAAATCGAAGTCTGTATGGAATACCTGCTAATATGGAAAGGGGTTCTGTTGTTCATACAGTCTGCCCTGAAGAAAGCCTGTCTGAAAATCTCCCATTGCTTTGCTGGCTGTGACTTATGGTGTTTCTGCTTGCAGGTCCAGGACTTAGAGACAGACCTGAACAGGCCACGAATGCAACCAGAGCCTCCCAGAGCCCGGGACCAGCTGGGTCGGTACATCAGGCTGTGTCCGGAGCTCCATCACGACTTCCAGGTAGGGACCTCTCCTCCGTATTAGGGGTAGAGCATGCTCAATGTCGCCCCTTCCGGCGGTGGTGATTTATGCATGAGGCCCGAGAATCAACTGAGATCTTAGTCACACTGCTGTGTGGTCAGGCTGTGTATCTGTTCGCCTGTGGCCCTAAATGCGATGGAAAACGAGTTGAGTGCCAGAGTATGGAGTGTAGGTCACAACCTTACAGATGGATGAGTTGGGTGACTAATACAGTGTTTCCTGTCTGTGTATGTTCTCCATCCTCTAAGTGTAATGAGAAAAGTTATTAAAAACACTGTATACACACATGGCGTGACTCATTACTACGCATTAACAACTGTCTGAAGTGGTGGCAATGACATTCAACTGGGTGACTGGATGACTGTAGAAGCTTAAGGATGGATGGCTTTAGGTTGCTGCTTCAATTCCAGCCCGAAGGAGAGCAGATTTTCCAATTTACACAAGGCCACTGACTCATTGGACTGACCACATACGTTTGGTATAGGTCGGTCAGCTCCTGCTTGGCTCTGTGGGGTAGAACTATGGTCCTGTAGTCAGAAGATGGCAGGAAGCATAGAAAAAACCACTTTGTAATACTATTCCTAAATTTGACGTGATTAAATTATATTATTAATGTATTGTTTAGTCATATAACATATATGACTAAATAATAATAATATCAAACATTTTATATAGCAGTAGCATCATCATAATATGATTTGCTTCTTGTACAGGAAAAAATACAAGTAGTACAATGCATTGAGTGAAATAGGCTTTATCTGTATGTCACGGTTGTTATGAAGGACCATTATACGGGCGTTTGATGAACAAAAGGCAGGTTCTGAATGGAACAAAACAGGGGCTGGAGAACAAGTGGGACTGCATGGGATCAAAACAAGAAGGTTGGTTTGTGGAATGCCACAGGCAGACAGGGGCTGGGATCTGGCTGAGGAGACAACCTGGTGCTTAAATACAAGGACTAATGACGGGTAACGAGCAACAGGCGCGGATCATCAGGGCCACGTTAGGGAGGAGACAGGAGGCTCAAGATGGGACACTGTAATTATGTTTATTTGGTTTTATTTTAATCACAATACAGGCACTTGTGAAATCCTGATCCATCACCGATGTGGAATTGTCAAGAGTGTATAACACTCCACCATGGTATATAACATCTATGGGTTGGTATCTTCTTCATATGGTATGGGCCATGCCACTGACTCTGCTTTCAGTCCTGACTAGCAACCGGTCGCTGGGTCTGGTCCATGTCACTGACTCTGCTCTCAGTACTGACTATCATTCGGTCATTGGCCTGGTCTATGCCACTGACTCTGTTCTCATTCCTGACTAGCATTCGGTCACTGGGTCTGATCTATGCCACTGACTTTCCTCTCATTCGTGACTAGCATTCGGTCACTGGGTCTGGTCCAAGCCTTTGACTCTGCTCTCAGTCCTGAATAGCGTTCAGTCGCTGAGTCTAGTCCATGCCACTGACTCTGCTCTCAGTCCTGACTTGCACTCGGTTGCTGGGTCTGGTCCATGCCACTGTCTCTGCTCTCAGTTCTGACTAGCATTCAGTTGCTGGGTCTGGTCCATGCCACTGTCTCTGCTCTCAGTCCTGACTAGCATTCAGTTGCTGGGTCTGGGCCATGCCACTGACTCTGCTTTCAGTCCTGACTAGCAACCGGTTGCTGGGTCTGGTCCATGTCACTGACTCTGCTCTCAGTTCTGACTAGCATTCAGTCGCTGGGTTTGGGCCATGTCACTGACTCTGCTGTCAGTCCTGACTAGCAACCGGTCACTGGGTCTGGTCCATGCCACTGACTCTGCTTTCAGTCCTGACTAGCATTCGGTCGCTGGGTCTTGGCTATGCCACTCTCTGCTCTCAGTTCTGACTAGCATTCAGTCGCTCGGTCTGGGCCATGCCACTGACTCTGCTCTCAGTTCTGACTAGCATTCGGTCGCTGGGTCTGGGCCATGCCACTGACTCTGCTTTCAGTCCTGACTAGCATTCGGTCGCTGGGTCTGG
>JAODKM010000020.1:9995581-10010709 GCA_026780845.1 Petrocephalus sullivani
GGGGGGGGCGGTGTGGGGGTGGGTGGGCTGCGCCGCGCGGTTGGGCGTGGGAGGGGGGGCGAGGGTGGGGGGGGGGGGGGGGGGGGGGGGGGGGGGGGGGGTGCGTGACTGCTCATCTTCAGGGAGGGCTGAGCTTCTGAAGTGGGGTGGGGGGTGTCTGCCTCCTCAGCAACAAGGCTTTGGTATCTCAGCAAAGTCCCTGGTGTCTAGCCTTCTCGGTTCGCTTGACGGGGTGTCATCTCTGATCTTGGGGGTGGGTGGGGGGGCAGCCTGTACCGTGGCTATGCTTATGTGTGAGGAGAACAGCTGTGTCAGCTTTAGGTTTCTGCCAAAGAAAACCACACTGAACTGGAAAATAGTGGCGAAAATATACTAACACTTGCAATAAAAGGGAACATCATGTTCCTGTTAGCGTGAGCAGGCAAACGGGGTTACCAGGTGGGCCTTCATACACCCTGAAGACAGGCCCTCTGTCTGTGAAGATCAGCTTCACCCGCTGTTGGATGGGCAGATGGCATGAAACTGTTTCCTGTTGGGAATCCCTAACTGCTGGCTTACAAAAAAAATATAAAGCCTATGCTGTATGTGTGTAGCAGTGAGGGGTTTGCCTGGGAAATGGATGCTCTGTGTCTTTGAGTGTTTCGTCATATTGTCTGCAACGCTAGGGTCGGCCTGCTTTTCCCGTGGGCCTTTGATTCGTATCTGCGATCGGCTCCGTGGGCCCGCTGCCTTTCAGCTGATTGCCCTCTGACTCCAAAGTGAATTTCGCTGGAGCTCAGAGCTCCCACTCTGAAAAAGCCGAATCCATTATGATTCCCCCAGCCGCCTCGGAAAGACAATATGCTGTTTTAGCCTGTTGTTTGGTTTGGCCGATGAGATTTAGTGGAGGCTTTTGGCTGAAGCTCTCAGACTCTGGAATTGACTTACTAGCGGGATGGCAACCCTCTGCTCTCGCCTTTGGAGCTGCATCGCTTGCCTCCTGCATCTTCTGGGCCTTCACGGCTGTAATTGTGCAGGGGAGCTGGGCCTGGCCCTGGGGGAGCCACACGGTTATGGGCTACCTGTGTCTCGGATATTGGCCTGGTCCAGGTGGGAGGCGACTGGCAGCAATTGCCACTTACTCCATTGACCTTGGGGGAAAAATTCAGCGAGGAAAATGTGTTCAGAGGGACTTTCCTCTGGCCAAATTTGAAAAGCAGTTGACGCAAACTGTCCCGCAGAAAAACAAAGAGCCAGCCATGGGAGTTTGCATTTATCAGGGGGAATTGGAGCTGCCGAATGTGATGGAATCATCTGTTCTGCTGTAATGTGGCTATAAGGAAAGCAGACTGGTGTTTTTGGCTTAAAACAGTGACAGGATATAATACTACATATAGCAGGGGTCTCAAACTCCAGTCCTGGAGGGCCGGAGTCCTGTGTAGCTTATTTTTTTCCCCTGTTCCATCACAAATGATTGAGCTCAAGTGCTGTGTGGTAATTAGCATAGTGAGCTGAATCGGGTGCGGGTGCGGCCCTCCAGGACTGGAGTCTGAGACCCCTGCCATATAGAAATATAATATGACTCTGGTCCTATGTGTCCCTAACCCAGGGTGTGGGGCGGTTACATAGGACAGAGAAAAGAGCCCTCAGGGGGTCGTGAAATTTTACACAAGGATGGGACTAAGGAACATTTTCGGCATTTACGAATGCATTGTAATATAAAAACAGTGCCACAATATGGCCTTTAAGTCATTTTATATTACTCTTTACTCTCTTTTATATTTAAAATAAAATGATTGCATAAACGAGTAGATTAAAAAAATGAATACATGAATAGAGATACATTCATTTGTATTCCTGTCTTAGGGAGGACAGTGCATTCTTTTCTTTTCTATGGGAAAAACCCTAATCCCAATTATGACATCCTTAACCAAAAGAAATGAAGTCTGACCTCACTAGTCATGTTTTTTGAGGATTTGTTATGCTCGTGAGGTCCTTTAGTCCTCAGAAGTATAGAAAAACTTGTATACACACATAACATAACAGAAGGAATGGAATTAAAGTAGTTGCACTTTTACAGAGCAGTACATTTACCCATCAGCAAAATGCACAGTATACCAGATTTCCTGTCAGTTTCACACTCTGTACTCTGTAACTTCACATCAAGATTCATGTGATATTTAGATCTGGTGACTGGAGAGGCCATGCAATGGTTTGACTGTGTTCCTAGTGTTCATGAAACCACTCCTGAATCTTTTCAGCTGGCTGCCAGTGCCTTTGGTGTCCTCCTAATGTAAACCCCTGTGGTTGCAGGCAAAAGGGTGCCAGATGGCTTATCTTGTTAGGGCTGGGCAATTCTGAATTGAGATTATTGTGCCACATTTCTTCTTGAAATGATGCTCCTGTCTAGGGCATACCTTTCTGATTGTTTATCAGATTAATTATTTTTAGAATTCAAGGAAATCTACTGTAAAAAATGTTTTTTATAAATCTAATATCTTTTCATAAGGGCATGATATAAAATGTTAATGAGTAATCATGTTAAATAATCGTGATTAAATTACATTCATATTGAATTCAAATATGGACCAAAATTATCATGATTATGATTTTTGCTATAATCGAGCAGCCGTTGAACATATGACTCTTTTCCATTACATAGGGGCCCAGCTTTTGTGCTCCTCACACCAGGTTAGGTGTCTTTGTTCATTGGCCTTGGATACAAATGGTTTCCAAATTGCAATCCACCCATAAATTCCAGCTCTGTGAAATTCAGCATATAGTATTTTTTGAGATTCGGTCAGAGAGGTGCTGATTTTGTTCTCTAGTTATCTGTGAGCCAAACAGTTCTGGTGTTGAGAAAGCATCCTGTCATTGTTCTCTCTGTCCCTGTCGGTGAACTTTGATTTGTGACCACGATTCCTTTTTGCCATTGTAGTTTGTCTCCATTTAGTGTACATGCTGTGATAATTTTTGAGACTGCTCTCCTGGACACATTAAATCATTTTGCAGTTTTTGTGATTCTTCCTTCCCTTTGGAAGTCTGCTAGTGGCAGATATCAAAGTGCTGGTTGTCAGGTCTCTTTTACAGCAGACACTCACGGCTAGCTGGCATTCAGCCTGATGTGACTCACCTGTGTAGCTGCATTTCCAGTTGTGATTTAGCTACTTCAAAGTCTTTTTTCATGTGCTGTTCCTGTTAATTTCACTTCCTATTTGTGCTGCACATATGGGACAGTATTATCTGGTAGCGCTTTACATTAAGTGTACCTTCATAATGTGTAGAACATTCATTGCCCTTTCATAATGCATTTACAGAACATTCTTAAGCAGCATGTTACAATAGCTTAACATTCCACCGTACCCAAATAGCTTGTCTGGCTACGGACTGGCCTCCTGCCCTGTTGCTGACTGTTCCCTAATTTGACCCATGCGTATGGTCATGCCGTGTGATTGGAGGGAGCGCCTTCACCACGCGTGGACTCACTTTGCACCCGGGGCCAGCCACGACGACCGTGCAGTGACCTTTCAAGGATGAAGCACTTGATGAGCAAGCCAGTGAGCGAGTGGCTGTGTTTGGCGTGGTCTTTTAGTAATGAAAATTAAGATGAAGGTTAGCTTAATGATAATCAATTAGCAAATGTATTTCAATGACAGGCATGAAGGTTAGTGCACAGCAGAATTGCAGATATACTGTATATATTACAGCTAAGAATATCAATACAAAATAATTTAAAATGCCAATCGCCACTTAACCTGGTTATTTTGACCTTACCATCAATTATGCAATTAATGCAGTAACTCAGGTCAAAATAGTTAGTTATTCAGAAATGGATGTAATAATTATAGCTGCTGTCATTACACACAGAGAATCTTCCCTACCAGTATATTTAAAATGGTCAAGTCCATAATCATGAAACTTAACAATGTTAAGAGAATTTTCAGTGAAATACAGAGGATCTCTTCTGTAATGTACAGCTCTGGGAAAAAATGAAGAGACCACAGCAAAATTTTCAGTTTCACTATTTTCCCAGTTTATTTGGGAATGTGCCTGTATGAGACGTACATTTTTTTTCAAATTCCAGCCTGGTTTTTTGCTGATTCTCATTGCTGAAGGGCCTCTTCCTTGCTTTGTGGGTCTTCAGGCCTGCTTCTGGGAGCCTGATACGGACTTTCCTAACAGTGCACTTCACATCTCATAATGTTTCCCATTCCTTTCACTTGAGGTCAACCCCGGATCCATGAGGACCCGCCGGATAAGTTGGCGGGCATCTCTGGCATTAGAAAGTTGGTTCTGCCCTCTGCCTGGTTGGTTTCTGGTCATTCCCAGTGTCTCCTGCTTCACCTTGTTCTTGTGTACTGTTGTCTTAGTACCTTTGAGCCTAGAAGCACCCTGCTGCTCAGCGTAGCCTTCTGCCAGCAGAACCAGGTTTAAACAATGCAGATTTAAAAAAATATATACTGTGGTTTTTCCAGAGCTGTATATCCATACCTTTTCAATTCATGTTCATTTGCACCATGACTATTAGAATTAAACATGCATTAATAAAAGTTTGTAATATATAGCGAGTGAAATATTTAGCTCTGTGCGTTGTGGAGTTTTTGTGACTGATGTTGTTCTCTCACTCACCCTAACACAGGAAACTCTAAAGGTTTCTATCCACTCCATGCAAAAGCAGACATTTGTAGTGAAATCACAGTACAGGTAGATTGACAGAAAAGCCTGGTCATCTGATTTGGCTTTTTGAGACGCCCAAAACCCCATACTCGCATGACGTGACAGCTAAATAAAAATGCAAAGCTTGTATCAAAGTCATTTCCAGCCAGGCTGTACCTCTCCTTCCAAGTTTCCGGAGCCTTGCTCAGTCTGTATTCACCCACTGGGCCGTGATTGCCTGTTGTTTGGGACAAACCAAATAATTCAACAATTCACAATGTCAATGGGAAATAGCTGACTTCAATTATACTGAAAAGAATTCTGCTATTTTCCTGAATGGGCACACTTGTTCCTTCCTTCCAGCAGACAGGAGACCCCTTGGCCTAACACGGACCAAATGTAAAAAGCTTGACCCCATTTCAATGTGCTGACTTAGAGACAGAATTCATTTCCAAGGTATTTGCTGGGCAGTTCATATCTGTGACTCATACTGTCAGCTGAACTCTTGCCATTGGGGGAAGTAGCCCAGAAACATTCTGTGCGTGTGTCTGTGTGTGTGTGTGCTTCTCTCTCTCTCATTCTCCGCCTCTCTCCCCAGAAACGTGATGGCTTTTCTGCTGAAATCAATCGTTTTCTCCTCCATCGCTTCTCGACACGGCTCCCCGAAAAGCATTTCCTTCCGCTGCTCGGTGATTTCAGGCTTATTGAGAAGATAGCTGTTCATAGACTCTCAGTGCTTCAGTGAATAAGTCTGGTGGCTGTTTCATGCCCTCAGAGTACTGGGTATTCCAGATGTACATTGTCTTCTATGACATGGCCAGCGTCTGCTCACTTCTGTTTGTCCTTCTTTAAAGCACATTCTCATAATGACGCTTTTAAAAGTATACATTTGTTTGGAAGTTGTGCGTGTACCAAACTACATTATCCATTAAATACACTAATGCACAGAGAAGAATAAATATAGAACTTGTTCATTTTGTAGAGTTAACCTGAGTTAACCAGTTTGGGTAAAATAGCCAAACTACCCTACATTGTATTTCATTAATTTCTGTGTTTTGAGTTGGAGGATGATGGTTTGTATTGCCTTTCAAACATTTTAATGGCTTTCATTCCAGTATTTTTATTCTGCATGGGTTTTATTATTCATGAATAAGAAATGATTACTGGTCATTTCATCATACTGTCACTTCTTAGACCATTCACATGAGAGAAATCAGAAATCCCATTTGGAGGTGACCTGCACAAACCCAAACCTGTGGGAGGAACCGCTTTAGCACCGTGAGGAAACCCAGATCTGTTCCCCGTTTTACCCCGTTGATCTCAGACATGCTCGTGATAAGGGGGCCATTCCTCTGTCATTCGTCGTACAGCACCTGGGCATCAGACCGCAGTGGCATCCCGGGCCTGGCTCACTCCTGAGACCCTGTCCGGAACCAGCCAATCACCTCTGTCTGACGACCAGCAGGGTGCACCCATGAGCCGCCTCCTTCTCTGCAGGCCGAGAGCCAGCCGCAGCTACAGATTTCTACGAGCTCCTACAGGATGCTGGAGTCACAAACTGACATTTTAAAAGGAAATAGGAGCACTTCATTAATTATCCACTGAATTTACAAGCCTGAGCTTCATATCATCGTGTCTAAGAGCCCTGCATTTCTGGGTGCTGTTATTCCCATCTGGGCAGGCTTCACAGGCCAGGAAACAGGGACACAATGATGGGGAATGAAACAGACATGGAATGTCACTCCCAAGCCACCAGGCCAAGGCTAAGGCCATGCAAAATGCAAGCAAGGAGAAGGGGGGTTATTACATTTTGTGTTTTTTTCACGGGTGGTCGAGGCCATAATAACAAACAGGTAGAGAAATGAAAGCGACCATTCTCTAACTTAAAAAGGAAACAAAGGGAATACTACAGTATTTTTTCTCACTGCCCCACAAGTAAATCAAGCGAAAGGGCACCTGCCCCCCAGGGCTTTCACAAAGCTGCACCTAAGATGTGGTGACACTGAATGGCGCTGCTTAGTTTGGACCTTTGTCTTCCTTCATTCCCTCATGCACAGATTGACACGGGGCTCTGTGTCATAATATACAGCTAAAAACACGAATACACACTCAAGTACCGCGCGGTCATGTGTCAAAACAAGAGTTAATCTTGCCTATTATGGATCTGAAATATTGAATTCTTATGTCTGTTGGCTTTTCGGATTATAATGTGAAGGTTATTTTTATGGGGTGAAATACCATCCCAGACCAGAGAGAAGAGGTATCCTTGAAGGTAGGCCCCAAAAGCCCTGGTCCTCTGCTAACATCTCACTGTGGCTCTTCTTCACCGAGCTGTGGGGTCTTTCTGTTGTAGCGTTAGCTGCTTTTAAATGTTGTTTTCCTTTTCCGGCAGCGTTTCAGAAGGTGAAGGACAGATAATGACATGTTCGGCATACACACCTTCCTTAACTATTTATTTTTATAGCAATTTGTGATTTATTTAAAGAAGAAAGTGTGCTTATACTTTTGCAGGATAATACACCAAAGAAAAGTTGGTCCCAAATACCAGTTTATTTTTCAAAGAGAAGTACATTTATGACAAAATGAAACAATATATTCCTAAGATTTAATGTAAAAAAACTGAAACTGATGTCTCCTGTTAGTCCAAAGCACTAAATGTTGGTAAAAGTATTAGTAGTATTCAGTCATTGTTAATGGGGGGGTTGGTGACATGGTTCAGCGCCCATACCCAGGCTTGCAGGTTTGACTCCTGTCCCCAGCTCTGTGTACGTGCAATTTCTATGTTCTCTGTTGGTTTATACAGGTTGCATTCTACTCTTTAAAAACAGATTAATAGTTTACCCATAGGTTGCATGCTTGTACTCTATTGGACCAGCACGCTGTCCAGGGAGTCCCCTGTGCTGTGCACCCAGGGAGAGGCTCCAGGCTCACCATGACCATATAAAAGATAGACAGATGGATGATTAGATAATATACAGTAGAGCCAAATCACACATCTGTATCCATATCCTGTTCATTTAAAGTGAAAGATCAGTGTCATAATGAAAAACAAGGTAGACTAGAATGAGCATGTGGCTTGAGTAACATTTTACTTGAACTTGTCATCTATAATGCATTATATATGCACCTTTATAATGAATTATAATGGTCACTTTAAGAATTAATATAGCATTACAGCGTCTTCTGTTGACAGTCATAAGGAATTATACTGTTGGTTATAAAACTTAATCTCCAATGAGCTTTCATCTGTAATGCACAATAGATATAATAGATTCTTCCTTCATAATGCATAGTAATGGTCACTATAAGAATTAAGGATTCTTTGTACTGCATTATGATGGTATCTATAGTGCGTTACTGGTGAGAACTTCATAAAGCATTCATTCTGCCTACATACTGTTACAGTGTCAACTGAGATGGAGCTGGGAGGGAGCAAAAATGTGGACCGCTGTGGGTCCCCAAGGATCAGATTGGGAATCACGGCTTTATTACATCACAGTGTACCAACTGTGACTGATGCATACAGGCAGCCGAGCATATAGCAGATGTTGCTAATAAGCTGGATTGTCAACTACAGACTTTAAACATGTTTATAGTGTGGTTTATCACTGCCTGTAGTATATGACGGTGGTCTTGTTGATTCTCATAGGTGATGTAAATGATTAAATTAATGGCAATTATGTTGAATGAATATCATGTTGAATGACAGTATCCACAGGCTGACTGACATTACTTGTCTTCCTCTGGAGACGACGTCATTCTGAGTACACAGTTAATTAGTATATTGGACTGAATTTCCAGAATTCATGAACATCATTCATCTGATTCATTTGAACATCTTCATTTTCCCAAGTTCGACGCGTTCCTGTGTTCTTTAACCAATCACAGTCTTCACTGTATCACATCACCACTTTGGTCTGTTTTTTTTCTCATTTTCAAGCTCAAGGCGTCCAGCCAACCAGCTGGGGGCAGTGTGTGGTTCAGTGGGCTAAGTCTTACCATGAAATAAAAACACACCCTTGCATTATTTTCTACAACCTTTACAGGTAAGTATGTTCCTATGTTTAGTATCTATGCCATGTCCCTTAACAAACGGCATACACAATAAAACAGGTACCTAAACAGTTACTTATAGCTACTTAAATAATGTGGTGATGTCATACAAAGAAGACTGTGACCCAAGAAATAACCAAGCTGCCCACTCATCCCAATGAGCTATGCAGCAGTCCGGGGAGCAAGGGCACCACACTAGGGGCAAGCAGCAGGGAGGAGGTCAGGATGGCCAGTAACACCTGCTGGCCAACTAGGGAGGAAACGTGAAGGGAAGGGTACTGTAGGATGGGTACCAACCCTGACACTTCCTATTCTTAATAAATAGGCTTTAATATGCAGTTGGCCCACCCTTTGCAGCTATAACAGCTTCAACTCTTCTGGGAAGGCTTTCCACAAGGTTTAGGAGTGTGCTTATGGCAATTTTTGACCGTTCAACCAGGAGAGCATTTGTGAGGTCATGTACTGATATTGGACGAGAAGGACTGGCTTGCAGTCTCCGCTTTAATTAACCCCAAAGGTGTTCTACTGGGTTCAGGTCAGGGCTCTGTGCAGGTCAGTCACACTCCTCAGCACCAAACTCATCCATATCTTTATAGACCTTGCTTTATGCACTGGTGTGCAGTCATGTTAGAACAGGATGGAGCCATCCCGGAACTGGGAGCATGAAATTTTCCAAAATGGCTTTATATGCCGAAGCATTAAGAATTCCTTTCACTGGAACTAAGGGGCCAAGCCTAGCCCCTGAAAAACAACCCCACACCAGTCCAGTGGTGGTGTGCTTTACACCACTGCATCCAATGCTTTGCATTGCAGCTGTTGATGTACAGTATGGCTTGGATGCAGCTGCTCGGCCATGGAACCCCATTCCATTAAACTCTTTATGCACTGTTCTTGAGCTAATCTGAAGGCCACATGAAGTTTGGAGATCTATAGCTATTGACTCTGCAGTAAGTTGGCGACTTCTACACACTGTGCCTTTCAGTATGCTTACGTGGCCTACCATTTTGTGGCTGAGTTCCTGTTGTTCCCAGTTTTTTCAATTTTGTTATAATGCCAGTTATAACAACCCGATACAGTTGATTATGGAATATTTAGTAGCAAGGAAATTTCATGAATGGATTTATTTCACAGGTGGTATTCTACAGTATCACGGTACCATGCTTGAATTCACTGAGCTCCTGAGAGCAACCCATTCTCTCACAAATGTTTGTAGAATCAGTCTGCAAGCCTAGGTGCTTGGTTTTATACACCTGTGGCCATGGAACACCTGAATTCAATGATTTTGAGGGGTGACCCTATACTTTTGACACCATGTATGACTTGCTTTTTTAGTTAATTTTACTTAGTTTTTTAGACTATTACGTAAGTTTTGTGAAAACAGCTGGTGTTTGGGATATGGATATTTTTGCCAGATATCTGCCACATCAATGCCAAATACTCCCCAAATCCATGAGGGCACATGCAACGAGACTTGCGTTTGCCATCAGAACATCAGGCACAAGCTCCCATGAAGCTCGAGGCTGCAGATGTTCAAATGCATGGCCAAACCAGCTTCTCATTTATAGATAACAGCCTACATTCATTTTAAAGCTTGTAGTAGACATATTGTACCATGGTATTTTTTATAGATTTTGTAATTTCCATTTTGATAAATCTTGTATGAGAAACTGCTAAGATTGGTTTTATAAAGGATTGTGACATGGTGTTGTGTGATAAAAACCTGAGTGTTACAGACAGGCATGATGGAAGGATGAAAGGACTCTGTGACTGTGACTCCTTATGCTTGACTGGTTGGTTGAAACAAAATCTTGGTCTGGATTTGTACTTTCTGAACTTTCCACCTCTGATAATAACAATGACCAAAGAGGAGGGAGGCTTCACAAAGGACAGACAGATACTTCCCAAATCCAAGATAGTGGCTGTACCATGTGATGTGCAGTCAATGCTGGAAGATGACATAATGCCCCTAAATACACCATATGACCACACTCTTATGGAGCTGTTCCTGTGTAGCTGTACCGACTACTTCCAGCAATGTTACACTGATATCACAGGTCATTGCTATATTAATTTCTTGATTATATTTATTGTGATAAAGCATACTCCAAAGATCATTTTAGTGATGTTTCTTGGCAAATGAACAAATGGCTCAGTGGGAGTTAAGATTTCCTAAACCAACTCTACTATGTGACCATCATTACTGTCAGCCTATCAGATCAGAGTTGTCATGACATTTCACAAAACAATGGATATGGCAAAAAAAAAATTTTAAATACCACTTCAAATTGCTTCTAGCTAATTTGGCGTCATAGCCTCCTATAAGGAAACTGCAACCTGACGATATTGCATATTTTAACCTTTCTGCTATCTACACTGTGTGGGGAGATAGCATTGCTAGTGTCTTTTTTGGGCCTTGGTAATACTGAACTAGCCATTGCTAATCGGTGTGTAATGTGGCCTAACAGATGAACCAGGCCATGAAGAGCCACGCTGTACAGGGACACATAGAAATTAGGATCCTCCTGTGTGCTTGAAATGAAATCGCTCACTCGGGCCTACACCATGTGTCCCTGGAGGGGGCCTTAACCGCGCCTGCCGTATCATGTAGGTGTGAAAGCCAGTTTTCTCAGCATCCCACCCCCTGCCGTTGCCGTGTGAGCAGGTAGAGGCTGGGGTGTCTGACTATTGAATGCATCGCTTTCACGCGCCCGTGTGGCATTGTGCTGAGGTCACATGACACACCTCCACAGCACCACATCAGGAGATGGTCATTGAGCGAAACACCTATTGGTCGGAGATTGATCACTGATGATACGTCACTATCAACGGTTAAGGAGTGGGAAGCGGAAATTAAGGCTGTTCCAATCCTTGTGTCCAGCACACACAGGTGCTTGGCTGTTGCATGAGAACCACGTTGCTGGAACCAGTCAGTCAGTAATAAAAACCATTTTACACTTTATCATTAAGTCATTTTAAAGTTTCGACTTCTTAGGTTTAGATGGGAGACTGAGCACTGTGTTAAGTGAGAAATGCCCGGGTTCCTTTCGGCCAGTGTGCTGTGCCGTCTGAAAGCAGCTGGGGACCTCCCCTCACTGAATCATTAAAAATGATCAAAACGGCATATGAATGGGTAATTATGCCAGCAACTCTTATATTGAAATGAGAAAGCTATCTATGTGTTAATAGAAATTCATTAAAAATAGAGTTCTCAAAATGACATGTATTTGTCCCTTTGTGTTAGCTGTTTGAATTGGGTGAGTAGAAATAAAACTTTTTGAGGTAAAACAAAAAATGGCAGAGGAACTGCTTTGGGGCTCTCAAAAGAAAGCTGTTCAGAATTCAAAAGTTAGAGAAGGCTTGAATTTTTCAACTTTTCTGGTACACAGTTAAGGCCTTCGTAACTAATGGGGAAAGACGCTAACTCGCGTTCAGGAGGTATTACTAAATGGTGAGCTGGGTGGGAATGAGGGGGCCAGGACACCAGCACTGGGACATGTACAGCTTCTCACCTCTTCATCAAGCAGAATCTGTTTCTGTTAGTGGCAGTAGGATCACAAAGGATTCCTGCTCTGACTAGACAGTGACCACAAAGCAGGAGCAGCGTAAATGGGATGGAAACATGGAATGAAGGACCCCAGAAGGGACCTTGGGACATGCAGAAGTCTGCTGTGGGATTGGGGGCCTGGAGCTTTTGTTAGACACCAGGATTTCTAGCCTTGTCCCAGCTCAAAGCCCCCCCTGCGGACACTACAAAGAAATAGCTCAGACTCCAGAAGGTCAGTATTCCAGACTGGGCAAGACATAAATCCCACTGGAAGTCAATGCCCTGAAAGTCACCAGCCAATAACACTCTCCGTCTAACATGGCAGGTTTGGAGTGAGTCTTCGTGAAGTTTTCATTGCAAAAAACTGCGAAACGTAGAAGTGCAAGGCTCATGAGACTGCCGGAAGGACTGAGATCCAATTGCAGCCAAAGACCCATCTTTGGCGTGATTACTTTCCTAAATGAGACGCATAAGTCTTATTCAGCTTTTTTTTTCAGATCAGATCAGATTTTTGCATAACAGATGTGTTGAATTTGTTCCTACAGATTTATTCGTGTTTTTGGTTAAGTTGGTGGTGGCGGTGAGTGACTTGGAAGTGGGCCAGTAGAGTGAATCAGCAGACAGTGCTGTTGCCTCGTGTCTTCAGAGCCATGCTCTCCTCTGTCTGTGCCCATGTTCATTGTCCCAGTTCTTTTCATCAGTGAAAGTAACCTGATGAGTCAGACTGCCCTGTGGCGCGGTTCAATGTGTCGATCAATGGAGGATCATTCCATAAGAATCTCTCCTGCACTTCAGTCAGTACCCTTCTGCAGAAACAAATCTACTGGCTATTCCATGAATGAATAAATGTTACATATATATATATATATATATACTGTATATATCACTTTTCAAGGTCCTTGAAGCCCTTTGCTGAAGCAATGGGGAGCCACTTCAACCACCACCACTGTGTAGCACCCACCTGGATGATGTGACGGCAGCCATTCTGTGCCAGTATGCTCACTACACAGTAGCTAAGGTGGTGAAGGGGCAGGAGAGAATTCACCAGTTAGATATAGGGGATGATTAGGAGGCCCGATCTGATAGGGCCATGGTGGGCAATTTTAGCTAGGGCATCAGGGTACCGCCCCTACTCTTATACCCTTACAGGGATCTTTTATGACCTCAGAGAGTCAGGACCTCGGTTTTACTTTTCATCTGAATGACGGCACCATTTTTGCAATACAGTGTCCCCATCACTGCACTGGGGCATTGGGGTCCGTACAGACCACAGGATGGGCTAATCTGCTGGCCACACCTCACCTCTTCCAGCAGCATCACAGCTTCCCTAGCTGCTTTACCATCCAAGTACTGGTCAGGGCCAATCCTGTTTAGATTCAGATGGATTACCTAACCTAAGCTGCAGGTGGTATGGCTGCCATGCATACCTGCTTGTGGGTATGTATGAAATCCACAGGGAAATTATGAGCTCCATACTGGGCACAAAGGTAAATCATTTATTTTAAAGTGCCATCTTATTCACACAGGGAACAATTAACGCCACTTTGTGACTATTATCATTATTTTAAAAGTCAATTATTTTTAAATAATGGAGAATAGCGCTGTCAAGGCTCCAGTATTCGTGTTTTTCTGCAGACAAACCCAGCAGAAGGTGGTGCTTGGGTGGGAATGAAAAGTCTCAGCGATGCAGCTCGTCACAGGGGGAAAGAGTCAAAACAAAATTAAGAGAAAAAATCCTTTCTACAGCATTCGTTAGAGGTTGTGCAAAAGTTAGGAGTCTTCTAAGTTTCCCTGAGAGGAGGTTAAATTTTAAAGCTGTAAGTAAAAAAATTGGGAATTACAGCACATTCAACTTTCACAAGTTCGCCACAGAGATTTTGAATGTTTTTTCTCTCCTCTTTCTAGCATATTCAGCAAAGAAAAATAAGTGTTTCTCAGGGATATACGTGGCCTGGGTCTGTTACACTGGAATGTTTTTTTTTAAACCTTCTTACTTTTCAGCTGGTAGTTCTTTTATTAAACTGCCTAGTTACACAGTGCTGCAGTACACACTGGCTGCTCAGTTCAGCTTTCATTAAACTATCAGTGCCCCAGTTACACAGTGCTGCAGTGTTCACTGCCTGTACAGTTCAGCTGTCATTAAACTGTCAATGCCCCAGTCACACAGTGCTGCAGTGCTCACTGCCTGCTCAGTTCAGTTTTTATTGAACTGTCAATGCCCCAGTCACACAGTGCTGCAGTGCTCACTGCCTGCTCAATTCAGCTCTTATTAAACTGTCAATGGCCCAGTTAATCAGTACTGCAGTCCTCACTGCCAGCTCAGTTCAGCTTAAGCCTAGCAGAGAGCATTAGCTTAAGTCATGTGAGGACCGCTGTGCTTTCTAGGTATAACCCCTGCAAACAGGACCCCCTGTGGGACCTAGACTACTAAGCTACTTACGAGGAGAGAACATTATGATTGCATAGCTACTTGTTGTCCAGTCACAGAACACTGTTTCTCAATGTGATTTGAGATTCCAGTTGTCTATACCAAGTCAACTCACACTGATATGCCTTCATTTTAAACTTTTCCCCCCTACTGGGGGAGTTCAGGGCCCAGGTACAGTAGGGGTGGTGGAGAGGGTTACCAGAAGTTACCATGACTACTCAGACTACTTCAGAACTTAAATTTATGTTTATGTAATTCTCATGGGGTCTATTCATTGACCAATTAATTTTTTGACATTCAAATGAATAGGTAAGTATAAAATAGCTTTTTTGATAAAGAAATTCATTTGGAATTGATTTTCCTCCATCCTGCAGTTGGGACAAAGAAAATGCCCCTTCCCCTAATTCAGCCAATTACTTAGATGACATGCTCAGTATGTTGGAAAATGAGAATGTGGGGTGTGGGGTG
>JAODKM010000020.1:10010809-10023966 GCA_026780845.1 Petrocephalus sullivani
TGGTCCGATTGGTTGGGGCGAGGCGGTGGGTGGGGGGGAGGAGGGGGGGGGGGGGGGGGGGGGGGGGGGGGGGGGGGTCCAGGGTGGGGAGGGGTCCTGCCATCTTTTGTGCTTCAAGCCATGAGAGGCACTTTCGGAAACTCGCCCTCTTCCTCGGTATTTCTACCTCTGTGGCTGTGATTGTGCCTGTGCCCAGTAATGGACTGGCAAGGTACGTCCCAGCCGGGGTCGGCTCTGGGCTCCAGAGACGCTGACCAGGATAAGCAGTCAGAAGCTGGACGGATGGATCTTTGTGACCCACCCGAGCTTGAAGTGATCCCCCATGATGAATGAGTAATTGGATCTGTTTCGGGTCCATTTGACCATTTCCTCCCTGGCACTGTAATAGTAAAGTCACAAAAGTCTTATCCTGAGCTTGAGACTGTACTGTGCAGTGACAGGTACACCCCCCCCCCCCCCCCAGTGAAACCAGGGCCTCTGCCTCACCTTACCCTATCAAGGACAAGCCGCTCATCCTTCCCACCCCCTGTACCACCCCCCACCATCCAGGTTGGCTAATCATGCAGTTCTCCTCACTGCCTGGAGCCATCGCAACTAAAGGCACATTTCAGAGCGTGAGCGAGCGGAGAATGCATGCGAGGAACGGAGTCATTCCACCGCGGTGGATGTTATTTATAGCCTTTCCTGTGGACAGGACTGTCTGTTTGTTTCCTCTGAACGGGACTGTCTGCCAAAGGGATGATGGTGGTTTCTCTGGGGCCCCTCACTCAGTCCCAGGGCTGACTCGTCCCACTAATGTGTGAAGATGCAGTGGCGTGTTTTTAATTTATGTCGGGGATGTCGCAGGAGATGTTATGGTTTCTCTCAAACGTGAAATGAAAGTGGCGTACAATGCTTCGGGGCCAAAATGTGCTTTTAATGTTTGACGTTTTGTGCGGCATGTATGAATGGCCGCCACGTGCTTCTGTCATTTAACCAGAGTGAAATAAACACCAAAAAAAGTAAGCCAAAAGTAACCCCTGCGGTGACTGTGAACAGGTATTATGTGTATCATTTTTCTGACACAATTATGTAGTAATTTGTGGTTTTTGTGCTGTTTACCTCTGTGTTTCCTTCTAGTCAGCGTGAGCACCTTGTAAAGAAGTCCACACTCCCTGCTCGTCCTGGCTTCTCCTCCCAATTACTGTTTGGCGGATGGAGAGAACTCATTCACCTAACTTTCTGTCAACAGTACACATGGTATCACATTTTATTTTTCATTCTACTTGAAAGACTTTGATGTGCTAGAAAGGAACGGTTTAAATTAGCCCAGATACCTCACGGGAGGGAAACAGACAATTAAACGTCTGAGGTCAGCCCTGGGTCTGAACATCCAGCTTTCGACAGGTAAACGAATGTAAATATATTCGCTCTCTCATACGGCAAGACGAAATGAGAGAAGAATGAAAATTTGCAGCTCATTATTCCGGTTTGTGTTTGAAGTCTTGGGGGATCTTCAGTGGAATATTTTTGGGCTGACTTGCTGTTATACACAATTTGGTCATTTCTTGAGTTTGTGAAGAAAGGAGTTAAAAATATATATATTCTGGATAAAAGGTAAGATTTTGATCTGAGTGGCAAAGGTTCAGTCATGCTTTTTCCTTACATCAGTATTGGTATATGAATATATTGAAGAGATGAATGTGTATAGATAGTGATAGATAGACTGCCATCCTGCCTGGCTAATTCCCCTGGACTTCCTGGGATATGCTCAGGCTATCCCTGTGACCCTGCACTGCATGAGGTTTTGGAAGATGGATGGGTGAATAGGGTAATTTGTATAGATAGTGTTGGATAGATTGGCAGCCTGTCCTGGGTGTCCCCTATCTCACCCTGGGCTTGCTGGAATAGCCTCCCAGCTCACTGGTGACACTGCATTTGATCTAATGGAAATGGTTATGGAAAACTATAAACCATAATATTTTGTGAAACCTGACAATCCAAGATCTCAAAAATGAACATGCCATTCGGACACCTGTAGACTCAACAGAACCAGACATTCTTTTGGATTGTAGTCTTCTGACGGTGGCTAGATGCTAAGAACAGCAATAACACTTTGGAAGACAAAACAGCTAATGAAGGGCCGTCCTGACTGGCTAGCTATAAGATGTAGAACCCAGGGCAGCCCAGATAGCATTAGCAGATTAGCCATTTACCCTTGCACCATAAAGCAGAATCTTCACAACATTCTGCTCAGAATCTGATTTTATAAGAGCCGGAGAAGGACATCCAGAAGGAGGAACAAAGATAACATAGTAAATCTGAAGCTTATAACAGACAGGAACAAACTTGAAACTCGTCCAATGGTTTGACTTACAGCAACAGGGTGTTAGCACAGGGACTGGTGGGGCCTGCTTCCCGTGCTCCTCTTGTGGAGAATAGGTGCTGATGGCACTATGCCAGCCTGCTGAGCAACTCTGCAATGACCATGCGCCTTGAATCTCAAAACAAGCTGCAGGGCAGTCCTTGCAGGTAAAAAAAAGGCCATGCTTTACTTTCAATAGTTTGAAGTCATTCTAGGTCGTTATTCCTACTTGGGGCTGTTACCTGGTTTCAGTGGTTATGGGGTTTTGTTAGATAGCACTAAAACGCAATTTAGTCTCAAGTAGGGGAACCAAGGAATCATCTGTAAAGCTCTGTCAGGGATATTCTTAGTAATTCCTAGAGACTGGTCACCAGGGCCCCGGGATTCACCTGCGAGCTCCCTCAGGTGGGCCCCCTCTGGCTTCTCCCAGGGCCAGGTTAAAGATCAGAGGCCCCCGGGACCCGTGTCCTCACTCCCCCTTAGCTGCTGCTGTCCAGGTTGCAGTCGGCATGGCCCAGAAGGGTGCTGCCTTCCATACGCCCCGAGGCCGTGTGTAAGAGGCAGCCGTCACCCCTGTCGCCCCGAGGATACCGGAATGCCGCGGATGTGATTTGGCGTCGCGTTACTGTCAGCCAGCCAAGGAGATGGCAGAGACCCTGTGCTCGGGCAGACCAGCGTACACAGGTATTTTAACACAGCTGATTTCACTGTGTGCACTTTGAGAAGCCACAGGATGCCAGCTGAAATGCTGTAAGATGTGGAGTCTATGGGGGGGGGTTACGTTTGTAAGCGTTCAAAAAGTCTGTTTTAAGACATTTGGCTTTGGCGTTACAGTCACGAGACAAAAAACAACATGCATGACATTTGCCCAACCTTGGGGTGGGCCAGGCACATGATTGGACAGGTCAGGCATGTGATTCAGTGGGCTATGCCTGGGCCAAACATGAATGGGTAGGCAGAGCCAACATTGCCTCCGCCCTCCTGTAATGTTATATAATAAAATAATTCATTATGGAAAATGGCTTTCTTGCAGATTACGACCTGTCAGTCCCTTCAACTCAGCATATAAATTTGTAAAGTCATCATATTTTTCTTTTTTTCTTTAATTTTTGTTTGATTTCTAATTAACATTGTGTGCATTGTTACAGCTAAATGTTCGTGACATGCTGGCTCTGTGATTTCAGTTTCTCACTTCCTTGTATGGGCACATTGTCCATCCCAAGTAGATTTGTTTCAAATTTGCAATTATAAAACTAATTGGATTTTTTATGTGTTCAGAATGATTCGCCCGTGTGCTCGGGCGAAATCTGCCCTGCATTATTAAAATTTAGTCCAGCTTCCTCTGACGGCCCTTTTTTGAGTCGTGTTTTGAATTGCACCGTTATCATTTGTAAATTAAATGCCTCATAGGCTTTTAAAAGTGCTTTTGACTTTCCAGCTCAAAATTGAGTTTAGCCCAAGTGTAGACTCTTATTTTGATACCTCTGATTGTGCAGCGTTAATTATGAAAGCTGCCTTACCAGTGAATAACGAACACTGGCAGCACTTCCAGGAGAGCGATAATCTAGCTTTAGATTAGATTTTTGCCTCAAGCGCAACATGAATAATTCCCGGCAACCTCACCTGATGTGACTTTTCTTTGTTAATGTGCTGGTGAGAAAAGGGGAATCCATTTTGATTTATTTTAAATTGTAGCCCTAGAACTGGAACTTATTAATTTTCCATATGTAAATCTGCTCTAATGAAACGTTCATTGTCTCTTTGGTCAGGGATTCCAAAAAGCCCTGTCAGCAGGTAAAACATCGCAGATCACTCTGTATCCATTGATTTATGGAACCTAAGAGTGGTACTTTCCCACTATGTTCTCAGAGAAACTCTGCAGTGGGTGTGCCCATCCAATCAGCTTTCCTTTCTCCCTGCTGGGGGGGCGGAGCCAGGAGTTTCGCTTTGACTTCACTGGCTGGCTGGCCTACCTGTCAGTGTTGATTATGCCTCCGCTGAGGAGGCTAGGAAGCCTCAACGAAGCAGAGACATGATCTGGGGGAACAATGTCTTTTTGCGAGCTGCAATGTAAATCTCTACAGGTTTTATTAGAGATCCTGGTGCCACCCTCTGAATATGGATGAATTCCCTGTATGCCAGCCACTGGGGACATGTATTGTGCCATCAAGTGCTTCGTGTAAATGTACGCTTATCTTAATTGAAGTAGATGAATCGTTTAACATATTTTAAAATATTTTGTGGAAAAGTAATTTCTACAACATCAGTATGACATTGCCTTTAGAAAAAAAACAAGATTTCCCCAGAACTATGCAACTATGAATGTTTATATAAAATGATTACCAGTGCTGTGAATTTTCAGAGCACAGTAATAAGCCTTTGAAGACCTGGGGAATCAAATGAATTCTGAATTATTTAAATTAAATGCTAACAGAGGCAATACAGATATACATACACACACACGCACACCCCTAATACATTGCTAACACAAATGTCATATCATACCCGCTGGGGGGGTAAGGGTGGTATGGCCAACAGCCATGGAGAGGCCCAGCTTTCCTTGCATTGATTATTGGCACCCATCCCCTCCCCATTCCCAACAATATGTCGCCATTGTTCTGTCCTATTACTTCGCTGACAAAAACATGAAATGAAACTCCTTTACACGGGTTTAATATGTGCTTTGTTTTCCCCTGTTATAATAATGAGGCGGCTCTGCCGCATCGCACCCCTGGGCTTCTGGGTTTGATTTCCACCCCCTGCCGTGAGTGTGGAATGTTCTGTGCTTCCTCCAGTTACTCTGTTCCTCTTGCAGTCTAGTCATATCAGCTGGCGTCTCTAAATTGCTTTTAGTCTGTGTGTCTGTTGGGACGGCACAGTGGTTCAGGATTAGCACTGTTGCCTCATACCTCTGGCACCAGAGTTCAAATCTCCTCCAAGGCTCCATGTGTGTGGAAATTGCATATTCCCCATGCATGTTTTCATGGGGTTTTCTCCAGGTACTCCAGTCCCCTCCCCCACCCCACCCCAGGATAGCTTCCAGGATAGGCTCCGGACCCCCTGCAACCTTTAATACGACATGAGGTTACAGAAAATAAATAGATGAATGGATGGACATGTATACCTGTGTCCTCGGATGGACTGGCATCCCATCCCGGGAGTCCTGTGGTTTGTGCCCCTTGCTCCTGCGATAAGCTTGCAGTGACCCTATACTAGATGAGCAGCATGGAAAACCGATTCAGGTTATTAGGACTGGAGAACTTGTCTATTATCCAAAATTCATGTTGTACACATTCAATTCAAGTTGAAGAAGCATGCTATTGAGAGAAATCAAGTAGACACGTTTCTTTCCATGCATTGAAGAGTAACGCACATGGGAGCCTGTCTGTTAGCGTATCAGAACCCGCTGGTCAGCACAAAATAGTGGGCAGAGAAAAATGAAGAGGGAAAAGTCCTCCTTCTCAACCAGACAGTACAAAAAACAGCGAGATAGACTGAGAGGAGCTGCTGAGGCTGTTGGGGAAGTGAGCTGGCAGGATGCAGGTGGCGAGGCAGTTTGCTGCGGCAGCAGGGAGGGAAACAGAGACGTTTACAGTGATAAAGCTGAGTGAGAAGGAGGTTTAAGGAATCAACATGACAACTGCCTCGACCACATGATCAGAGAGTGATTCTGTACCTCACACATATGATCAGAGAGTGATCCTGAACCTCACAGTCAGAGAGTGATTCTGTACCTCACACATATGATCAGAGAGTGATCCTGAACCTCATGGTCAGAGAGTGATTCTGTACCTCACACATATGATCAGAGAGTGATCCTGAACCTCACGGTCAGAGAGTGATTCTGTACCTCACACATATGATCAGAGAGTGATCCTGAACCTCACGGTCAGAGAGTGATTCTGTACCTCACACATATGATCAGAGAGTGATCCTGAACCTCACGATCAGAGAGTGATACTGTACTCATATATGATCACTCTTAGGCAGTGATGCTGTATCTCACACACACATGATCACTCTCAGGGGGGTGATACTGTACCTCACACACACAATCTGAGGGTGATGCTGCACCTGACAAGTGATCCGAGTGTAATATTGTACTTCACACATTTAATGACTCTCAGAGGGTAATGCTGTACTTCGCAAACACAATCAGATGGTGATACTGTACCTCACACACATGATTAGATAGTGATATTGTACTTCACACATGCAATCAGAGGGTGATACTGAACCTAACACAAACCCTGAGAAGCAGCCCTGTGGAGGTGCGATGGGTGGACCTGCCAAAGGTGATGTCCCACAGAATATATCTAATGGGGTCACAGGAAGAAGGTTTCAGCCATTTCTGAGCTCAAACGAAGTGTGCTGTCTTGTTCTGATTGGCGTAAGAGTGACAGAAGCACACTGTCCTGTCACGTGGCATAAGAGTGTCACTACGTGGTCATGTGGCGCCTGACAGCCTCACTGCGTGGTCATGTTGCGCCAGACACTAGCTGCTGCTCCCAGGCCCTAAAGGTGTCTCCGAAGCGGTCAGTTGCTTATCCGTCCCAGAGAGTCCCCTCATCGATCTGAACGGGTTGTGACTTGTCTGTACTGATAACCTGTGTATCTACATGGAGGCCTGTATTACCCCTACAGCTCAAACCAAACCCCACAGACCAGTTGAGTTCATCATGTCAATTAATGAGCATCCATTAACGTTTTAATTTGTGTAAAATTGTCTGACTGTTATCTGCTCAAGGCCTTAACTGAGCGTGTGTGGGGAAAGGGGCCTTTTTCCAATGGTAAATAATGCATCAGCATTAAGAATGCACTGCTGGAGTCCTCTAGGGAACCATCAAGCCCTTTAACAAACCTCATGTCTGTCGTAACCCAACCCAACAGACCAGTTGACTTTGCCATGTCAGTTAATGATCATGTCTTAGCCCACGAGGGGGGCATGGTAGCTTAGGGGGGGGCATGGCGGCTTAGGGGCTATGCTGGCAGCCCTTCGATGTCTGTTTCCCTTAGTGTCTGTAGCTTGGCGGTACTTCATCATAACAATGAATATGTGGAATGCGGAAGGGGCCAGCGGAAACAGGCTCTCCGATGGGGGGAGAGGGGATAATAATAACTCCAGATCCGGCGGATAGAGCGTCTGAGCGATCCAAGAACCAGATGATGCAGTACCTACAGCTCACCCACCACTGATCAGGGAACGGCAGGCGTGTTTCTACCTCAATTTATACTGTCATCTTTTTCTTTTTTATAACTGTGATCACAGGTTTATCTACGATATTGCAACACCCCCATTACTCCAAAACCTTTACCACGTACATTAGTTTTCAGACAGAGAAATCACCCAGTCAACCACATATAAAAGTCTTGCTTATAGATGAATGTGTTTATATGTAACTGATATATAACCATTCAAAGTGTACTGTATATCAAATTACTTTTAGAGCAGGCTGTGGTGTTACTTGTGCTCTTATTACAGAAGGCTGTTATGACTTATTACAATCTCCATTTAGGCCCAGCTCTCAGTAAGCTCTGTCTTTGGCTCAGCTCCTGCCTTCGGAGCCCCTGTACCAATTTTTGAGGCTGTTTTCCTCACCGAGAAGCTTGAGGTGGATCACCGAACGGAGTCAGCAATCAGCCGCTCGGCTTCACATAGCGTGTTGGCCAAATGGGGCCGTGTTACTTGGGCTGTGACATACACAAAACTCACGATTCAGTGCAAATCATGGTTTTGAGTTCATGGTTCGGTGCAGTTTCGGTATAGCAAGGAAAACAGAATTTGTTTTTAAATTGAATATTATTAAAACTGCAAACACAATTAGACACAGTTGTAAACCAAATGAATGGGAATGTGTCTATTGACGCGTTTATTTAACAAAACCTGAGAGACATTTACTCACACATTGAAAAAATAAATATGTAAAATAAATAATAGTTCAAAAATAAGTCTGAATTATAACAATAATAATGAACTAAATCTCTGGATTTGCTGGTAAACAAGCCTTTTATGCCACTTTTATGCAGAGACCTGGTTCCAGTCACACACACTCAGATGATACCTCAAAAGAGCAGGTTAAATGTGCTTCCAGCAAAGTCCGAGTCCAGTATAACAGAGCTGACAGTTTTTGTCTTACCAACTAGGCCTAATGTCTCTCCAATTTATTGGGATGCCATATGTTCCCAAACAGCTGATTATAACTGACTATAACCAGAATGAGTTTTAAGAAGAATTAACCAACTCACAGCCACGACTTGCATGTTTTCTGTATTGAATATCTGCTTGTGAATTTAGGTTCCCTCCTTGTGAAGAAATGTATTCATTCCTTTCATTGTGTGTTTCGAACTGAAATTGATGTAACTGAATGGTACCTGATGAATACATGAATACAGCACTTACTATTACCTCAGAGTGGAACTAAACTCAGCTACATAGCATTCATTCTGTAAGAGGCTCCTGTGCTACTATCTGGGTTACAGGAGCGGGCCTTTTCTTCTTGGCGGGTGGGATTCAGGTGAGCCGCAATTGCCCAATGAGAGGAGCCATGCTTTTCATGATACTGCCCATCGACTGGTTTCCATGGTAGCTGCTTCCGGGTTCACTGGACACTGCCCAGTCAGATTCAGAATCAAAGTTTCCACTTTCTTTTAAGACCATGAATCTTCTTCCATGATCTTGCCTGCTTGCCTTTTCCATATCCATAACTGTTGAGCTGTACCAATAACTGCGCTCGCCTCATTTTTTAAGGATATCAGCCGGGCCACAAATGTTTAAACACACGTTAATTTTTATGCAGCTAAATGTCCTCATTACAGACATTATTATCTCATGCCACTGTGACATGGGTTCTCTGATTTCAGAACATGCCACAAGCAAACGTGAATTTTATGAAGATTAATGATTCAATCTGGAAAAAGATTCTGCTTTGGGACTGGTCCAGGTACGGGGCTGAATTTGAAAGGCATGGAGACTATCAGGGACTAAAAGGAATCCCGAGTGGATGGTGTGGGGACAGGAAATGGCCAAGTACCTCAGGGACACATTCGGGAGGCAGGACTCTGCCAAGCTAGAAATATACAGAACACACTCATCTATACACAGCGCTGGGTACAACAACGGGGCACAGGTACTAGTGATCGGCACCCCAGCCCTGGTCACATCTCTCTGCGTGTCACAACTGTCTCCCTTTGGGAATCAGGAGACTGACCCCTCTGTTGTTGTCGTAGTGCCTGTGTCATAGTGCCCGTGTCATAGTGCTTGACTAGTGTGACGTGCATCAGCTGTTAATCAGCTCTAAGTGTAATGATGTCATGGCAGCACAGTGAGGCCGGACCCTTGGGGGGGGGGGGATTCTCCGGCTCCCATTTGACCTGATTTTCTCGCACCGTTTAGGTTACCGAAGCAGCCCTCTTGTCACTGACCTTATCTCCTAAACCATTGAACCATTCTAAACAAAGGAAAATGAATTTCCACTTTCCAATTTCCCACCTAATAGAACTAGCAAATGTGATGCTAGCGGGAGTGCTTCTCTGTCCAGAGGAGGCCCCGTGTGTCGGCCACTCTCTGGGATCTCCAGCAGACTGATGATATAGATGAGCCTTGTGTGGCGGTCATTCCAACTGCTCACCTGCAGTCATGACACTGCCCTTAGGGTCATGACTTTAGGACACCACTGTTGTGGTGCTGTCACGGGGCTACTCTCGAGGTCAGGACCTGCGAACCGGCCTGCGTTTCCACAGCATTTGTAACAGATGGCAAATATGCAGAGTATGACTGGGATGTAACATTTTTGAGTTTGTTAATGTTTTCTGATGGGGAATGTTTAAGCTAACTGGTCCCATTAGTTGAAACGTTCTGTTTTTTTACTGAAAATTAGCAAGCTACATTACAAAGCCTTACAGATTCATATTTATAACTAATTATTGGCTGCATTTTTGGTGTGCAGATTTTTTAGTTGTACAGAAGACAGGCATCCCCATGAGCTAGCCACTGCTGGGGCACAGTAGACCTTGGATTCAATCGGATGCAGCTCAACCAAAACTTCAGTCATTTGATGATATATGTCACCATCTCAAATGTACAGGCGGGAGAGCAAGCACCAGTTTTCAGCTGTGTACCTGTAAGGAAACATTTTGCAGTCACGCATTGAAGGCTGTCTACGAACGATGAATACAGAACGATGGGCCACTCTTAAACATTTTCCGTCCCATACCACTTTGTGTAAGTTCTTCTTTGTATTATTATTTAATCATTTTAATAACTTGCTTTGTAACAGGAAGGTAGTCTGCTTTTCTATTTTAAGTTCTGCATTAACTTTCACTTTTCTTCAATAATTTTCTGCCTTATATTGAACTTTCTGGTGATGACCTGATTTCGACAAGTTTCGACAGGTTTACTGTCCGTCCCCACACCAATATCACAGGGTCTTAGTTTCTGGCCTGCAAGCCGACACAAGCACCGGATTGGTGGAAAAGGGCTATGTGTGACGTACGCCTACGGTTTGGTTTATGGCCCGTGTACATCAGATGAGCAACAGCTGCGAGGTGGAGAAGAAAAACAAACATTTACTCTCATTACTAAGACCACGGCTTTGGCCGAGAAACGACCCTAGTATTGATCACTGTGATGCATTATGGGACATGATATTTGTATCCAGAGCATAAAGAAGCATTAAAAAAATATGCCCAAGCTATGATGCGCAGAAGCTCACACGGGGGGCGGCAGAGGCTGCAGCATTATGGAATAAAACAGGTTCCCAGGTATAACCTCTGTCTTTTTATTGGGTTCCTTTCAGTGGCTCTGATTATTATGGGTAATGGGTAATTTGATTGAATCTAAGAAGATTTTAAAAGTCAGTGTAACTGCAATCTTTCAGCATTTAGCTGCTTTCTCAAGGAGTGACCCTGGTGTAGATATTATAATATACATATACTTTATTGCTCATAGAAGAAATAATCTATTACTTCCAACTGCTCAGTAATGTATCATTTTACAGGTTCGTCGATTTATTCTTTGCATTGTAATACTATTGTAGCAAATACAATGTACAAATTTCAGTATTATGCTTGGCGAAATCATTGTACCCTTCCTGCCGTATCAGGAGTAATGAAAAAATGAAACTGTTCCGCTTGATTCAAAGCAAAAAATAAACCATAAAGATGAAATGTTTTGTGCGACGCAAGCACACAGAGCGGAGAATTAGTAAGACAGAAACCTGCTAGGAAAGACCCCCAAGTGGCCAGGGACTGCCCTGGAGACAGCAGGACCTTCTCAGAAGAGGGGCATTTATCATCAGATCAACTCTTTCACTTTTCAAGTGCAGATCCTATCTTCTCTTTCTACCTCTTTGGCAGCAGTTAACTTGGATCCTTCCTGGAACTTTGTGGATGTGGACCACAACACAGGTGCCCTCAGAAGGGCCCACAGGGTGCATGCTGGGTATGTGTTGGGTGAGACACTTCCAAGAAGCACAGCTGTTGTGATGGCATGAAGATTCAGCTGGTATCCTCAGCCCTTGTTATGAGTAGCAAGGATGTCCCATCATCTTAGGACACACTCGGCCTGACCAAGTTCTGATTGAACTGCATAAATTCCATCCATCTATCAATTTTCCTCCACTTAACCGGGATTGGGTCGCGGGGGCAGTAGCCTAAGCAGGGATGCCCTGACCTCCCTCTCACCAGCCACCTCCTCCTGCTCCACTGGGGGAATACCAAGCATTCACTGGCCTGAGAGATATAATCTCTCTAGCGTGTCCTTGGTCTGCCCTGGTCCCTCCTCCTTGTTGGACATGCCTGGAACACTTCCCCAGGGAGTTGACCAGGAGGCATCCTAGTTAGAAACATAAATTCCAAATATGGAATCATGTTTACTCATCTGATCCATCAGCAGAATGATTCAATTAGTGATACGAAGTGGCAAAAAAGGTGAGCACTTGAACCTTGAAATCAAGTAATACTTTAGGTATCAAATCTCACTGATTATTTTGCCCAGTGCATAAAGAGCTTTTCTTATGGGGCAGGCAGGTAGTGTAGTGGTTAGGGATGCAACCGTGTAGTCGAAAGATTGCCAGTTTGAGTCCCCAACCAGCAAGTACTGCTGAGGTGCCCTGAGCAAGGTACCGTCCCCAAGCACTGCTCCCCGGGCGTTCACGTAGCTGCCCCCTGCTGTGTCACGATGTCTCATGGGTTAAATGCAGAGGACACATTTCGCTGGTGCGTCAACAATGACGATTAATCACCTTCACGTATCATGTGATGACTGCTGTGTGATTTGTCAAAACCAATGACTGCATTCACCGCGTGGCCTTCACCAGAAACAAGGAGAAGCCACAGTCCTCGATTCACCGCGTGGCCTTCACCAGAAACAAGGAGAAACCGCAGTCATCGATTCACCGCGTGGCCTTCACCAGAAACAAGGAGAAGCCTCAGTCATCGATTCACCATGTGCCCTTCATCAAGAGTGATGAGCCTTCAGTCCTTTGCGTGGATTTCATCAGGAGTGGTGAGGAGAGGTAGCCTTCAACCCACTGTATCACCTTCATCAGGAGTGGTGAGGAGAGGCAGCCTTCAATCACACTGCAGTCCTCTGCCTGACCTTCATCAAGAGCGATGAGGAGCAGCGGCCTTACATCCACTACGTGGCCTTCATCAGGAGCGCTGAGGAGCACTGGCCTTACATCCACTATGTGGCCTTCATCAAGAGCGCTGAGGAGCACTGGCCTTACATCCACTATGTGGCCTTCATCAGGAGCGATGAGGAGCACTGGCCTTACATCCACTACGTGGCCTTCATCAGGAGCGATGAGGAGCA
>JAODKM010000020.1:10028211-10044057 GCA_026780845.1 Petrocephalus sullivani
CTGTCCTCCTGCCTAGCGCTGCTGGATGACACGCTGTGACTGTCCTCCTGCCTAGCAGTGCCAGATGGTACGCTGTGGTTGTTGTCCTGTGGCTGGCCATGCTGACTAATGGCATCACTCTGCCTCCTCTCCTCTATGTTACTATCAGAACAGGCTCTATTTCTTTTTCGTGCCCACAAACACACCTCCTCCTCTTTTAATTTGCTGTAATTGCTTCCTGATTCCGAGTTTCCCTCCCTGCCGTACAAGGGCGGAGGGGCATCTGGCCGTGGTGTCGTCAGGGTCATGCTGCCAAAGTGCATGCTCTCCAAACAATCTTGCCCTTCCTCCTGGCTCATTAGCTGGAATATTCCAACTTCTGTAGCGTTCAAGGACTGGCCACTGGGTGTATGCATATGTGCGTGTGTTTGTTTGTGTCTGAGTGTGCTGTGATGTGTCTGTGCTTTTGTTTGTGTGCATTCTCCTTGTCCATGGCTATCTATGGGCCTGTGTATTTTCTTTATCTTTTAAAACTCTAGGTTCCGACCTGAGCCAGGCTGCACTTTAGGCACGCTAGGGGGTCAAACACCACCCTGTCCGGCTTTATTCCTCTGGGGCTCCACACCCTATTGCTGTTTTCCTCCCCAAATAAACTCTGTATTCCTCCCCCCATCCTGGGTCCTGCTCTGCGTCCCACCTTGAGCTGCTCTTACTGAACCTTAACATGTTCTAGGATAGATAGTTCTGTCATTCATTTACGTTCAGTTTCTGTTTAATTGTAATAGTAGTGAGGGTTTTTATTAGCAATGAGGGGTGGCCTCTTAGCGCCACCACCCCCCCCACCCCACCACCACCACGACCCTCTTGCCAAATGCTCTATCCCTGTGTTCCCTCGCATTTCTTTTCCTTGTATAAATAATTCCAGCCAATCTTTCGGGGCTTATCTGGATTCACTGTGAATTTTCAGCCCCCCCCATCCTAAATGGCTCCCTCCCACCTGTTACAGGCATCGCTGCTCGCTGAGCGGCACAGACCTGAACCGGCAGTGGAGGGAGCCCGATGCCACACTGAACCCCACCATCTACCACGCTAAGAGCCTCCTCTGCTATCTCGCCAGCATCGGCCGGAGTCCACTGGTGGGTCTCCGTGTGCATTTCTGAGCCTGAGCTTTCCACCTCTGCCTGTTCTTCAGCAGACTGACCTCTCATAGTCAGTGGGTACCACTGTAACCTTGGCTCTTCAGGACCTTGTCCAAGACCCTGTACTGGATACATGAGTGAGTGAGGGAGTGCATGAGTTACTGAGGGAGTGCATGAGGGAGTGCATGAGTGACTGAGGGAGTGAGGGAGTGCATGAGTGACTGAGGGAGTGAGGGAGTGCATGAGTGACTGAGCGAGTGCATGAGTGACTGACTGACTGGTGTTTCACCAAGGGTGTCCCCTTCCTTGTGCCCTTACTGTCTCGGGTAGGCTCCAGTCCCCACCCCCCATGACCCTGTTTTGGATACATGCTGGGGACACAGATGGTTTTGTTTCCTTCACTCCTGTCATATGGCTTTCTTTGTAGTGGAAGGCAAGACTACATTAGACAGGTTTAAAAATGCTAATAGAAAGTAACAGAAATGGCACGGTGTTACCTGTGTTACATTATTTTCAGTGTGTTCGAAGTCTGCTGGAACCTGACTGCATTTAAATTTATACCAGGATCGTCCACACCAGCCATATTAAAGTACTGTCAAGTGTAGTCCAAAGTGATCTTTGTGATGGTCATTTGACAAATTTACCTGTGGGTTCCATTTAAACGTGAAAGGCTCAGAGCTGATCGGGTTTTCCGCTGATCGTGTAATTAATGTGGAATGGTGAGTGCTGGCATTTTCCGCCCTGCGGTCTGCCCATAAACATCCTGCCTCAGGCCCCTTTTGCTGCCTCCCCTGTGAGAGACGCTTCCTCATAACGGTCGCATGCGGAGTCTTCTGTAGTTTAAAGGAGACACAAAAACCTTGTCATGTCCCATCATTGGGAGGTTAATTGTGCGCACTGGAGCGTAGAGCAAGCAGACTCATCTCTATCTGATCATTTCTCCCTGAAATAAGACCAGTTCAGAGGAAAAACCCTTTAAAATCAGTGAAACTGACCCTGACACTTTTACAAAGGTGTTCTGCGATTACCACGGCCACTCGAGGAAGAAGAATTTTTTCCTGTATGGCTGCAGCATGAAGGAGACCCTCCAGAAGCTGGGACCTGGGGTCCCTGTGGCAGGACTGCAGGAAGACACCGGTTATCAGGTGCGTAGGCCTCTCCTCGCTAAGGAGCTGGAATTATGCTCTCAGCTTCAGCTAGTTCTCTTGTCACTCTCAGCTTCCTGTTTTAGTTTTTAACGTGAAAAGCGATATGCTGATTGTGGACTCAACTAGATAAAAGATGAAGAGAGCGGCCATCTCGGATTGCTTTGACACGTGACCTGAGCATGTTCGTGTGGTCTGTGACGCTCGCCGTTTCTTTTCCACGGTGTCCCAGATGATCCCGCAGGCCCTGGACGGGGTGGCCCCCGCCTTCTCCCTGGGCAGCTGCAGCTTTGTGGTGGAGCCGTCGCGGGAGGCCACGGCGCGCGTAGTGCTCTGGCGCGAGATGGGTGTGCTCAGGAGCTACACCTTGGAGAGCACCTACAACGGCTGCAACCAGGGCCTCTACAAGGTGGGGGGCCCACCCCCTGTTTATTTGGGCATGTGTTTGAACTGTGTGCTCGAATTGCCCCTTTGAGTGTGGGCGTTTCCCTTGTGTTTATGGGCAGACTCTCCTGTTAGTGGGTCTGACTGGTGTGTCGTTATATGTGATGGCGCCCCCTGATGGACTGGTGTGCCCTTACAGGCTGCAGATTCCAGTGTACTACCGGGAACACAAAGCATTAAACGATGAACATGAGGGATGACACCGCTCTGGAATGCAGGGGAGATGAGAGGCTTAATTGGCCCTCATTGAGTTTCTAAAATGGGGGGGGTGGCATTGTGCAGAGTGGCCCAGCCAAAATGGTCAGGTGCTCGCGTCCTGCTCTGGAACAGAATGACATGTGGAAATGCATCACTTCACTTCTGATGCACTGCACCGTCACACTCATCCCATGCATGTAAGCACTTGCATGCAGAAAAGCAACTCACAAGCACCAACACACTCGTGTAACACCCATCTCTAGGTCCTTTTCTAAAATGTGTACTATTTACGCATCTTATATATGTCTCCTACACGTGTCTTCATGCTTATACATGCATTTGGTAAGCATCTATGCAGCATCTCCGAGTTGCCCGTCCTTTCTGACTGCGCGTGTCTGCTGGCCCTCCCCTGCTGGAGCTCCAGGCTCACCATCATCCTCTGCTGGACAGGTGCCATGCAGAATGATGACCATCCATCCATCCATCCATCCATCCATCTTCCTGCTGCTTATTCTGCTCAGCCTCACAGAGAGGGGTCTGGAGCCTGTCCCAAGGCACAAGGGCAGGGCTGCACTCCGGACAGAATGCCTGGGACATTTATGTGCACGATACACACAATCATGTGAACTGAAAAGTACAAGAAAAGGTTCCATGGTTTAACATATCCGGAAATAACAAACAAAAAGATCTGTTTCTTACCAGGTTATAAAACTATGTACATCTAACCTCAGGTGTAAAAGAACACACAGATTCTACCCTGTCATTATTTATTTAACAAAAATGAAGATGAGGTTTGTGAGCATTTGTTCATGTGCAGCTCTCTGTAGGACTGGCCACAGCATTACCATGGGGTTGAGGTCTGGACTTTGACCGGGCCATTGCAACCATTTGTTTCCTTCTCAGCCATTCTGTTGTAGATTCGCTGGTGTGCTTGAGGTCATTGTCCTGTTGCATGACCCAATTTCGGCCTAACTTTCGCTGTCAGACAGATGGCCTCACATTTGACTCTACAATACTTTGGTATACAGAGGAGTTCATGGTTGACTCTGACTGCAAGGTGCTCTGGTCCTGCAGCTGCCAAATCACCCCTCCACCACCGTGCTTGACGGCTGGTATAAGGTGTTTGGGCTGATATGCTGTGTTGGGTTTTTGCCGAATTTGGCACTGTGCATTGTGGTCAGACATCTCCACTTTGGACACTGACACTGTTACAGAAGTCTTGTGGTTTGTTCAGATGCAAATTTGCAAACCTAAATCCATGCTGCCATGTTCTTTTTAGAGAGATTAGGCTTTCTCCTGGCAACCCTTCCAAACAAGCCATACCTGTCAGTCTTTTTCTAATTGCACAGTTATGAACTTTAACATTTAACATGCTAACTAAGGCCTGTAGAGTTTGAGGTGTAGCTCTTCAGTTTTTTGCAATTTCTCTGAGTGTTGCAAGGTCTGACCTTGGGGTGAATTTGCTGGGACGTCCACTCCTGGGAAGATTGGCAGCTATCTAGAATGTTTTCCACTTGTGAATAATCCTTCTCACTGTAGAATGATGGACTGTATGATGTTTGGAAATGGCCTTATAACCCTTCCCAGATTTATGGACAGCAACTCTTGCTTCTCTAAGTTCACTGCTGATGTCTTTTCTCCTTGGCACTGTGTAACACACACCTGAATGCTCCAAACCAGCACACTGCCAAAATGTCTGATTTTATAGAGGTGGTCACACTTGCTGACCAAGCAATCAAGTGCATCTGGTTAGCAGCACTGCCGACTACTTACTGTCTTAATTCCTATGGAAGCAGTGATTATTTTTCACATTCTGCTTCTGCATTTTGGCTTAGTTTTGGTTAAATAAATAATGACACTGTGTAATATCACAATGTCATGTGATGTTGTTCTTCTGAGGTTGTACTTACGACCAGATAAAAACTGAATGATTCTTTTTTATTATGTCCAGATATGTAAAACCAGAGAATTCCTTTGTCACATAACTGTATACAGTGGAAAAATTCCTTCTTGATTATTGCACTCTCTTTGCGTTGATTCCTAGCCCGATAATGCAAGTTGAGACATCACAGACTGGAAACCTGGTAGGAAATTGACTGTTTATCACCATCTGCAGGTTAACAAATAAAATAAATCGGGAGGACTGTGTGCTGTGATATGCATGCAAAGTATGGGAGCGTTCAGAGCTGTAACATGACCGGACGCACGGGCTGCAGCGCCACGAACAGGGGCATTCATGGGGAGAGCGACATACCTTAGGACGGGGACGCATAAGGCAGCATCAAAGGTAACGTGATGCTGTCAGATTTGTTTGCAGTAGGCTGAGAGGAAGAAGCATGGGTCTTTATGCATGTACCAGATTCAAAGAAGTGGGTCAGCACGTGGTCACCTGATTGGCCGGACCGAGCCGATTGGATTTCAGCCGGGGGGGCGTTTCCCGAAGCCTTGTCACGCAAGGTCATCTTGGGTAGAACTTACGAATTTCCTAGCGTTAAGAAGGCTTCAGGAAATGCACCCCAGGACTGCACTAATTTTAGTAAGCCCCATGGCTGCCTTTGGGTCACGATTAATTCTCCTTTAGCGGACTCCAATGGCATTTTTACATGATTTTTATTACAACATATTAAATATGGGATATTCAATCTACAGCGAAACTGAATATGGAAGACTGACTATAATGCTACTTTTTTAGTATTACTATTTATTTTACATTTCTCTTAGTTACATATTGCCTTTATTATATATCCAAGTGCCCAGACCTGAGGCAAGTACAATAAACTAAACACAAGTCTGCTGCCGAGTAAAAAAACTGCATGCTGGGATACATTGTTTAGTGGACTAGTCTAGGTAGCTTGTTGCAGAAATTCTTATGTTCAACCCCTGGATGAGCCATAGGATGACGAATGGACGATTCTAAAATATTTTTATGTTCAGTGATTTTAGTTATGTAAATGCATTCTGTGATTAATATCTTTTTGTTTTTTATATGTGATTAAATATGACTGATTTGTGATTGAATGGAAATTCATAAACTTTAGCCCAATGAAAACTGGTAAACTGATTAACAGCCCCTATATCAGTGAAATATGAATATTAATTTTAATGTTGATATGATAGTGTTGTGAAATGTTTCCCCAAATATTAATGGGAGTTGTTGGCAATTTTGTCACCATTCCCTTTGTGGTGTATTTCATGGGTATGGTTTAATTACCGTGGTATTTCTGTGATCCGACCTGAATTCCTGCGTTCCTTACAGAGCCGGCTGCAGGGGTAGGCAGTTACCAGCAGGGTGCCTAATTATCCTACAAGCGACTTCTATCATTTTGCCCCAACACAGCCCCAGTTGGGGTCCTTGGCCTCGATGTGCAAAAAAGAGCAATATATCTCTTGTGGGGGGGATTGGCGGGGGGGTGCAGCACTTTAGAACCATGCCGAGCCCTTAAAATCCCAGGTGGGAGAAATAAAGAGTTAATAACAATGAATCGCATTCTTTACGACACTGAATTACGCTGTGATTAATCTGATTCCAAAACATTTAATGAGGTTGACACATAAAATATGGCAGTAGGTGCATTGTTTAACAGGCACCTGAGACACTTCTGGGTGATTGTGGTCTGATTGCTGTCTCTTATGGCGAGTGATTAATCCTAAATAAAGGGGCTTTCAGTAACAGCAACAGCTAATTGCCAAAAAAAGGAAGTGAAAAACAAGTGGAGCAGCGCAATTGGCTACTGTATCAAGGGGGTGTTACCATATTCCAGCACTGTTGGTCTACAGTCCCTGTACTGTTATATGCTGTGCATAAACGCCACTTCTATAAGGGTGGCAAACAGATCCCTGTAGCATTGAGGTTCACGGGATGTAATGGGGTTTTGTTAATAGTTTTTTTGTTAAAGACATGGAAGCAGTGTTTAAACACAAACCCAAAGCTCTCTCTCTCTCTCTCTTGCCTATTCTTTTATCTTTCACATGTACAGTCTGTCCTGCCTCTGTCCCCCGGACATCCCCACCCTCTGAGTGTCAAAGATGAGGGATCATAGGGGAATGTCAGTAGGTGTCAAAGACTTGAAATGACACTAAGGTCCAAAACATTGCTCCTGGGAGCTTACATGTGAGGAATAAATGGAGCAGTGTTGGAATGCAGGTAGCGGGGTGGTTCGGGACATGCACTCAAAAAGGTCGCAAATCCCAAGGGCAAACAGTTGTTGTACCCTTTATCAAGGGACTTCTGATTCTTCAGTGAAAATCCCCTGCAGTTTAAATGAATTAAGTAGCTCAGTATGAAATCAGTGTTTTATTTTGTACAGATTTGTGACAACATAATATCATGACAAGGCTTTAACTCTGCAGGGAAGAAAATCTGCTTTCTGGTTCTACCGCAGGCTTCTTCATTCTCTGAGATGTTTATGACTGAAGAAGGCTTTCTTCTGAAATGTACACAGATGAGACACACACACACACACACACACACACAGAAACTCGCTGATGCGCAAACGCACACTCTTCTGCAATGACCCCCGTAAATCATATCTGAAGGTCAGTCTCCTTTGGTGGATGTGAGATTCAAATAAAAGATCTTGAGGCTGAATTTGCAGAACGACTAACAAATGTCACAAAAGGCTGAAACAAACAGCCTCAGAGGAGACATTACAGTGATGTAATATATGCATTTCACGCTGGCACTTAGTGGCACTGGCACTAACAGCCCAGATATCTGTAGATACCAGTCAAACCCATCTCCTAGCATGATGTAAAGTTAAAGTCTGTGTACAGCACAGTGTACAATGTAGTGCAGAAATACAAAAAGTGCTATCTGTGTAAATACTGTCTAAACACAGTGTGCAGTGTAGCATAAGGACAGGGTCCCAGTGTAGTGGGTTGTCCTCTGTGAAAATACAGTCTGAGCACTGTAACATAGAGACACGGACTCAGTCTGGTGTGCAGTGCTCTGTGAGGATATGGTCTGAGCACAGTATGCAGTATTGCATAGAGACACGGTGCTAGATACGTGTACAGTATTCTATGACGATATGGTCTGAGCACAGTGTGCAGTGTAGCATACAGACATGATTGTAATGTGTTGTGCTGTGTGTTTAAGTGTGGTATAGTGTAGAGATATGTTTCCAGTGTAGTGTGAAGTGCAATGGTCCCAGTGCAATGTGCAGTGTTGTGTAAAAACATATTGCAAGTTCAATGTGCAATGTAAAGGCCCAGAGTGAGTGTAGTGTAGTATAAATGCCCATTATGAGTGCAGTGTAGTGTACTGTAAACGCCCCGTTTGAATGCATTTTGTTTTCCAGTGTAAACGCCAAGTTTGAGTGTAGTGTAGTGTAAAGCCTGGTCTGTAAAGCAGTTTGAGTTTAAAGTGTAAAGGATCAGTGTGAATAAATTGTAGTGTAAAGGCCCGGTGTGAGTGCAGTGTGCAGTGTAGTTCTAAGGCACTGTCTGAGTGCAATATAGAGTAAAGGCCTGCTCTGAGTGCATTGTGCAGTGTCGTGTAATGGCCTGGCACGAATGCAGTGTGTGTTGTGGTGTAAAGGCCTGGTCTGTGTGCAGTGTAGTGTAATGGCCTGGTGTGAGTGCAGTTTGTTGTGTAGCGAGAAACCCTGGTCTGTGAGCAGTGTAGTGTAAATGACCAGTGTGGGTGCAGTTTACTTTGTTGTGTTAAAACTCAGTTTGAGTGCAGTGTTATTATAAAGGTCTGGTCTGAGTACAGTGTGCAGTGGGGTGTAAAGGTTCGTTGTGAGTACATTTTGCTTTGTGGTGTAAAGGCTCAATGTGAGCGTGATGTGCAGTGTAGTTTGAGGACCCTGTGTAAAAACAGTGTGCAGTGTAATATCAAGGGCTGGTGTGAGTGCAGTGCAGTGTAAAGGGTTGTTCTGAGTGCAGTGTAGTGTTAATGACCAGTGTGAGTGCAGTTTGCTTTGGAATGCTTTGTAGGCCCAATTTAAACATTGTGTTATTGTAAAGCCCTGGTCTGAATGCAGTGTATTGTAATGGCTTGGCATAAGTTCAGTGTTCAGTGTAGTGTAAAGGCCTGGTCTGTGTACAGTGTGGTGCCCAGCGTGAGTGCAGTTTGCTTTGTAGTGTGAAGAACTAGTTTGAGTGCAGTGAAGGCCTGGTCTGAAGTGCTGTGTGCATACTTCTTTCAGTGTGAGTACTTCTTTCAGAAGTACTTAGTTTAGTACTAATTAAATTATACTCTTATTAAAAAACTGTATTTGCCAACAGAGTTTTTAAACAGATGGTATTCTTTGCCTGGGTTCTATTGAACCAGCATCAGAATGTATTCAGTCATTCTGGCTAAGGGCGTCTGGAAAATGCTGTAAATGTAAATATGAGTACAGGTTGCTATGTACTGTAAAAGCTTGGTGTGAATGTAGTGTAGTGAAATTTTCTAGTAGGACTACATTGTAGTATAGAGACCTGATGTGAGTACCGTGTGCAGTATGAATTTGGGTTTAAAGGTCAGGAGCTGCACCTGCCGAAAGCTGCACTTTCGGCTGAAGAAGGCTTGTGGGATGGCTATAATGACCATGAAGTGACACATTGCATACTAACAAATAGTGAGACATCTCAGCCATGAAAATGTAATGAGAGGAAGACTGAGACAGTGTCGGCCAATAAAAGCTCTCCGGTCCCAGGGCTGTGTGATCACTGAACCAATGCTTATATATTGATTAACTGCAATTGCAATTAATTTTTTTTCATTCTTTTCAGCTTATTAAGACTTTTAGAAAGCCACAGCTGTGAAAACCACATAGGACACATTGCTTTATAAGTATTTTAAATCCTTTCATCTAAATTAATCAGCAACTAAAATCTTTTTCTCAAATTGTCCCCCGAATATAACAATTTAGATAAATTGTGTTTCATACATATGAAATAAATGTATGTATTAAATGTGTAGCTCTATGTTTAAGTATTAGGTAAAAAAATATGAGGCAGTGTAATAAGGCTAAATAGAGGTTAAAAACATCATTTGGTATCCACCAATGATGCATGTTCTCAGAGTGAGGATGCTGTTAGAGCTGCTGCCTATAGAGACAGGATACAGACAGGAAGTCACAGGGCATCTGTACTGCTTCAAGGGCCTGTCTGGGGTCACAGGGCTCACTAGGGGAAAGGGCGCCCTCTCAGGCTGTAAGTGGCATGGCGTGCTGGAGCACATCCTCCTCGTGAGCAAGTGTTACTGCAGGTCGGTGCCTGGTCACAAATGCAGTGCGGCCTCCTGCTGGACCTGCCCCACCACTGGAATTGGGAAGGTTGGTGTCACAGGGTTACTGCTAGAGGGCTAGGCATAAGAAGTGATCGATAAACAGCTGGGATGCAATGGCAGCCTGATGACTTGGTGACATGTGTGTCCCTCCCCTCCAAGGGAAGATATGGCACCCATGTTAGACCTTAAGCTCACCCTGAAGGATCTACTGAAGGATGCCACCTCTAATTTCTTATCTCCCTGCAGTTTGCTGGGTTACACAGGAGACAGCAGTATGGTGCCGGGCAGCCTGGCTCTTCCTGCAGCGGTGGAGCGGCAGGAGGGTCTCAGCACAGGTCAGCCTGCACAGCGAGTGGAGCCATATCACCCGGCTCATTACCTTTCAACTCATTCTCAACTCATGATATTAAAACCACCTGCTGGTCACATGTGGCTGGTAACAATCTATCCATCCACTGAACAAACTGTGTAGCCAGTACAGAGCAAAAATAATAATAATAATATTAACTGGTAACGCTTCACTTCAACCTTCATAATGCATTATAATGGTCGCCATAAGAATTAAGATTGCTTTGTACAGCATTGTGAAGGTATACATAATGCATAATAAACATGGCTATAAAATGTGCTTTATGAATTCATTATAATATGTTATGACTGTATTTAGAGATTCTTTTACATATGGCAAGATGTAATAATAATAATAACAACAACAACAGCAATAATAACAATAATAATAATAAAAATAATAATAATAATAATAAATGCTGCGTATGACTGGGTGACTCGCTGCTCCATAATCCCGGTTTATGGGAGCATGGATCGCGAGTCTGGCTCCTCCTCAATGCTCTCCGAGCTTCACTGGGGGGCTGAGGGCAGTTGTCAGTCTTCCTTTAAAAAGATCCAGTGAGGCAGAAGGATCACAGCGTATCAGCCTGGAGAGGGCAGCGCTGCTGTTTCCTGCTTGTTAGAAGTCCTCCCTTCAAGGTGAACACAGGAAGTGTTATTAAAGGCAGGCTTGTTTGTTACGAAAGCAGATGCGCAAGGCTGTTGCTGTGGGCCACAGACAGGGGCCACGAAAGGGGGCCGTCACTGGGGGCCGCAGACAGTGGCCACGAAAGGGGGCCGTTACTGGGGGCCGCAGACGGGCCAATCAAGGGGGGCGTCACTGGGGGCTGCATACAGGGGCCACGCAAGGGGGCCGTCACAGGAGCCGTCAGTGGGGGCCGCATACAGGGGCCTTGCAAGGGGGGCATCACTGGGGGGCGCATACAGGGGCTACGCAAGGGGGCCGTCACTGGGGGCTGCATACAGGGGCCACGCAAGGGGGCCGTCACTGGGGGCTGCATACAGGGGCCATCACAGGAGCCATCAGTGGGGGCCGCATACAGGGGCCTTGCAAGGGGGGCATCACTGGGGGCCGCATACAGGGGCTATGCAAGGGGGCCGTCACTGGGGGCTGCATTCGGGGGCCATCACAGGAGCCCTCAGTAGGGTCCACACACAGGTCAGTCTTTGGGGGCTGCACACAAGCCGTGGGGGCCCCAGTCACCATAAGCAGCCTTCAGGCTGGAAGAGCCGCCTGCTCAGTAAACAGAGCATTAATGTAAATATTACCGTTCTAGTTTCTGAACTTATGGGGAAAAAATCTTTATTAACAGAATTACCAGCTGTGCCATTAGTTGTTTGTTTTCTGCGGTGGGTCTCTGATAACTGGTAACTACTGAACAACTGGTAACTACTTATTGTTATGGTAGTCCCCTTAATTAACTGCAGGGCTAGTCGCGGGTGAGAGGGAGCGCTCCGTTCGGGTTTGCGGGTGGCTGAGTTTCGGGCCGACACCCCCTCCGGCTGATTGGCTGTCTCAGCACTGCAGGCTCTCTTTTCACACTGTCGATCCATCATACGCTTTAGTTACCATTCCTGCTTCAGGCCTATTTTTTATAATTAAAAGCAGAGTGTAATGTAAAAAAAGAAAGCATCTGAGCAGAGAGACAAAGTAGGCTGTTGGCCTTTCCTCAGGTTACTCCAGACTCCTCCTGTAGGCCAAAGACATGCAGTGAAGCTGATGGGCATATTTAGGTGCAGGGGCGTCCCGTCCAGGCTGCACTCCTGCCTTCTGCCCTGTGCTGCCTGAGACAGGCTCTGGCCCCCCCTGTGACCCTGACCAGGATGAGTGCTTGGAGGATGGGGTGCTGGACAGAAAAGCCAGCTGAGATCTGACGCCTTCTCTGCATGTTAAGAGGTGCCGATAGGCTTGATATTGCCATCAGAGCTTGCAGAGACACGCTCCGTAAGCTAAAAATAGGACGCATGCAGCAGCTCGCTGTGCTTCTGCCGCGGCAGATCCCACACGCATATCAGCCTCGCCGAGCAGCGAGCCGGGCCGCAGGACCTCCCGCCTGTCAGGCGCCGTGACGTCTGACGCCCTCTGAGCAGCACCGGCCCGCCTATCCGCTGGGCTGTCATGCTTCCACGGTGCAAACACGACAGGGATTGATTTTCTCCCGGAGTAAACAGGCAGGGCAATATGCATTCTGCACATGTAGTCCCCCCCCACTCCCCCAAAAGCACCCCCACCTCCCTGAATTATTGAAGCGCCGTCCCTGGACCGCTGTGCACTCCCCAGTTAGAGCAGACCCAAACCTAGCCCTCCATAAATCTAGTACCACATCTTATTACTGTTCCAGCATTGGGAGAGGGGCAGCCTTTTCAGGGTGGGGGCTGCTCTGGCTTGCCTTTTATGCCAAGCACGTGTCTGCTTTCCTGTTGTCTAGAGAGGTGTGTGTGTGTGTGTGTGGAGGGTGGGGGGGGGAGATGTCAGATTGAGATGAAGCTGAGGCTGAACACAGGATTAGAGCCAGAGAGGTTCATGGGAAAACTGGAATCTCCCATTAAGGTGAAAACATGACAGTCACGTGACGGAGCGGCCGACAGGGAAGAAGGATTTGGTGTGCTGGGAAAAACAGAGGGATGCTAGAGATGGCAAAAGAGTGTGTAGCCGGGAAGGAGAGAGCGGAGTGCCGGTGTGAATGTGCCAGCTGTTAACCTTTAAAAATGGTGCGTGTCACCGGCGGCCAGTGTGGAATTGCTGCCTTATTTGTTTGCTTGTTTATTCATTTCTTTCTGCTAAAGGGTCTGCAGGGTGGACTTTGTGGCATGTAGAGGTGAAGGATGTGTTTACATGAGGGAGAAAGTAAGTAGGTCATATACATATCAGTATACCGCGGTGGGTGCGGATTCCGTCTGTGGAATGCTAAGAACGGAAATGAAGGCACTCGTTTCTTCCTCTGCAGATTTATTAAGCTGAAGCTGTTTTAAGAAGGGAAAAGCAGGGTTATACAGTGCAGGACTGCACAACATGTCAGGTTCTGGTGTGAAATCCGCTGACTGGAGCATCACCATTCTTCTACTAAGATGTTGCTGAAACATAGTTGTTGATGGCAGCAGGATTAGCTCATGGGCTATACTGTGTAAATGTGTTGATGATTCCTGTGGTGATGTGATGATAATTTCTGTGATGATGTAATGGGACGACGGTGCCTGCGATGATGAGACCTGTGATGGAATGATGTGATGATTTCTGTGACGACGTGATGTAACAATGATGCCTGTGATGATGACTCCTGTGATGATGTAATGATGATTCTTTTGATGACTCCTGTTATGATGTTCTAATGATGATGATTCCTCATTGTCTCATTCAACCCCCCAACGGCCCCTATGGCAGGGCTTGCAAGTTGGCACCCGGGAGTTGGAAGAGATGGGCGCTCACTTCTGCAGGAGCCTTCTCTCCCTGAGGAAGAGCTCGCTGGTCCCCAGTGGGATCCACATCCAGCACGGTCCCGCCCGGCTTGACCCGGAGGACAGCCTGCAGGACCACAAGATCCACAAGTAAGCCTGCAGGTTCTTTCAGATCGCACACACCTGGACATGGCCGTTCTAGAGGTCTGCCGGATTTCCTGAGAATGGGATCTTGGCAGATGTGTTGTTTGTTCTTCCTGCATGACCCCTGTACAGCACAGATGGTGGGTCATTGAATCTGATGTGTGTGGTTAGTGACCAGGAGCTATCAGAACAAACTGGTACCATTGATCTAGAGAGAGAGACCTAATTGTCCTGGTGATACAGTTGGTCAGCACAGAGCGATCATGACAACCTGCCGGGAGCTCAGGATTGACAGCTGTGGCTACTTTAAACTTGGAGCTTTCCTCTATGGTGGCCAGAGAACCAAAATGGGCGGACATGGAATGGAGTTCACATTGGACCTACCGCTGGATTCCTAGCCTAGGGTCTAGGATATGGAGAAAATTAGGAAAAAGCTTGAAATAAGGCAGTGCTTCCCATGCACTGACGAAATGGTGAGAAACGACGGATTTCCCCAGAGTTTATGCACTGTCGCGCCTCTTCATGGTCACTAGACGCCTTTGAGTGTTATGGTGAAGATAGACGATCCACGTGGGGCTCCGACAAGGGTGAATTTATCATGAATGGATGTAAATAAAAAACAACTACAAAAAAATAGGGTCAAGACTAAGACAGGGTGAACACAAGAAAGAAAATTATAAACTTAACACAAGAAAAGACTATTAGCAGCATCTGGAATTGCAAACAAACAAATGCATCACACACACCAACAACCACAATGACCGACTGAGGAAACACACAGATAGCAAGGGCTAACTAGGGGTAGGTGTGGGCTATTACAAATAAGAGTCTAGGGGCAGCAAGGAGCAGATGAGGTCAATTAACAGATGCAGAAAGTTCAAACACCAAGGGAAACTAAAACGAGGAAAACTGAACATACTATAAATGGGGAACAAAAACTGGAAAGCTTCAAAGCCACAGCAAAAGGGGAGTCTGGATGGACAGCCAACCACTTAACCCATTAAGCCACTTGGTGGCCAGGGAAACACTTGGAGTAAAGGCTATGGGATGGTCAGTGACACCTGCTGGCCAAAAAGGGAACAGACATACTGAAGGGGCAGGACAGGGACCAATCCTGACACTGAGGTGCTGTAGTAAACAGAGGTCCCTGCAGATGCCTCTGATGATTTAGTGTTACCTGCTGTGCCGTTTGGTTCCTCTTTTTGTCATTTATACTCTGGATGTATCAGAGGAAACTCAAACAAGCTGAATAAGTTTTTTATTTTAGTCATTTAAATCTTTAAACAAGTTTGCACCCTGTCCTTAGAAGTCATTACATTCATCCTAAATGGGTTAATTTTTACCTTGGTTGGGTTTGCTTTAGTTCAGTGCCATTTCCTGGGCATTCTTTGTTCTTAGCACTGAAACAGTTTCTTTCTGCAATGGCTGGACAGGGAGAGGATCGTAGCGCAGGAGCAATCCATCTATTTCTGGAATCATGCTCTGCAGACAGGAGGCAAAGCCAGGCAGACGCAAAATGAAGGAAAACCGATCCAAATCAGGATTGGAAGCCATGGTCCGAGGACAGGCAGATGTCGATAAGGGCAAATGCCAAACGCCAAATGTGGAGCCCAAAAGAAAGGACAAAGGGCCAAGAAGCAGAATAGCAAGGGGGGGTATGCCATGAAATGAGCACTGCGAGGGGTGGGAAAATCAATACTTATAAGGAGTTAATGGGGACCAGGTGCTTTTAATCTCTGCTAACTGACCGGTTTAGTGAGCTACAGGTGTGTTTTAGCTTGCAGAGAAGGCAGAGCAGAAAGCAGCAGGGCCTGGCTGCATGGACACCTGGCTG
>JAODKM010000020.1:10044157-10054507 GCA_026780845.1 Petrocephalus sullivani
GTGCCACAGTTTACTCTGTAAGGGCAGTGATACACTGTCTTAATAAGAAAGTAATAATGCAGTTTTAAATAGATGCAGTGTACATACGGAGTGTATGCAAAAAAAGTTAAAAGTATTACATTCTATTAATATTGATATAAATACTGAGAAATACATGTAGCACTGTTTAATATATTTATGTCATTGAGTGGCAGTCATTTTAATAATCAATATAAGTCACGGGACACTGTGACACACTCAGACATGGTAAGAGCTTGTGAGAAGGTATTTCCACCAGCTTCCTCATTGTATTTTATTCCCTTGTGGCGGTGATGTGGAAATACTACAGTTTATGGTGGACAGTGAGCTTTATAGCTGGATGCTGTCAGGTTGAGATCCGTCTTCAGATCTTGTTAGGCACCGTGCTTTAAAAAGCATCTTTATTGGTTTGTAACGACAGACTAGCCGCCACTCGGTTGCCATGGAAACCAGCAAACGCATGCAAAGGAAGCGCTCCGCCGACACGTGCAGAAGTGCCCTCTCCCTTCCCTTCCTTCCGTGGGCAGCCAGGACCTGACATGACTGAGCGGGCTCCCCAGAGGGGGACCGCTGTGAATCTGCGGCTGTGATTCGGGTGTGCGGGGCACAGGCAGACGACCCTGTGCGCCTGCGTCAGCCCCCTCCGCAACCTGCCTGCGCTGCCGCTTTGACTCACCGGCTACGCGCTGACATTCTGTGCTCTCTGCTCTATTATTAATATATATTTCTGTACCTTCCGATTGCACAGCCGCCCGAGAGCGGCCCCCTCTGCTCCAGCGCGGCGCGCCCGTCTGCAACACGTTAAATCTCCTGTTGTCATGTCGACACAGCTTTCTCACAACACCAGTAGAAAAGTTACGATGTATAAAAGCAACAACTGCGTCGGAACATTGTGACAGGGCTTCGCGTCTTGCAGGTCGGAGTAGCAGCCCGCCCTAGCGAAGGCGCGCTCCGCGGTGCGTCTCGAAAGCTTCCCATTCCCGTTTCTCTCACCCCCCCGCACTCTCCCCTCCCCATTGTTCTTCCGGGTGACAGAAACTGAAGTTTCCACGTCTCAATGTATCCTGCTTTCTTTACCCTAACAGTGGGACCTGATCCCCTGGCAGTGAACACTGCTGCTCTCACCAGACGAATTGCCTCACCTCGTACTCGGCGACCTGCTCGCATCACAGAGACCCTCAATGCATCTGCCATCCTGCCCCTGCTCTCATTAGGCTGTGCAGGCAGTGTCACACACGGCAGGGATTGAGCTTCCTGTGCTTATAGCGTGAGGGAAAAGGTGGCAGTTGCGTGCAGAAAAAACACGCTACTGTTCCATTTGGCTGGGGATGCGGGGGAGGAGTTTAGTGAGGTCATCAGGGAGGCAAGACACTAGGAAAGCTTTTCTCTGACAGAAGGGTGAGATAAAGGCTGGTTCTGAGCTCAAAGTCTGCTCAGCGGAAACTGCTCTCCTCTGCTCTACTAATGTATGACTTCGGCTGGGAAATGCAGAGACTACAAACATAGTATGTTACTATTCATGAGGGCAGTATGTGGCTCCGGGGGCTGGATCGTGTCCGGCAGGTCATGAGTTCAAATTTTGCGGCCAGCTGGGTACTCATATCACGCTGAAGCCCTGAACAAGGCTTTTAACCCCACCTGCTCCGAGCAGGGGGATACAGGATGCTGATGTGTGTCGGCGTCTATCACAGCGAGCATGATGGGGATGTTTCCCCTTAGGGATGTATAAAGTACCTTTAATCTCTCTTCAGAGCCTGATGGGCCGTGTACATCATCGAAAAATGTAAGGCCTTCATTAGTAGAACCGTAGCTGAGGAATTTATGTTTGTAATATTAATCATTAGTGTAGGAAATCCAGAACAAAGAGAATCTAATCTTTAGTGGAAATTTGTTTATCACTTCTAACATGTGAAATCATCAGTACCATTTCCTACAAATAGATAATTTACACGGCGGAATGACGCAGACATGTACTAGTGTAATAGCTGGGGTGCCGTGTGAGATAGGCATGTGTGTCCATGGAGGGTGTGGTGTGAGAGGTCTGCTCGACCTCTGCCGGGCTGCCGCTGCTGCATTATCGCCAGTCCTGAGGCACAGCTTCTACGAGGCTGAGTCTGGAGGTTAGAGGCCACTGAAGAGCCGGGCTCGGTACCGTGGGGGGGTGATGGGGGTAGCTGTGGAGATCCGAAAGCACGGGTAGGAAATGCAGTCTTAAAGAGTCCAAACACAGCGGGGCTGGTGACATGGGGCCACGCAGACGGAGCGGAACGGGAGGGGAAGCGTCGCGCGAGCTGTCCGAGCTGAGCAGCGTTGCCCCTGTAGATACCCACTCCAGGTGATGAATGCCCGCGCAGGTGGAGATTTGTCCCAGAAACGCAAGAAAGGGAAGAAGGTCATGTGTCACCAGCACCGTGGAGATGGGCGAATCCGTATATGTCAGAGAAGGTGCTGGGGGAATTTGCAGAGACGGAAAACTCTGGGTGAGAAAGGTGAAGGTGTTCGAGCTGCTTCATCACCGCTGCAACAGTTGGAAAAGGTCTAGATTAAACTACATGAGGTCAGTGCAGATTACAGTCCTCCCGCCAGGGAGCCCCCAGCTTCTAATGGCCGGCTCACAGGTGGCTGCCAGGTCAAGAAATTGCTCTCAACTATTCTAAGTAGGTGCTGTGCGGCCAGCGGCTCTGCTGCCTTTGGCTCCCCTTCTGCCCCTTTTAATTTTCACCTTGAGTGGGATATTTCCTCATGACAAACACATTACTGTTCCTGAAGATCTCTAACCTTTCAGCAACTGAATAAATAGTTCCTTGAACAAGCCATTTTCCTAGAGCTTGGCTTTTATGCGTGTTGTTTTATTTTAGTACAGGAGGTATAACTCATGGGACATGCTCTACAAACTTTGGTTTTTAATCAGATCCGCCAGCCGTGCCGACTAAAGGCATTAATCCCGGAGATTTGCGTCTCTTTTCCCTGCGCTGGGGTGGCGGAGTGTGAGCTCTGGGAAGGGTACTCCCGCAGTCCGCGGGGAAGCGCCCTGCACTCCCACAGCACGCCGCATTGCCTTACTCTGACAGATCTTTGTGGCATTGAAGTGACATTCTCATGCACTTTAGGGTTTTGCCTGAGATTCAGATCATTATATGCTCGCTTAAAGAGACTCTGTTATTCCTTTGCCATTCACTTGGGACTTCATCACACACTCAGGTCCACTTGGAAACTTTATTTAAAAATCTTGAGGTCGTGGAAGTGCAGTAGAGACCAGGCTGTTCATTTGTGATGCGTTACTCTAGTCAGGAGTCGATGATAAAACTAGACCATATAGCACAACAATAAAACAATACAATAAAATACACACAAGTGGGCAACGTGAGGTGAAAGCACTGCTGACATCAGCCAGTGATTCCCACTACGCCTGTCTGCTTAGATGCTTGGCTTTAATGAAATAGCCGACCTGCAGGTGGACAGACATAAATTACGTTTGCCTGCTACAAAATGAGGGGTCGGGATTGTCAGGCTGCTGATCTGGGAAGCACAGCTGAGCTTGGAACACCCTGGACCTGAAATTGAAAACCCGTGCTGATGTAAGCCCTTGAGTGAGTGAGTGAGTGAGTGAGGGAGTGCATGAGTGAATGAGTCACTGAGTGACTGACTGAATGAGTGAGGGAGTGCATGAGTGAGTGAGTTAGTGAGTGACTGACTGAATGAGTGAGTGAGTGAGGGAGTGCATGAGTGAGTGAGTTAGTGAGTGACTGACTGACTGAATGAGTGAGTGAATTAGTGATGGACTGGTGTTCTACCAAGGGTGTCCCCTGCCTTGTGCCCTTACTGTCTTGGATAGGCTTCACCCCCCACCCCCCATGACCCTGTTTTGGATACATGTTGGGAGGTTTTGTTTGAAGATTCCTTTCATGTGGCTTTCTTTACGGTGGAAGACCAGACCAGACAGGTTTAAAAATGCTAATAGAAGGTAACAGAAATGTCACAGTTTCCATGTTTTACATTATTTTCAGTGTGTTCAAAGTCTGCTGGAACCTGACTGCATTTACATAAATTTATACCAGGATCTTCTACACCAGCTTTATTAAAACACTGTTCAGTGTTGACCCAAAATGATCTTTGTGATGGCAATTTCTCTAGGCAGGGCACACAAATCAGGGTACACACTGCATGGAATGTTAGCCCAACACAGGGCATAACCAGGAGGAAACACATGGCAAAAATGCAAGTTCCACTAACAGCAGGGGTGGGGTTCAAACCTCAACCCTAGCTGCAATACTCAAAGCAAGAAAAAACTCTACTAACAGTACAGTAGCTGTATCTAGAACCAGTCAAAAATCCAAGTAAACCTGATTGAAACCAGAATTATCTTTGCTTTTAACTCTATTTATTAGACAACTTTGACAGGAGTGTAAGTCGTTCTTATGCGCTATTGAGTACAGTTAAAATGTATTTATGCCATGCAGAAAGGGTCGGTATATGAGTCCTGTATGTGTGGTTCCCAGTGAGGAGATAGTATCATGATCTAGGATTGCTGTAATCCCTGGCATCTGAAACATATGTCTTTCTATCGGTATTACAGCACAATGAGAAATAATTTATTCTTCAGCAAGGTAACAAACCAGAACACGCCTCAAAATTCTGAGAACGATCTGGAGAAGGACAACTCAGACTAATGACCAGGCCTGCCCAGTCCCCAGTCCCCAGTGCTGCAGAACCCGTAGAGGAGGCACTGGACAGGAGAGTCACAGCGAAGCAGCCAGCACCCGACGTCTCGGGTTGCTGCCACAACAGAGCGGGCGAGGTGTCAGGTGGTCCTGCCAAAAACAAAAGCCTCATGTTATTACAAGAAATGGGGATATTTTAAGGAGCTGAAGCTTTACAGAGAATTTTTAATTTTTACACTCCTTTGATTCCCTTTGTCTTCCAGTTTTGCATATTGCAATGTGTTTTTTTCCATTACCAAGCATTTATAAGAAAATATTTCAAGTGAAACACTGATGATGATGAAAAAACCCTGGTTTCCAGCAGTACTCGAACTTTTGATTGGTCCTGTATATATTTTTAAAATGTTACTCATGTCCTGTTTTCCGCAATGAGGACACGCAGAGCAATCGAGGCTGGTATACCCCGTACCTCTCCGCCCGCCTGTCCCACAGGACCTGATTAGACCGGCATCTCCTGCTGTCAGAGTAGCACGCTTGTGTGCCTGGCAGTACCAGCTCTCCCCATACAGCTCGTCGCTTAATCTGCTAATTAAATTGTTTGTGGGACTTGTGTCTGCGTGGTGTTCGATGGGGCATGCATGGTGGTAAGCCGCTTAGTCACAGAGGAGCCTTCAGGGGATTGTCACCTCCAGAGGCCCCTTGCTCAGCTCCTGGGCCGCCTCTGAAACTGACTCCTGCCTTTTTGGGAATCTAATCCAATCTGTGTTGTTATATTTTCATGGTCCGCTTTTTATTATTTCATGTGTCTTTAATTAATCCTCCTTTCCAGTTACTTAGGCAACATCGTCTGTCCAGTCAGCATCAGTGTTGTGCAAAATTTCCCTTTGTTGTTCAGGCATCAGATGAAAGTATATTAGTGGTGCATGGGACAAGAAGTCTTAAGAAATATTGCTTTAATGTATTCTCCCATTTTGTAGTGTGTGGATACTTATGCTTTTTCCAGTAGTAATTTAACCTGGGAATGTATTTGTTCATTTAAGGAATGTAAGCCATAAATGTATGTGGTAATGAGTAGGCCTAAAGGAATAACACAGATAATAAAACAAATAATCTGAATTTCTGCGCAGGTTGTCAATTTGTCAGATTTTTACCTTTGCTGGATCTAAAACCTAATGGCACTTTTCCACTGGCATACAGGAACTGAGCCATACCTGTGCCATAGCGCGAAGAGAGTGAGAGCGCGGTTCCTGATTACTTTGGTTTTCCACTGGCATAAGGAACCGAGCCATTCGGCGAAGAGAGATTAGTTACAGCTCGGTTCCTGATCACTTCGGTTTTCCACTGGCATAAGGAACCGAGCCATACCCGTGCCGTACCGTGAAGAGAGACTAGTTACAGCAGAAAGGTCGGCTCGGTAAAGGTGTCGCTGGGTTTGGAGAGCGACTAACGTAAAACCGAAGTGATGCTTATTTACTGTTCACATGGTGATCTACATATCAAAGGTGTTGAGGTCAGGGCTCTGTGAAGGCCAGTCAAGTTTCCATGTCTTTATAGATCATGTTGGAACAGGAAGAGGCCATCCCCAAACTGTTCCCATGAAGTTGGGAGCATTAAATTGACCAAAATGGCTTTGTATGATGAAGCATTAAGAGTTATTTTCACTGGAACTAAGGGGCCAAGCCCATCCCCTGAAAAACAACCCCATACCATAACCCCTCCCCTCCACTAAACTTTACACTTGGCACAATGCAGTCAGTTCTCCTGGCAACTGCCAAGACTCATCCATCGGATTTCCAGACAGAAAAGCGTGATTCGTCACTCCAGAGGACACGTCTCCACTGCTCTAGAGTCCAGTGGCAGTGTGCTTTACACCACTGCATCCGACACTTTGCATTGCACTTAGTGATGTAAGGCTTTGCTGCGGCTGCTTGACCATGGAAACCATTCCTGGAAGCTCTCTACTCAATGTTCTTGAGCTGATCTGAAGGCCACATGAAGTTTGGTGGTCTGTAGCTATTGACTTTGCAGAAACTGTGCACCTCAGCATGTGCTGTCCCTGCTTTGTGATTTTACGTGGCCTACCACTTCGTGGCTGAGTTGCTGTTGCTCCCAATTGCTTGAGGTATATTACAATACCACTAACAGTTGACTGTGGAATATGTAGTAACTTTGGTGACTGGTGTCCCATCCCAGTGTGTTGCCTGTATTGCCTGGCAGTACTGGGCTTCATGCATGTCAAGCTTACTGCAGTTAAAACCATGAGCCATCAAAAAGACTCCTTTGGCTCATCTATTTTGCTTTTATTATTATAATAATTTCTACAAAATAACACGCAGTTAAATAGGCCGTACCTGGTTTTGATTTATCGACACACAATCATATTGAAGACTACACTGCTCTAAAACTCTCAGTTTTAAAGTGGTTTATAAAACCTGAAACAGCTCAAAGTGTCCTCTCAGGTCTCCCTAACTTAGCCTATAGACCACAGCACACTGCACCAGTGATGACTAATGTTTACATTGAACTAGAGGGAGTCGGCTGGTTTATCAGAGCCCAACATGCCTCCAATGAAATTTCATTGCATGCAAAGTTGAATAAAGAATGCTTACATAGCCTAGGCAACCGTGAAGGACAACCCCAACCACAACAGACACAAATGACAGCATAGTTGTAGCGTCTCTCTTGTTTACCTCTTCAATTGAATCCCATTGTTTTCACAAAATACCCGTGCGCTTGGGCTATTTGCACACACTGTGTGTTACACATCAAAATACGTCACCACAGTGTGTCGTATCTCAGCAGACTCTGACTTAAGTCTGCTGAATGGGATGCAGCCACCATAAAATTCATTTATAATACGGAAATGAATAGCTAAAGAGGGTGGCATATATTTTTACGTGTACTCAGATAAGCCGTCCCACAGGCTATGAGATAGCAGCAAGGTTTGTCTTGTTTCTTCCCAGTTCCTTCTGCAATCCACATAAATTCGCTTTAGCTGACTTGGTATCTTTAACTTATGCTCAGCGTGTGCTTTGCAAAGGGCCTGCATCCCATCCGGAACATGTCTGTGTTTCTTGGGCTCAGATGCAGGCTTCCCCCTGACCCAAGAGATGCATGTTTGGTAGATGGATGGAGCTGCTGCAAATACATTTCTGCCTCATTTTATATATTTCCTTGTAGAAGCTTAATCACAGTGCGCTCTAAGTAACAAATGTACGGGATGGACTTGCAGAAAGGAATGTCTTTCCTTCCCAGTCGATGTGCAGCGAAGCGGAGAAGGCAGCCTTGTGCGCGGGAACATGAGTGTGACGATAAAGACCTGCTGCCTCATGGACCTGTCCTTGCGCTGTTAATGAAGGTGTCACACATTGTTTGAAAGCCACGGTATCTCTCAGCGCACACATTCTGCAGCAAACAGTTCATAAAAATAGGGCTTTTTTCCTGCCTTTCGCGCTAATGATTAGGTCACGGCTGACGGCTCCCTCCAGGCAGACCCTCTAATGTGATGTGAACTGTAAACATTAGAAACGACTCTGTGGGGGGGATGTGTGGCTGTACACCCATATCACCTACAGTCGCTCCTTGGGGGGGGTGGGGGGTTTCAGAGCCAATCCAAAACTACGCTGACATGCACGGACACCACCCTGCACTCACAGACTGATGGCAAAGGCAGACAGGGGTCTAGTCTTCTTGGTTTTGTTCTCATTGCTTATCTCTTGTTTATTCAGCCTAATCAACATTATTATTAATATTTGAAATTGATGTTCCATTTCCTTTTATGTACAGTACTACTCAATATACTCAATATAGTTTTTCATTTTGGAAAAAAATACCAAGCTTCCTGTGTATTGCATTATTTATCGACTTGGATGCCATTTAACTCCTGCACAATAGAACATCATTTAATAACAGTGGAAAAGTACTCATTACTAATTATCAGTGCCGTAAATATTTGTTATAAAAATTGACCTCCTGAACTTTTCCTCATAAATAAAGTTTGGCCGATCTGCAAGTAATTACTTGCCTGCACAGGCAGTGTCCTCAGATTATCGTTAAAAAGCTCAACGGAGGATGAAAGTACATTCTGCGCTAAAAGGAAATTGCTTAGATGGTATCGCCACTCACGGATGGATTTCGCAGCCGCAGACGTGCGCCCGGCTGTTAGCCAGCGGTGGACATTCATCCATCTGCTCCCGAATGTACTGATCCAATTAGGGAGGCGAGGATCACACACCTAGGGAGACACCGGGGCATGTACAATTCATCTAGAGAACATCTCTGCATTGTGGAATAAAAGCTACCAATGCAACACAGAGCTGAGCTGGACTCAGTTCTGCAGTCTGAGCACGGTCAGGTGATATTCCGAGTACACCTCTCAGAAATGCATTTTTCATTCAGAAAAAATGATGCATTTAAAGGCAAAGTGAATCTGCCTGCACAGTGAAGAGCACCCGATAACAAAGGAGGTCGAGCTCGGAGTAAAAGGTTCTCAGTACCTTTCATTTCGGGACATTTTCCAAATGTACACGGTTCCTGCTGCACACTCAACTTTTGAAAAACACTCGTCTTTTTGTCAGCTTTTAGACTAAAATGAGAAAATCAGCTAGTAGGAGAAGCAGAAGGGCCGGAAAAAAATGCGCTCTTTTCACATAAATGAGATAAACTGGAAGTATGCTGAAATCACCCATAGAGAAGATGGAAGGATTGTTTGTTTGTTCCTTTATTTATTTTTTCTGTTGCTAGTTACTAATTTCCCAGGAAGGTCACATGACCAGTACCAACGGCACCAGACATACTTCATCGCTCTCTAATGGCTCTTCATACAGCCCCCCCAAGCAGGTGCCACAGCCTAATCGATATCTGGGGGATGTTCCACAAAGCAGGATTTCTCAGTTAGCTGGGTTTACTTGAACTGAGTTTAAGTTTCCTATTGGACAATCCTGACTTCTAGCTTAAGTAAACCTTGCTAACTGAGAAATCCTGCTTTGTGGAACACCCTCTGGTTGGTCTCACGTTCCTATTGTGTTTATATTTCCTTCTTACAAATAATTTATATTTTTCCTCTTTATTTGCTCTTTATTTTGCTCTTTATATGCCCCTAAAATGTACGATGCATCACGAGACTGAAGCTTATATAAAGTGACCATAGGACCATGTCCTATAGTGCTTAACATGAACATACAGTAAGTCATCGTAGCTTGGAATATATTACATTATATTTAACTAAGCTTTCTTTTCAGAAGGCACGCATTCAGCGGCACGTACAGTAAATAAACCTTGCCTCTAAATATTTAAATAAGTGCTCTATAATTGATATATTTGCTTAGCGAGAATGTGTCTTTGGAGAATTAACCCTGCTTTCTGGAGGTGTTCTGGCAAAACAACAGAGGAGCTTGTGCTCATGTTTCATAATCACACGCAGATTTGGCGGTGACAGTCGAGACTCCTGCAGACCTCAATGTGGAGACCAAAGCTGTGCCGTCTTTAATGTCATCCTGAGAGAGGACTTCAAATACACTGCAGCTTGTCTGAATTAATTTGTATTAATTTGTCAATTTATCTCTTACACTCTTACAGTGTCGCTTCTACCTGAGTCTCGATGTGTCAGTGGGTGTCCCTTCTAACTGACTCTCGATGTGTCAGTGGGTGTCCCTTCTAACTGAGTCTCGGT
>JAODKM010000020.1:10064026-10089781 GCA_026780845.1 Petrocephalus sullivani
TGTCGTCACTTCCGGCCTCTAGGCTCGTAATCTGACTCGGATCCCGACCTCCCGAGAGTAAAGGAACGCACGATTAGGTGATCTCCTTGGTGACTGTAGCAGTAGCGCTAATGATGTAATGGCCACACAGCCTGACCCTGACGGTTCTCACGCCTCTTACAGACTTACAGCCTGCTAGCGCGCTGGTACCTGCCGGTTCTCTCGCGTCTGTCCATTCCAGGGAGTGTGCTGTATGGGTCTAACCTCGAGGTATTCCAAGCAGTTAACATCTTGTGCTTTATTGTTTGCGCCCCTAGGGCTGTGCAGTATCGATCCAGCCAGTTAGGGAACGCAGCAAGACCCCGTAGTTGGGCAGGTGCAATAAATGACCCCATGTTCGCCAATTTGTGAAGCTGGAGGAGTGAGTTGGGGGTGTGTCTGCAGGAACCTGGCCTGATGGCCTGAGTTGTGCCCTACTATAGGCTGCCTTTCCCCTTCCACGGTGATGGCACTTCCTCAGCTCCTCATGTCAGGGGCCGTTCTGCTCCCTCACGCCGGACATGAGCTCACACACTGACAATTATCTGGACATGGCGAGAGGAGTACCCTAGAGTAGGCAAGGCGAGGCAAGTTTATTTATACAGCACAATTCAGACACAAAGCCATTCAAAGTACTTTACAAATGCAGAAGAATACATTTAAATAAAAGACATTAAAATAACATTTATAAAAAATAAAACCCTAAAAGCCAAACAAACAAACAGTTATCTGAAGTTACAGTGTGGTGACGATGTATGACTAAACTGATTATCTTTGTTGAAAATCTGCAGCAACCAGTAATGTTCTAAACCCTGATTTAAATGAGATGACAGTTTTAGCAAGCCTCAGGAAGCTGGTTCCACAGGCGGGGAGCATAGAAACTGAACGCTGCTTCACCCTGCTTGGTCTTGATTCTGGGAACACTGAGTAGGCCTTTCCCAGATGACATCAGGGATCTGGATGCTTTATAGCATTCAAGTGAATCAAAAATGTCTTTAGGCCCGAGCTAGTTTAGAGCTTTGTACAAATGTAAAATTTTAAAATCAATCCTGTAATGCACAGGAAGAGGCTCTAGAGAGGCTGGACATGAACTCAGGCATACGTACATGGCGACCAGCTTCTTCTACAGCACGAACTTCGTTAGAGGCACACTATCTCCACGGCACACAGCTCCATCAAAAACTGACTCCCCAGACACCTCAGGCAGTCGTTCCAAATAAAACACTGGTGCGGTGCGGCACCGGTTTTCAGTCTTTTTCTGTCACTCTTTGTGGCATCGTCACTTTCGAAGTGCATACTGCATAGGGACGTGTCCTGTACTGAAAGGAGGACCTTCCTGCCTCCTTATTAACTTACACCTTCCACAGTTTTTTGTCTATTGGGAACCGGGATACCTCTGCTTAGAGTCACAGCAGCATGGTGTGCTGCAGTAAGACAGAATTTGGCCGTTTTTCCTTGATAAACCAGAAGGCCAGACGCACCGCTTTGCTGAATTCCCACCTCCCAGAAATAGGAAGTGCGATAAAGGCCTATTCTCGCTCCAGAGAGGCCGGACACAAGCTCACGCACTGAAACAGATTAGCACAAGGTGAGCGGGGTATACGCGGCTATAATCCCTGCAGAGGCTGGACATGATCTCACGCACAGACAGGCACTGGCATAGGGTGAGGGGGGTATCTGTGACTAATCTCCGTCTAGAGAGATCGAACATTAGCAAAAGGGATATCCATAACTATTCCGGCCGTAACACCCTCTGTTTCTTCCTGTGTATCACCGGTTTTAAGGGTTCCTGGAAACAGCTGCTCAGACCCCACCCACCCACCCCCGCAAAACAAACAAATAAATAAATAAATCCATGATATCGAGGAGGGAAGCATGCTCTAGGCACCAGCAGGGAAGCATGCTCTAGGCACCCCCCAGGAGCCAGGAAGGGGAATGGCGCTATGCTCCCGGGTTAGCCGGTGGGCAACCAATCCCTGATCAGTGCGGGCTTTGGGGTGGGGCCTATTTGACATGCAGCACATGCAATGTCTGACATAACAAAAACACATCTTGAAAGTAACGAGTCCGGTATTAGTCCAGCTGTAGCAGCGTAATGCGGTTACCATTTTCATTTATGTGCCGCTTCCGGAACAATCTATCATTTCATTCTGTTACCTCGTGTGAATTGATGATACAATAAAGGTCTGCAGTGGTGCTTGGCTGGCTGATTCCTCTGGGCCCTCGGCTTTCCTGGCTCCACAGATGTTTTAATGATCACATTTTTGACATTACGTTGTGTCATACTTTCATCCAGAGAATGCTACACTTTCGCCTTGTGTCGCAGGCTGAGATTTGGCTCCCACTGGGTGACATGGCCTTAACCCCCTCCCTCCCCATCGCGCTGTACACATGCTAGAGAAGACCTTCATGATTGCTCTTTATTTTAGCGCTTGCTGACTCGTTTAACTTAATTATGCCTGATTGCTGATTGCTTTTAAAGTGACTGGCAGCTCTCCCTTGCTGTCAGATGGGACTCTGACAAGCAGTGATTGGGGCTTTGGGCTGGCTGCTTGCTTTGTTAAGGGCTGGGTTTTGCGCTAAACTTTAGCTGCATGAACAGTCCCCCAGCGTTCCACACACACATTTTTATATTCATAACTTTGTGCCATTCATTTATATGGAAAAAACCCTAATCCCAACCACAACACCCTTAACCCCTACCCAGCCTTAACCTTAACCATAAGCAACTAAACAAATTACAAGACTTTTGGCATTTTTAGTGTTTTGATTGCAATCACAGATTTTTATAAAACTGAGGTTCCCTTGTGGGAAGTGAAGAAATGGTCCGCACAACATAAAAAAGTTTTTTTTTGTTTCACGTTGTGGGGACCCCCACCCCTTCCCACACACACACACACACACACACACACACAGGCATAACGAATTCTCACTTAACAGCTGCTTCAGAGGAACCCCGGGGATACGGAAATCCCAAACAACACTCTATTTACAGCCCTGCACTGATTTATCTTGCCCTGGCAAACTACAGAGAACAAGGCGGGAGGTATCTTTTATGTTTCTTTTAGAAAAGGAGCTGGAATTACAAAGGCTTTGGGAACCACTGCAGCCAGCATATGTGGAGTTTGATCTGGATGCGGTGGATGGTGGCCGTGTCCCGTTATATCAGGTGTAGGTGAACCTGGGGGGTGTGCTGCTACAGTATGTCGAGATATGGTGGAGATGACCCGTCAGTGCGGATGGTACCATAGGTATGTGAGTGTTCATTTTGGACGAGATAAGCGAGTGACCGCAGTGGGCTCTGCCAGAATCTGAGCGGCCATGTTGGATGGTTCTGGAAGTGGACAACCTAACAGAACCACCAAACTTTCTGCAGCATCTTCGAGGATGATGAGCCTCCCTGCCCAGAGAGGATCGAGTACCACGGTGTCGCTGACTGGCCAGACCACTGCGATGACAGCCTGGACTCCGAGGTCGACGCAAATGTGTCCAGCTCAGAGGAGGAGGACGACGGCGAGGAAGAGGAAGGGAGAGGAGGCAGGCAGCGGCCCGACACTGAGGGAACGCGCCACCTCCAGGTTTCCCGCGGGGGGGTGCTGAGTCGAGCCTCATGTCTCTGAGGTCTCAGGATAGCTGGCACGGCTGACCAGCAGAGGCCTGCTCAGCACAGCCTTTGTGGGTAGATTTTGTACTGTATGTATTCTAACCTAGCATTTAATATTGAGTTGTATTGAATATTAACATAATTCATTAATCATTAAATTATTGACCTTCACATAAGAAATGAGCTGTGATATGCATTTTATTACAAATAATATAACTAAAATGAAGTAATTGGCATCCATACTTAAATGACTCTTGAATTATTCTCTTAGTTAATTTGGTAATTATCATAACCATTAGCATTTTGCTGATAAAGGCATATATCCATGCTGGTTTTGTCCTTCTTGGAATAGCACTGTGGTTTACTGTGATAGTTTAATATTAACTTGTTAAGGGCTCCTGTCTGGGACAATTATTAAAATGCTGTTTATCAAAGCGTCCCAATAAACTATTGAAAAGGCGGCTGGAGTGGAGAGGAGTCACCATAATTTATGTGCTCAGGACAGTGCCAATTGACACATTGCATCAGAATTCACACCACAAAAACACGGCAAAGAGGAACGGAAAATGAGCCTCCTTTAGACTAAATGCAAATGGTTTCAGGGCAACAACTAGCAATTTCATCTACCGACTGGATTTATTTTTAAAAATATATGTTTAACTTTTGAGGTATAATTTACTTGAAGAAGTACAGTATGTAATAGAATTGTTTTCATCCCCGCCAGATGTTACCAAGGTGACCGGATTGTGTATGGGTTCGTCTGGCACCTGAAACACGAACAAACAAATGCAAACGAGGTTCGGGACGGAACTGAAATTCAGAAAGGCTTCTGACGTGCCTTCTGTGTTGTACAGGCAACCCCAGGGTTAAGCAATGTATGACAACTTGTACTTACGATCAGGCTGGCATAAATCCCATTATATTAAAAATTTGGGTTAAAAAAAAAAAATTGGTTCTTAATAAAAGACCGACAGACTACTTTGTGATGCTTGCAAAAACATTGCGTGGTTGTTGGCTCAGGATATGTTACCGTACCATATGTAGTATCTTATTATTATTATTATTATTATTATTATTATGTAATTTAATATATTTGTTTGGCTTACCTACAAATTTGACCTAAAACGGTCTTAGGGAAGGGATCTCGTTCTAACCCTAACCCTAACCCTAACCGTTCGTTCTCAGCTCCAGTGCTGAAGGAATGCCAGAAGCCCTCTGGATCTTACCTAACGCCCGTGCAGCCACTCCCCACCCCCCCCAGACCCGGCTGAGCTGCATGCCCTGCGCGTACCGCGGCCGCTGCTGGCTCTGCCATCGCGGCTTGTCAGGCTCACTGCCGCTCTTTGGCCCGCTGACCTGCTCTTCCGCCTCTCTGGCTCAGCGCAATTCCCCTGCTGGCCACTCCCCTCCTCGCTCCCCTGCTGCTGGGCCACTCCCCTCTTCGCTCCCCTACTGCTGGGCCACTCCCCTCTTCGCTCCCCTGCTGCTGGGCCACTCCCCTCCTCGCTCACCCGCCGAGCCCTAACCGCAAACACAGAATGACTGCACTGTCTAGTTTGCTGCTTTCGTCTCACATTTTTTGGTGGTGAGGGTTTAATCATGCAGTTGAACAAACAAAACCATTTTTAACTCGGGTACGTTTGATCAGTTATGTATGACAGATTTTGATGTCTAACCAGCAGCTGTTGACAGAATCACCAAGGGGCTTTCTTTGGCATTTGGCAATCCTCACCTAATTTGGGTCAGGTTGCAATTAGCCCTCATATGGTATCTTTAGTACAAATGAATTGCTAACTATGGAGTAACCCATAAACCTGGCCGGGCTGTGGCCAAAACAGGCTGGAGTGTATGACCTGTCTGATAGAGGCTAAGATGGTCATTCAGCTGAACCAAAATGGAAACACAGAAAGCAGTACATGTCACTTGAAGGTAGTGAAGTCATAACGGTGGAATATTTCTCTAATAAACACTTGCTGTGCCATGCTGTGAAGTCATGAATGATTTATGAGCCGGATATGTATACAGACGGATGGCAAGGCACTTTGGATTCGCCGTGCCGGAATTTCGCCCTTCGCTTCGCGTCCTTCCTGTTAATTTTCCTGGCATTTCATTAGCGAGCCACTGTGTGGCCCTGACTGCTGTAGACGCACCTCCTGACTTAGCTCTGACCTACACGCTTGTGTCATGTGACGCATGCCAAACATGCCACTGTCCTTTGGCGGTCTTGCCTCTGCCGCCGCCACAGACAGATCGTCTAATTAGATGCCAGCTCACCGAAGGGCAGCTGAGGCTGCGAGCAGAGCAGCATAAGACAGGCCTCGTTGAAATGCAGCCGACGACCAGCGACACACACATGACTGCCTTTCTTAATCTCGGCTTCTCCCTGGTCCGTCTGCCCACCGGATTTATGAGTGAGTCATCCCTCCCTTCCTGATGGGGCCATGGGTTTCCAAAGCCCTATCCTGTGATGATCACGCTCAACTCGGATTGGCCCTGACGTGTAAGATCAAGAGTTTAGAAAACTACTGCTCTCTTTCACTCACAGACCCAAACACTTGATGAACAAATAAAAAGTTTGCTGGATACATCTGACCCTATAGTCTATGGTGTAATTGTGCATCCCTTTTAACCCAAAGGCCGTCATTAGACACGTGGCTATTAAATGGATATTTTCGGATTTCTGTGCTGGTCGACATGCCCAAAGCCGTGGCTTGCTCCTTGGTAATGTAACGCCCGTGATGTCTTTATCTGAGAATCTGCCAGGTCCAAATTCGTGGGAGCAAATTAAACTTTCAACCAGATGGACGTTTTTAATGAGCGCGAGGAGGAGAGACGGCAACGATGCCCCTGTTAAAAAGCTAATGGTGTATGAAAACAACACTGGCAAGGTTGTCGAGCGGATGCAACCGTTAATGGAACCGTCCGAAGGAATAAAGCATAAATGCTCATAACAGAAGAATGAGATCAGTCTGGAATCAACACGGAATTGTTTCCTGGTTACTTGTCATTCCCTTGATCATGTTTATGAATATAAATTGGATGCTATTAAAAATGTAATTGTTGACTTTTAGCTGTTGTCCACAGAGGCTATACAGACATGCTGCTAATAGTATCTTGCTCCATCTAGCCCCTTTGGTTGTCTCTAACAGCATGACTGATGGAAACTAACTCCCAGAGACATTACAGTGCAGTTTTTTTTTTTTTTGCAGATTAAAAGCTAATTTGCGTACTCATTATGTTTGGGCTGTTTTTGATGGTTTGGGAAGAGGCCAGCGAGTAGTGACAGAAAGCCCAGCACCTACGTTTATAAGGCCCGGAAGACACGGGGAGTGAAAGGAATTCACAAGACACTGCTGAAATTGAGTCTGACCCTTTATTTCATCACTTACACCATGGTGTGACAAGAGAAAATCTGTCATCTTCAGCTCCCTCCCGTCCAAAACATGCACACACACACACACACACACACGCATACACACATGCCTCTATTCTGAGATGTGGTCACACATATCATGTCTGCGACATCCTGTAAAGACATTTGTGAGAAAACCAAAGGTTCTTTTACTTGTATTTAAACTTCAAACCTGAAACAATATGCATTTTTCGGGATGTTTATGTTCAGAGAATCACCCAGCAAGAACAGATTATTGGCCAAATATGTGTAGCTGCAAGGACCCAAGGGTTTAGTAAATAAGTAATGACTTTGAACAAATTCCTCTGGTTTCGGAGATTTCTGCATGTTTTCCCCTACATAGAAATGTCTTTAAAGCTCAGTTTTTGTGCAGCTGTTGCTGGAGCTTAACAAGGCATACTGTGTCAGGACGCGGCATGGTGTTTACCTACATCTGTGCAGGGAGGCAGCCCATGGCCATAGATGGGGGAGTGCCGCTTTGACCGAGTGAGCTGCTTGTGAGGATGTCCCCGACAGGCATGGTGGTTACAACTATGTGACCTGCCTCTGGGTAACAGATGAGAGTTTTGTTGTGAAATTTTACTTTAATGTAGAGGAATAACAACCAAACTTCTGTTTCTTTGGTGATGTGTTGGGGTGGTAAAAACAGCCACATCACAGTAAGGGGATTCCTGTTCTTGCTTTGGGTTCTTGAAGCAGAACAGAACACCTGGAATCGTACTAAGTGAATTATTATCCAAATGCAATACTATGGTGACTTCTGGCATTTGGTGTCCAAGATCCTGAAATCCTCCAGGTGTGTGTGTGTGTATCAGAAACAGGTATGGCCTTCCAGAGGAGGAGAAGTATAGCTGGGAACAAGCTGTAATTAGCTGAGAGTGGTTTAGAGGAAGTTTGGGCTGTGTGTGTCAGGGAGACTGGAAGTAATGATCTAGCTCTCCTGGGTTTACACTCTCTTCATTGAAGTTAGAGAGCAAAGTGGTTATTTTTGAATGTTGCTTGGTTTGCCTTACTCAAATATCCTGAGGGCGCTAAAGAGATCAGCCCCTTCTCTCCTCCAGTCCCTGTGTTTGGGAAATTTGTGGTCAGAGCCAGGTCTTCATGGATACTGTTCCTTTGGAATGTCCCATCGTCCGTTTGCATCGTCTGGCTGCCCAACAACATGCGTATAATTGTAATTTAAGATCCTTAACCAAGTGTTAAAAAAGCATAAATCCATGCTAATCTGTACCTTTATGATGTAAAGGTCTCCCAAATGTCTTCTGTGGGGTATTTCAGTGTTCATTCAGCCCTGTGTGTAGGACTGCATTTTTTACACCTGAGCAGGGTTTTGGTCTGTTACAAAAGCATTCATATGAGCATTATGGCAGGGCACGGTGAATGCTAAAAAAGGGGACAATCCATGGAGGGGCGCCCATACAGGGGTTTATTAAACAAACTGAACACAAAGGGGAACACCACAATAAGGGGGCCACGAGGGATGAAAAACAAAACAGGGGAATTACTAACAGAATCATAAAAAAACAAACTATGGAAAGAACAACAGAGTAGGACTAGGAAATCAAGTCAAGCTACAAAACGAAGTAACATAAGGACAAGCTCAAAACGCTACAGACCTAACAAATGCAACGACTCACTAAGGAACAGAAAGAGGACGGGCACTTCAATCTACAACTAACAAGCCGTGATGCAGGACAGGTGGGAACCATAACTCAGTTAACCAATCAACGGCACGGCGCAACAAGCAATAGGTGGCGTAAATTACAAATACACACAGAAAATCAGAAACCTTAACATTGAAGGCTGACGCTACAAAAAACCAGGAACATAAACAGAATTAAACCTGGGATCAAATACAACGGACTGTAATTGGAATATATACACTTAATAAACCAGGAGAACATAAAATAACAAATGTTTAATAACAAGAAGGGGAGCTAAGAACCGTGGCCAACCGCTTAGCCCGTTCGGCCATGCAGTGGCCCAGGGAGCAAGCAAACACACTAGGGCCCAAGGGGTTAAAAGACAGAAGAGGGAACAGGATGGCCAGTGACACCTGCTGGTCAAATGGCATCAAGGCACATGGGACAGGACTAGATGGGCACTGATCCTGACAACAAATCATATTAAAAGTATATAAGGGTGACATCACTTCCCTGCACTGGATACAATGATGCATGGATGGCCTATAAATCCATAGTTTTTATTCTGGCTAATGGGAAACATCAAGCAAACAAAGAAATATTAATAAAATGTAGTTACTGTCATGCTCAGCCCCGCCCGGCGTGTCTTTTCCCCTGTGCTTCCCTCAGGCGGGGCTTAATCACCCACACCTGAGTCTTGTTTAGCTTTACCCTGTGTTTCAATCCCATTGTTAACCCAGCACACCTGCCTTACGTTTACTCCTTGATGTCCTGCCCTATATTAGTCAGTTTGCGTCCTGTTCCCCTTGTCGGTTATTGTCAATGTTACCTGTGGCTTTGAGTTCCCGTTTTTCCCCTATTCTGAGAATAAACACCCCTTTGAGGGGCTTCATAACCGCAGCCTGCATTATGGGTCGTTCATCCCGCCGCCGCCACAATAGTTATATAAAAATTCAATAAAAACTTGGTTAAATAAATAAATAAATACTTCTGATAATGAGAACATAGTTTTTGAGAAGCATCATGCATGCGTCCATTATTCATACCTGCTTGTCCTGTGCAGTCTGTGGAGCTTATCCTGGAAGCCATGGGTGCAATGCAGGGCATAACCCGGGACCCAGGGATGCCAACCAATCGCAGGGCACACACACACACCATTCACTGCCCAATTTTCTTTGAAATGTTTCTAGGTAGTGGGGGGAAACCGCACAACAACTTGAAGAAAAAAATATATAATATGCTGCGGGGTTATGGTTTCAAAATAACTGTTAAAAATGTTTAAAGAGAAATTAATTCAAGAAAATCCATTTTCAGGTTATAAAGGTATATTAAACCCCCCATTAGACACATGGATAGTTTTTTTCTTTGCATTCCAAATTTCAGCGTACAAAGTAATGTTATTATGTATAATGGATTATTTGTGCATACTTTAGAGGACCAGTTTGCTGTTAAAATAGCACTAGCACCACATCTTGCTGTTACACTAAATGAAATGATCTTGAAACGGGTTTAATCCCTGGCAAGTAGGGAATCCCCCCTGAAGACCAGCCACTACACTTAATATGAATATTTAAGTGACTGAATTGCCTCATGAAGATGAGCTGAAAGCACATTAAAAGACAATAGGCAGTTTACTTAATGGGCTGTGTGCAGAGCAGGCCCTCATGGAGAAGGGAACTTCACCACTAAATGGAAACCTAATGTAGAGCAGACAACATTCGCCAGACCTCTTCCAACCAGGTGCTGCTTTTGGAGCCCTTCTAGTCCTCTCTTCACAGGCACCCCACTTCCTGTTTACATTTTAGCCATACAGTGGTCTTCTGGGTAGTGGAGTGTTTTCAGCTGAGTTTTCTCCACCTCTAGACTTACTCTGCAACACAGGGAATCCACTTTGTCAAAATTGTTGGAAAATGAAACAGCATGTGAAATCTGACAGTGTCAAATTTGACTGACCTGGACACTGAATAAAACATTGATACGCAAAATGGAATTCATATTTTAGTAGGATTCTACCAAAAATGGTCATGGTACACCCTCCCTGCCACTCAATAGATAAACAACCGAAACAGACATGGTAATGTATGTAGAAAATTAATTCATATTGATTTGTTTAGTTGCATTATGTTTTTGTACTGTGGGGGGGTCTGTAGTGCCTGGTGGAGACCATGATAACACAGGAGGAACATACAAACACACGCATGGAGGCATGGTGGAGACTCAACCCCTTGGCCCAGAGGTGAGGCAACAGTGGTAATCACTGCGCCACCATACTGAAAACTATGCTCGTGTAAAAGTAGAAGTAAGTTACAAAGATTCTGAATTCTTGCTCAGATCAGATTTGCCTCTTGATGGTTCACATTCATAATTACAATTGACCTGTTTGTAACTGTAATAAGAATGCATCTGTTCTCGGAAATGGCACACATGCGCACATTGAAAGGTTTTTATCATCCATTTCACCAGTAGCAAAAAAGAAACTCAGCAAATGTGTTTATGCAGAAAAAAGAACATATGAATTTCAATCTAACCATTCAGATGGCCATGAATCAGATACATATCTGATCAAGAACCACATATGAAAGTGACTCAAATTGGATTTAAAAAGATTTGATTTCTGTGTCCAAGCAACCATGAAAAAAAATATCTGATCTGAGTGACAATTCAGACAAAAAAAAACAATCTGATTTTAGTCACTTCAAGCTTTGTAGTGTGATCATGGCCTTAAAGTATCCGATATTAAAAGTACTAAAGTTTCAAAAGTATTCAATTGTCATTAAATGTAGGCAAGGATGCAGATTTAGGTATGGATGGTATGTACATGTCCCAAACAGTACTCTGTGTGGGTGTCGTCATGTTTATATTACGTTGTGGGGACCCAATGTCCCCACAGTGTGTAAAAACCTGTTATTTTCTACCTTGTGGGGACATTTTGTTGGTCCCCAAAAGGATAACCTCAAATTTATAAAAATCTGTGACTGCAATCAAAAAACTAAAAAATCTTGTATTTTGTTTGGTTACTTATGGTTATGGTTAGAGCTGGGTAGGGGTTAAGGGTGTCATAGTTGTGATCAGGGTTATGCCCATAGGAATGAATGGGGTGTCCCCATAAAGATAGGAATACATGGTATGTGTGCGTGCGTGGGTGTGCGTCCGCATATGTGTGTGTTTAGGGGGACAGGGTGTTCAGGCCACTGTTGAAGTCCAACTTACGGCCTTGAATGCAGGCTGGCAAATGTGCTGGAAAATGTGAGTCAGCTGATGCAATGGCAATCTATATTAATCTGTATGTAATCTGTTTCCAAAATAAAACTACAGTCAAGTAGAATTACACAGTCAAGTACAATTCAGTTCTATGGTTGTATGCATCAGGACATAGTAAAAGAATATCATCAGGTCCTTCCAGGTTCTAAAATGATCTAAATCTAACCTCAGGTATAAAACACACAACAGATTTCACTGTGTCATTATTTAACAAAACTGGAGAAGCCATGTGTGAAAAACTATGATTCAATGGCTTGTCGAACCACCTTTTACAGCAGTAAGTTGAAGTCATTGTTTTCTGTATGATTATAAGTCTCTCACAACAATATTGAGGAATTTTGGCCCATTCTCCCTTACAATGTTGTTTTGGTTCATTGAGGTTTGAGGGCATTTGTTCATGCACAGCTCTCTTAAGGTCCCACTATAGGATTTCCACGGAGTTGAGGTCTCGACTGGGCCATTGCAACACCTTACTTCTTTTCACGCACCTGATTACTCCTGACTAGCAAGCCACTAAAACTTCTGTTTTTGTAGAGGTAGTCACAATTGCTGATGATCAATTAATTAAATGCATTTGATTAGAAGCACCTGGCTGCTACTTACCCTCTTAATTCCTGTATAGGCAATAAGGGTTTACTTAATTTTACACACACTTTTACTGCATTTTGGCTTTGTTTTTGTTAAATAAATAATGACACAGTGTAATATGTCGTGTTGTTGTTCATCTGAGGTTGTGTTTACCTAATTTGAAGACCTGCTAAGGACCAGATGATGTTTTATTATGTCCTGATATGTAAAACCTTAGAAGTGAAAGACTTGCACTTCCTTTTTCACATCACTTTACATGGTGTTGGAACAACAATAATGTATTTCCTTATAATCCCATCTCCCCCCACCTCATCTAATCCCTGCTCCTCTCATACCATCTCTACCCCACCTACTCTCCTATACAATCCCCGTAGGGGGTGTTATTATGCACAACAGTGCAGAGCGACACATAACATTAACGAGACTTCAACGAGGTGTTAATGACAAGACTGGGGAAACGCCGACTGACGAGGTTGAAGGGGGGACCCCACCAGCGACCAACGAGGCATCAGAGGGGGACCCGCCGAGCAGGAGCCAGAGGACTTGCCGACGCCTCCTGAGCCACAGACAGGGAGACTGAGGGCGAGCCGGGGGGCAGGGAAATAGAAAGGCGGGACCATTGCCGGGATCCGCCCCCCTGTCGAGGTGGCGGAGGATCGGGTGCAGGAACCTCAGGTACAGGAACCTTGCGTGCAGGAACAGAAGCAGGCGCTTCGAGTGCCACCTTCCTTGGGATTTTGGGGACCTGCAGAATCAGGAGGGGCTCCTCCCGACACGCAGCAGGGCAGATAGCGGCGAGAGAGAAGGACCCTAAGGAGACCACAGGAACGGGGGGCAGACACCACCGGAACAGGAGCAGGCACTGATGCATGGACTTTGTTGCCGGCAATTATCTGTGGCTGCCGTGGCGGAGACGCACCGCAACGCACACGCATCTACTGTAAAACAGGGGTAAGGAAACCTCTGCCATCTCCTCCCGTCTCCGGGTCTTCTGCTTTTTCTTCCTCCCTGCTTCAGGTGGCGAGGTCGGGGATGTCTCCACAATAAAGTGAATAATAAACAGTACAGAGCAACACATAACGTTAATGAGAAGACTGGGGAAACAAACTTGAACGCAGACTAAAATACACCACTGATGAGACGTGGACTGGAAACAGCTGGGAAACACCGGGATTCCACACAAGGGCGACGAGGGGGTGTGGCATACAAGAGGATTGGATGGGAGGGGTGTGATACAACCTCCCCAAAAAATCCCAAATTTGTGTGAGTTGTCTCAATGAAATCAGCTTCACCATATCTGCATTTGTGCATGTCCTTTCACGTGCCACCGCTAAATGACACTTCTTCAGTTTTGGTGCAATCTGTCTCAAAATTAAATCTGTTCCAGACCTTCTCCTATACAAAGTACCTGTGACGTAGCAGTGAAAATTGTTGGCCGCAAGGCAGTTCAGTTTGATCGTGATTATTTAGGGTGCAATTCAATGCATTCAGTTTTATTAATCAATTATTTTGATAACCTAAAGTGAAACAGTTGAACATCACAGAAACAAAAATCTGAAATATGATCATGAGAACTTAATACACTATTAATCTAATACACAGAAATTAGAAACTTAGAACCTGTTTTTTCTTGTCATGATTAAATACAAGCAAGCCAGTGTAAACTGTCAAAAAGCCAACAACTTAATTGCACATAAAAATAAATGAAAAAAAAAAACAAACATATAGAGACTGGGGGTGCTGGCAGAGGAACTTGCCAAGCCTGCTGGTGCAGATTAGCAGAATGATTTTTACATTGTTTTTTCTTTTTAAGTAGAAAGTGAAAGATCGATCTGTGGACCAGATTTTATAATGAATTACGAACATGACACGGGCCAGTACTTTGAGAACTGTTTTAGGTGGTAAATGACAAAATCCTTTGTCCTCCACCATAGAAAATGGCTGATCATCCAATGCAATGATTTCCATTACTTTTAGCAGTTGTATCTTTAGCTCTGGTGCCGATACTTTTAATATTGATAAAGTTTCAATATCAGCAATAAATATGGACCAAGACATTGGACTGAGGTGATATTTATTGATATTTTTATTGAAATTCGGCCAATACTGACATGTTTGGATTTCCTTCGCCGGTCCCTGTAGGATGGGTTCCCCTTTAGAGCCTGATTCCTCCTAAGGTAACTAGGGAGCTTTTCCTTGCCACTGTTGCCTCTGGCTTGCTCTTCAGCTGCATTGGGCAGGGATAATGTAAAGAGCTTTGAGGCAATGTAACATTGTGTACATGCTATACAAATACATTAGCATTGAACTTAATTAACCGATCTAAGACAAACAGTACTTGTTACTTGGGTAACTAACTACCTGCCTCAGAGTCATGACCATTGCTACTGTGACTACCTAAAATAACAATTTTTTTTTGTTTCCCCAAAAAGAGATTTTTGCAAAAGCACTGCAGTATCTTAACCATTGGAGAGAGTGTTCTGCACTCAAAAACATCACAGTGGAAATATGCTCAGTTTTTACTTCCTTTATGTTGTGGTACTTAAATCCAGACTTGGATTTGAGTACAGTATTAAAACCATATATGAACGGATTTGTCATGCAGGAGTCCATAGTGCCTGTCTGCAGCCAGTTTACAGCCCCACAATTTCTTAAATTTCTTAAATTAAATTGATTAGATTTTTTTCTTGAATGTTGTGCCCACACCCACGCAGTTAACACACATCCTCATCTTGTCTGCCAGCTCAGCAAAGATCTATTTCCCATACATAAATCATAAGGAGTTTATGCACAAGACATCCAGTAAAAACAAATAGACTACAGAATCCAGATATTGTAAATGATTGATTGTAGGGGTGTAACGGTACACAAAATCTATGCTTCAGTACAAACCTTGGTTTGGGTTTCAGGGTTTAGTACAATGGGGAAAAACAGAATGTTTTGAAATGATTTATTATTGAAGCTACAAACAAAAACACAATTATGAAAGCCAATGTGTCTGTCAATGTGTCATTGTGTAACCATAAACTTAAGAGATGCGTATGTGTATTTTGTGTTACCATGCTTCCTCCAGGAGTGGCCATGGCAAGCCGCAAAAGTAACCAGTGTTTAAGGCAGGCTGGTATTTGAAGCAAATTCCCTCTAATACTGCATTGCGCTGTTAATACAAATTCTATGTATGAATGAATCAAGCACAACAACTGTGTCAGTTTGAAGCATACGGGGCAGTGGTAGCATGACATGCGGGATGTGGTCTGCCTGGGGTAGGGTGTGACAGGGGGGTGCCGTCCCGGGGACTGCCATTCGTCTCCCACTGGCCCGCTCACGGTGCACGGTCGGTCCGGCCCGCCTTGGTGACCCATCAACAACCTTCCCCCATCAATATTCCTTTGGCTCCTCCCTCTCCGCTCTTTCATCTGTACCCCCAATGCATCTCATTTATCTTCCCCAACATGTATACTGTAAAGACACAGACACAGACATGCTCAGTCACAGCACAGGCCCACCTTTAAGGGGGACGCACAGTCTCAACAGTCTGCACATATTCACTGCATAATGACACATAACGCTTTTGTCACTGTCATTTTTTGATCTTTGAGCTGATATTACTTTTTCCTTCCTTTCTTCTGTTCTACCTCTCTATCCCCATAATAAAAAATATACTGGGTACATTTATTGGAAATATTCTGTTACAACAAACTGTTTTAAGGATAGATACAGTATTGCAAGGCCATCGAAATAGTGAGAGCTGGCTAGCAGTACCAGTAATTAGTAGTAAAAATGTATTCTTAAAAGTTATCGTTTCATCAATGCAAATTATACATGCTATCAATTTAACATGTGTGTAGTTTGACCAACAACAGGCAGGAGTTTACAGTAAATATGCTCAGGTGACACAACATAAAAGCCAATAATTTCATGAGTTACTCCAAGTACTAATATTAATAGACATTCCTTTTTTACAGCACATTCAAATATTCAATAACAATCATATTTAGCTGCAAGCAAAATCTGAACTGAAAAACTAGGAAATCGCCTAAATATAAACAGCATTGCAGCTTACCTTGATGAATTAAGCATGTAAAGTCATTCATTAAAAACAATAAAACAAATCCTGAATGTTAGTTGTCTATCAGATGTAATGAGAATTTAATGTTATTTAAAATTTGAACTTTAATAAAAAAATTATGTTTAACTTTAACAAAAGTTTCTGTATTTATTAACTTGTATTTCACTACACCCTAAAACTGACTGAATGTAACTTATATGCACATTTGCATCTGAGCTGTAGATGCTGCCTGTTTCCTGTTTCCGTCATGCCCTGCCGTCCGATCCTCCCGTGTGCCACGCCCCCTCGTCCCCCTCGTGCGAATCCGTCCCGTTCTCCGCTGTTTCGTGTCCGGTGATTAGCGTTTCCTGTATTTAGTCTGCCCCAGTCCTGTCTTCCGCGTCCGCTTTTGTCTGGTTGTATGCTTGTTCACCAGCGACTCACGCCCGTACCTGTCCTGTGTTCGCCCTGTATTCCCTGAATAAACGCCCTTTTGAAGGGTTCAACCCCACGGCTGCCTCATGGGTCGTAAATCCCGCTCCCGGCGTGACAGAAAACCCGACCCGTCAAAACCCGGCGTGACAGTTTCCTCCTGTTTGCTCTGCACATTGGTAAATGTACAAACTTTTTCAGGGTATGTTTTATTTATGTTGTTTCTTTATAAATCACAGCATCTTTGTAAAAATGTACGTAATAAGTGAGCCCCGGGAGTTCACGCGCCCTCGCCTTCCCCGGCCTATTTGAGGCCTGCCCTTTATTTGTTCATGTTTATTGTGCCCCTGGCCATTATCTGACACCAGGCTTTTTATTGCACCTTGTTTTATATTTGAGGAAATACAGAATATATGTCTCAAATTAAAAATGCGTAAATAAATTTTTAAATAAGACAGCATAATAATAATCATAATGAATTAAATCCTGGGCAGTGGGATTGGTATTATTTTTTGGGAAATGAATGGTGATCCCAAACCGGTGATTATGACTGACTGTGACCAGCATTAGCCAGAACTGACTCAGAGGCACAATCAGCATAATGTTTTCTGTTGAGAACATTCACTTATGAATTTAGGTTATGCGAGTGTCAATGAGTTCATTCAACCAAAAAAGTGGGGCGGCCAGGGAGCGACCACTGGTCATTTTGGGAGTGGCCCATAAATCTGAATATAAATGAATATAAATCTGAATATTTAAGGCATAAATGCAAATATGATGGGGCTGGCCGAGGGTGGGGGGTGGTGGCCAGGTTTCGGTTTAGGGTGGCTACCCCCCAGACCTGTGTATGCATAGTTACAACTATAGCAATAACTAGCCAGATAGTCGCCTATAATCTTATAATAATTATTATTGGTGTACACCAATAATATTCACTCTTATCTCAGAAATTCTCCTTTCTTCATTGTCCTCCCTGGTTGCCACACAGATGAGAGTGACATTGTTGAGCATCCCTGGAGTAATTCTGGAATCACCACACTTGATGTTCAATTACTTTTTTTACTTTGTAGCAAATAAACAAATCACAGATATGACATAAAACTATGTTTTGTTTAATAGCTGAACATTCCGGCTTCGTGAAGCATAACTCAGACAAATTGCATAATATTTCAATTGATGGCATATTTTTACCCAGATCAAGTAGAGGAAAAAGTGTAGAATCACCTTACAATTTGCTTTTCTAAAACAAGTGCTGACACAAGTCTAAAAATGCAAATTAGGCTAAATTTAAGAGCATGCTTACCGACCTTAACAAGCTGTTGGGTTTGGCTAATTGAAAGGAAACAGGGCCCCAGCTAGAGAGCTGTGAGATGAAACAGTGGAAGGGGCTGTAAAACTCCTCCAGAAGGAAATCCAACACAGAGGCTGGCCAGAGATGGTGACTGTCCCCAGTAAGCTGGGCAGAAAGTTGGGGCAGCTATGACCACAATGAAAGGTTATAAAGGGAAGAAATACATCAAAGCATTTGGATGCAAAACTCGAGGCAATAAGACTTTAAAATAGAAAATGCACAACAAAACAAATGAGAAACAAATGGGCAGAAATAGGATCAGCATTTGTGACAGAACTCCAAGAAATTGGCTGAAAGAAGTGGGATTGACAGATTGGAAAGCCGAACAAAAACCAACACTAACACCTAAAAGGAGCAGAGGAAGGTTGCAGTGGACTAAAGATAAGCAATCATAGGGTTTCATTCAGGAAACGTAAGCAGAACGAATTTGTTCGTAAAGTGTTTGTAAGGGGGAAATCCAGTATTTATCAATGTTTTAGTAAGGACTGTCTGTTCGCAAAAACTAACAGATCTTACACATGCTCAGGACCAAGCAGAGTGTGTGTGTAAGTAATAAAAAGCATGACATATGAGTGCCATTTGCACAAAACTATCAAGGCATGGCGAAAAGAAAGGGGACTTCTGTGAGATCCTGCACAAGCTTTTTCCCAATCACCAATTTTTCCTCTTTCTGGGGCTCCATAGTTAAAAGTGCATCAATCTTCGCTTCTTTGAAGTTTTTTTTTCCAATCTCTTCTTCCTTTTCTGTTTTGACATTTTGGCAGATGCTGAACTGACAACCTGCACGCAGCTGACAATTTACAATTGATTGGTATTTATGAACTAACGTAGGGTATTAAGAAGAACTTGAGGTTTTATTCATGGTTCGTGAATGTGGCTTATGATTTTAGCAAAATCATCTTTAATGTGCATATGTGTTCGTTTCATGAATGAGACCCATGGAGTGTGACTGGTTGGACATCTCGTGGTGAGGGGCGGAATGGTGGGCACGGGAGCAGGAATCGAGGAAACAAAGGCAGTTTATTAGGGGAGGACGGAACTAGGCAGAACTATTAGGGACAGAACTGGAAACAAAACAGGATTGTGGCGAATCAAAAGGGCGAGGTTATAGCACAAAAAACTGGGAGACATGACGTCAATGACAATACTTAACATTTAGCTGCAAATCCTTTGTTTGCAATAACTGCATCAAGCTTGTGACCCATTGACATCACCAAATGTTTGCATTATTCTTTTGTGATGCTTTTCCAGGCTTTCACCGTGGCCTCTTTCAGCTGTTGTTTTTTTTGGGGGGTGGGGAAGGTTTCTTTGGTAGATTTGGTAGAGAAAATTACAAAACATTTAATCAAAAGTTTGATAAGTAAAAAAAGCATTTGAAAGAAACATTGTATTGATTGTTGCATATTCCTTTGTTCCAGAACCAATGTGGTCAGCAGGATATAGTTATGTTGCAGTGAAAATAATATTTATTAGAAGCTACAATATTTACTACAAGTGCAGGCATGCTCCTGTTAACTTATTTGACAAATCATTAACTTAGTGAAAATTATTTATTTATTAGTAGATGGTCATTTTAAAAACTTATTTAAAGGTAAAAATTAGAGCGACTTCTTTCATTTTTAATTTGTAGCTTTTGGCTCTAGAATTGAACTAGTGTTTGTTCCAGACCTGGACTCGAACTTATCTGTCCCAATAACAGACAAGGTCCTGTCTCAGACTTACCTCCCCCGTTGGACTCGGTCTTGACTCAGACTTGATTTCTTAAAGATATGGTTTTGACTCGATCAGACTTGACTAAGGCAGACTCGGACACAACGCTGTCTTAAGTCATTAAAGTAGCTTTCAGAGTTGGCCAGTGTCATTCAAGTCGAGATAATTAGAGCAAAAATTGTTATCACTGCCCATACATCAACTTCTCATATTCAGAATGAAGACTAGAAAGACATTCTCACAGCACAAATCCCTACCCACTGAGGTCATTTTTCCCCGATTTTTGCTGCAATAACAAAATGGATCCGAATGAAAGGCCTATTCTTTTTCCCAGAATTTTCCGGAGCCCACAGAGGATAGCTTTGGACTAGTGTGCTTCATCTTCAAATGATCTTTTTTATTTGGTCAAATGAATGAGGCATTTGGACACACCCTCCTGAATTAAAGGCTCAAACCTGAAAACCACGTCCAAAATAGGCCTAAATGTCTCCTCAAATTTTTTTACGTGAACACATTTTCTTATCTATTGTTGACTGAAGAGTTAATATATTTTGGTTTTAAGTTCAATATGATAATGTTTTCTTTTTTGCTTAGCTGAAAAGTAAGTATTTATGTATTACACTGAAAACACAAGTTCCATTCATTGTAAAACCAATATTCAGTTTCAACAAGAAGATAAAAATTCAGTCCAAATAGTTTTTTTAAAATTTTTTCTTAAAAAATTGGAATTCCTTGACTTGAGTCTGACATTCAAGTGAGTGAAATAACAGCGAATGCTAAGCTGGGGGTTGTGATGAATAAAACATAGTCTGGACAAAGGCAGTTCATTAAATGCTTCTTCCTTTTACTTTGATTGGTCTCGCATGCCCCCCCACCTCGCACCCCCCCCACCCAGGCTACATCGCCCTCTGCATGGTGATGCACCTGCTGTCAAAACAACAGGCTGTCAGAACAGGCTTGTGTCGAAGTCAATTCATATATTTGTTTGGAGGCTGGCAGGTCATGCCGATGGAGGCCTGCTTAGTTTTATTAAACCAAATTTGCAACCGGGACCAAAAGAAAAATCATAGCGTTTTTTTGTGGCCTTGTAAACCTCTTGTATTTACAGAAATCTCTATGCATACCATACAAACTTTTGTCATAAATGATACTTTAAATGTATTACAGTGTGTTGACAGTTTGTCATCAGTGTAGAGATGCCAGTTAGTATAACGGAATATCGCTAGACTGCGGGAGAAAATCATCTTTCTGTCGGTCTTTCTGTCTATCTCCCCTGGAGCATTTCTTGGGGTTAAGGGCCTTGCACAAGAGTTTGTCTGAGATTTGGTCACTTTAACTGACCATGTGATTCGACTGGGTGACTTTCCAATCACAGTCACAGAGGCCTAATCTGCTGAGCCACACAGCCCCAAGGGCCCAGGACCTGCTTGGATGGACAGCAATTAGTTGCAAATGTCCAGCAGATACAGACATGGCTTTTTTCCCACCCTTGGACCATTTGTTCTTCTTGCCTGTAACTGTACGTGTTCCCTGACTGTTCTGCAGCCAGCCTAGTTGGGTTCCCCTTGGCCTCTGTGCCACTGTGTTGGCGGTTGGTATCAGAAAGAGCTTTTCAGTGCTGGTTAAAAGTTTCATGGGCCAAACATATTAAGGGGAGGCGTCCTGTGAAGGTTTATTATTTATGCACTTCTTAGCCGGACAGCTAATATCACCGCGATGAATACTGCATGCTAGACGTTTTTAGTTAAATACGGCTCATTTAAAGCTTTCCTTCCCTCCTGTTTCTCTAGTTCATGGGCGTCCCACCAGAGGCTGCTTTAGATCCATGGTTCTTCTGACTTGAGCTAATTGTAGCAAGGACACGAATAATTTAGCCACTGACTTCCCAGCTTGGAGTCTTTGTTGCTGACCATCTTCAACCACTTAAACTGGCCCAATCAACCCCAATCAAGCGTACAGCGGGGCAGTTCATTGTTGACAAGTTTCAGGTGTCCCCCACGTTACCAGAGCCCACCCGCCCGTCAGAATTCTCCTGGTACAGACACATTGCAGTGTCTCCTTTTTCATTCTGAAGGCAGGAAAGCAACACTGATGAAATGCTGCTATGCCTGTGAGTGTACTAAAAGCCTGCTTGCATGAAACAAGTACATACATTGTACAAATATTTAATGCACCAATTTAATTCTATAGTTAAATATGCCTCTCTGCTGAAATGCAAAAGAGAAGTGCAGTCAGCATAGTTTTAACTATGAGGGTCAAAATGCTATATTGTCAATATGTCAGTGTAAGTATGCTCCTGAGCTCCAACTTTGTAAATGATAGTCAGTTCCCACTTCCTCATTGTCACTGACTGATTATTTTTCGTTAACAAACTGATACTTATTCATGCAAACGACACCAGCTTCAGCACTGAAATGCTCTACATAACGGTGTGTAATGCTCACTGGCACAAGAAATCACTCGCATGCACATATAACTACTTCTTGGTGCACACATAGATATACATATATATGTGTATATATTTAAAAAAATCATCCTGTAGGTCATCATTTGCAATATTAAGTTATGCTGTTAAATGATCAATTATGTCAGTAAACAGAGGGTGCTGTTGGTCACCCTCCCTGTTGTTGTCAGGATGCAGGTGTACAGGAGCTTGTGAGGAACAGAAGCCTGTAACAAAGGGCACACATGCACCACATAATATGAAACAATCTACATAAGCAAGGTCTGTAATGAGGGGAATGAAATTGTGATGTAAATTAACTGTGAATGCTGTGTTTGTTTTTGTTATTGAACAGTGCTGAAGATAAAACCAACAGAATGCTCTGCTATCCGCCAGCAAGCGTGAAAGTGAGACATTGTGTAATTGTAGGCAGCATTCTTATTTGTTACTGTTTATTATTAATGTTCCAGTGTCAGTTCCATTGTTAGACAGTGAAACGGGAAACACGGCCGCAGAGTCTTTTCTCATTTAAGGACACTTAACATGCTTCAATTTTAAGTGGGACGTGCAGCGACTGAGTTCACGGAGAATGTGGCTTCTGACAGTGACATTTTTACAAGCCCGCAGCAACACAACAGTGAAATGGAGGCGTCACCCCGTGTCAACTGCGCTTGAGCTGCTTTCGCCGACAGCAGAGAAGCATAAAGCGGAAGAAACACCCGGCGACGTGGGCCACGCGGAGCCGCAGTTGCCGTGGCGGTATCTCGCCGGCGAATGATTCTGCCTCTAAGAGCCGTCCGCAGTTGGCTTTACCTCAGGGTACGTCAGGAACTCCTACGTTCATGATGCGCTCTCTCGATCTGATGCATTATTGAATACAGAAACTCTAGTACTTGCTTGAGGGGAAAAATTGACTAAACACATACAAAACTTGGTCTTGTTCTGAACATTTTTAGTCTCAATGGTGTGAATGTGTATGTGAATGATGTGTGTTGGCCCTGCGATGGGATGGGTTTGTGCCCCCTCTTGGCTTATTCGGTGCCATGTGCCGGTAGCTTCTGCGACCCCTGTGAACCTGAATAGGACACGTGTACAGAAAATGGATAGATGGATGAAATCTTATGGTTACAATGATAAACTGTGAACTGCGAGACTCATGAAGAAATTAGCATTGGAGGTTAACTGCAGCAGCACTGCGATTCTGCTCACTGGAGGTTTGGACGCGGCACGCTGGGCCTTGCAGATTCTCAGCATTCTAAAGGGTCCATCAGGCGATTATGTAACGGTCAGAAGTGTGGCTCTGGCAGATGGACAACGGGCTGCTTCCAGAGAACCAGCAGGTAGTGGGAGCTATACAGCAAGGTGAACCTCGGAGAAACCTCCAGAGCTGGATCATACCGCGAAGCCAAGGACAATGCTATAGAGGTATTTCAAAGCAGAGCACAAATTGTCTGCAGTCCACCCAGATGGGCACATGAATCAGGGCCCGGACAGCAGCCAGGCGCAATAAAGAGACGTCACAGTCTGCATCTGCATTTCATGTCAGCTGAAGTATGCAACTTACGGCCCGGGGCAGACATGGAGCATGCAGTGAGAGCCAGGCGGCTCTAACCATCACCAGTAGGAGCATTAATGAGAACCTAAGCAGCAGAACCAATATGGGGGGGGGGCAATAAAAAGGTGCAGCTGGCCCCCACCCAAGGAGCAGCTGTCAGACTAGCATATTCTTACATCAGTGCAGCCAGTGGGAAAGTACATGTGGAAAGTCTTATCTGGAGCACACGTTCTCACCCAGTGAGAAGCAAGGGTGAAGTCCATGGAAAGGCAGCAGATCAGTCACCTGACCCAAAGGATAGCCCCCCCCGACCCCCCCACCAGGAAGAGCAGGAGAGACAAACAGTTCCTGGCGGGGTACTCTAAGCCAGCCCACGAAACCCGATGACATGGATTCCTGCTGCTCCAGTGAATAGGATCCGGTCCTGCAGACCCTGAATAGGAAATGTGAGCCAGCTTTTGGGAAACCGATAATTGAAGCAGTGGAGGAAGAAAATGGACGTCCATCACCTCTAATCAGACAAGGATCCACAGCAGAAAGCAGGTCACCTGGCAGGCATTCAGGCCTGTGCGCCAAGCTGATGTCTTTCACCTGCTTCCATGGACCATTGGAGGCAGACACAGGGAGGGGGGGCGTAATGTTTGGTTCCAGTGAGGGAACATTTCACGGCCGATTTAACGTCCGTCTGATTGCCGGCGATTCTGGCGCCTGCCGCTTCTTCTGCGCATACCATTACCTTACTGGACAAAAGCGACTGGGAAGAGAGCTCAAGAAAGAAACACAACAGCTTCAGAATGTTCAGGCTCCATTTCGATACATCGACAGAAGCAGAGATTGACCCAGAACAAGCCCTGATTTCCTTGGGGGGGGGGCAGGAGGGGTATTAGCTGTTAGCCCACTATCCAGTCCTACTGAGTGATGTGATTTCTTTGGCCTTCTGAACCCTAAATAACATCGTGCTGTGCATAATGTAGCAGCAAAGGACATTCATACAGCACAAGGAGTCCCCCCTCTGTCTGTCTGACAGATTCTGAATAAAAAGCAGGAATGTAAGCGAGTGAATGAGTGAGTGAGTGACTGACTGAGTGTGCATTGAGTGAGTGAGTGAGCAAGTGAGTGAGTTAGTAAGTGAGTGAGTGAGCAAGTAAATGAGTTAGTGAGCAAGTGAGTGAGTGAGCGAGCAAGTGAGGAAGTTAGTGAATGAGTGTTGTGAGTCAGTGAGTGTGCGAGTGAGCAAGTAAATGAGTGAGTGAGGCAGTGACTGAGTGGGCACTGAGTGAGTGAGTGAGCAAACGAGTGAGTAAGCGAGTAAGTGACTAAGAGAGTGAGTGAGTAAGTGACTGAGTACATGAGTGAGTGAGTGAGAATTGAGTGAGTGAGTGAGCAAGTAAGTAAGTTAGTGAGTTAATGTGTGAGCAAGTGAATGAGGGTGTGAGCAAGTGAGTGGTGCAAGCGAGTGAGTGACTGAGTGAGTGAGTGAGAGAGAGAGTAAGTGAGTGAGCACAATTCCTGAAAAGCCTCCCCCTGGCTCTTGTGCTCAACATAATGCCACAGTCCTGCTGGGAATTTCATTATGGATAAGATTATAGCAATCAGCTTTTACTGCAAGGAAGACAAGGGGGGGGGGGGGGGGGGGGGGGGGCGGGGCTACCCGCAGATTTGGTGGGGACGGGGGGGGGGCTGCCCGCGG
>JAODKM010000020.1:10091860-10102679 GCA_026780845.1 Petrocephalus sullivani
ATGTGGCAGGAAAGCTGGGGGCCCACATGGGGCCTATGTGGCAGGAAAACTGGGGGCCAACATGGGGCCAATGTGGCGGGAAAGCTGGGGGCCCACATGGAGTCGATGTGGCAGGAAAGCTGGGGGCCAACATGGGGCCGATGTGGCGGGAAAGCTGGGGGCCCACATGGGGCCGATGGGGCAGGAAAGCTGGGGGCCCACATGGGGCCGATGTGGCAGGAAAGCTGGGGGCCCACATGGGGCCGATGTGGCAGAAAAGCTGGGGGCCCACATGGGGCCGATGTGGCAGGAAAGCTGGGGGCCCACATGGGGCCTTCATATAGGACCAGGAGCTAGAAGGCGGGGCCCCTGCGTCTCTGTCGGCAGTGGAAAGAACCAATGAAACGTGAAATTGAATTCGCATCTCTATAAGTTCTACAGGCAAGAGAGCCTCACGAGACTGACAGACCTTCTCTGGGTAAATTTTCCCAAAGATGAACGCAGCAAACATGCTCTTACAGCTAATGTGTGCCTTATTTTCCTGTCCTATGGGTGGCCTGACTATATGAGCACACAGATCCTAAAAGTTGCTTTCCAAATGAATCAACAACGAGCTCTTTGGTGCTGTCGTTCTGAAACATCTTTGAGTGTAATTAGTTTCACTAAACAAAACAACAATTTAGTTATTTTACCATTACATATACACTGATGTACCAGCAAATTATGACCACCTACATGTGATGCAATTACATGTTGACTCCCTCATAAAAACCATAATATTCACACAATTTTACCATAATAATTTCACAAACTAATTATTCAGATGTGTACTTTTACCAGCAGTAATGTTTTGGATGAGTGAAGTGAATTCCTTTGTTCCACTTACATAGAATGCACTCTTATAGACAGGAAGATAAACCCCTTCTCCCTAAATGTTATGTTATCCAATATCACTCTTAGGTGAAAATCTGGGCATTCAGAGGACTTAGAAAGGCTTGGGAAGGTACTGCACTGCTCTCTAAAACTGAGATCTCTAGTCATTAGAAATTATATGCTAAAGTGACTGGGTTGCATTTGATATTGTCATATTCCAGAGAGAAATTATATAATTTTTAAAATCTTAAGAATGACTGAACAAACAAATAAGAGCAAAGGAGGCCAAAGGAATGAGACTACATTTAGCATCAATATGTTTCAATGTCAGGAAATCTACGTAAAAATGCAGAGAGATGTTGTATTTCTATTCCTCAGCGATAAGCAGATGTAAATCCATGCGTCTACATTACAGTCAAGAGTCTGTGCGCACACTGAGATTTTTTACATTTCTGTGTTACTCGCTTAACATTTACAAAAAATACACCCAAAATACATACTCATTCCATATTATAATGGAAATTATTTTTTTAACTTAGATTTCTATTAATAATTGTTCACGCAACTTACCAGAGCTAAAAACTGCTTACCTTACTAGCGTTGCATTGATTTTGCTGGACTACACCTCCTACGGGACACTTTAACACAAATACAGCACCTGCCCGGTCACCAGTGTTGTTCCAGCTGCCACACGTACGCCCGGCTGCCTCCTGTCAGTTATGTAACTTGACTCATCGCACTCCACTCTAATTGGTCGCCTCCCTCAATTGCTGCTTTACCATTTTAAATAAATGAAATATTGACAGAATGTTTCAGAATGCTTGTCCAGTCAATGCAGTAAACAAACAAAACAATAAATTAAAACAATAATAATAATAATTTAAGAACAATTTAATATAATGCAGGTAGTAAGGAAATGTAAAGAGTATGGGGAAATCAGGCTGAATTATTATGCATTAATAAACTGCAGTGTTTACAGCAGAATCCTTCCTCTGCACTCATCCTTATGCTCGTTTTTAAATGCTGTCTGCAGCGACCCGTGCGGGTTTCTCTGCTCTATTGTTCCCAGAGCCCGTGGGCTGCTTTGCTTCACCGCATCTTATGCAAGCGACTCTGACGCGGCGGTCGGCAGCATTTACATAAGCCGCCGTTTTCTGCGTAAGACTGTGCCATGTTAAAATGCGGGGGGCTGCCCCACGGCATGGGGCCCGCTCCCCCCTTTCTGAGTGTGGAAAATGTGGGGGTGTCAGGTGAGAATGGAGGTGAGGGTAGGGGGTGGCGAGAGGACCGGAATGATTAAGCAACAAAGACCATTAAAGCAGAAACAGCGGTGTCCAGAAAATGACCAGAATTATTGCTGGGGACATGCGTTACCGCAGTCCAGCACAGCTCCTTAATATTGCATTAGCACGCAGCCTTAACAAGGCCTACAGCAAGGCAGCACAAAGACATTCTCCCAGTCTGCCAGCTTGTAACAGCAACAGGGAGCTCTTAGCCTGTGATTTGTGCAGTGCTGGGAACTGAGCTCGGCAGACTGATGACCCAGGAAGGTGATTTACCAGAAAACAACTCATGCCGTGGACCGGTAACTGAGGGCTCGACACTCCATCCATATCCTTCAGCGGCCTGCTGAACTAATCATGAGGGCAGGAGTCATCTGAGGTGGGGCCCCAGTGATTCCAGACGGCCCGTGTGCAGATGCGAGCACCTGTTTTGGTTCAGTATTTTAGTATGCATGTCCTTTATAATCATGGGATATAAGCTTATTTTTAACTGAATGCTGTTGGAACAATAGTGTATTCTCTGGACGGCCCGTCACCCCCCCCACCATCTAACCCCACTCCTCCTGTACTCCTCTCCAACCTCTACAATCGCTAGCCTCCCTCCAGGTCCTCACCTGCACAATATTCTTGGGAAGAGTGAAAAACATCCGTCAAAAACAACTGCAGATCAAGTGTCTGAAACGGCCGGTCTCTTCTGCTATCACTACATGGCGCTACTTTTCCGGGGCCACCTGTCTCAAAATTCGACACTTCCAAATCTTTACCCATAAGATCTACAAAGTCTACAAAGTTCTTTGGGTTATCACGCTAACGAGAACCTAACACCTGGGAATACAATTAATAATCCATTACTAACAGGAAACCTCACAAATCATAGAAGGAAATTCAAACATCTGCAAATAAAATAGACCCTAAAAATCTTTTACCCCAAATGACAGTTTGACCGTAGATCTCCTTATGGTCAGTGTGCTATAATGTCTATGTGCTGTACGCACAAGGTCAGGCTTTTCAAATGGCCTGTCAAAACAGATCTGTCTCACTTAGTGTAATTAAACAGTATTAACCCATGTTAGTGGCTAGTATTCCTCTCAGGATAGGTAAGCTTCTGCCCTTCATTATGAGGCTATCACGCACCACCTCCATGATCATTATAGTAATCTGCCCCCCCACCACCACACACCCCTCCTTCCAAGGACCAAGCAGAATGACACCATTTTAATTTAACTACATAAAACCAATATTTCTTCCTTAACAAACTAGGCTTCAGTTAGCCTTTGATGTAATTGCTAGCATCAAGCATTTAACAGTGCGGTCAAATATAAATCAGTTTGTAGCATTGCAGGTACATTGACCCACAGTTTAGAAATGTTATTTATAATTGTAATGATTTATTATGTAACTGGCCGTGTCCCGCTCTTCCGGCCAGCCGGTACTGTGTCGCCACACTCCATTTATATAGATTTAGAGGGAATTAACTGTAAAACTCATCCGAGACGACCTCCCTGGTCCAGACTGGCTCCCCACTCCACATCAAAATCCCCCACCTTCCTGAATCCCCCTTTACGAGTCCATACAGGTGAAGACCACCTCCGACACACAATCATACCCCTATATCGGACCATAACAGCAGATTTCAGCGAGCAGATGAGCACCTCTGTTATTATCTTTCTGTGCCGTGAGGCCTGTGTCCCGAAAGCTGTGTCATGACACGTTCGACATGATCCTTCCTGTTGCTTGGAAACGACGGGCCTGTAGTGGCGGGATGTGGAGGGAGTGGCGTTTGACCGGCGGCTTGCTGGGGCTGTCCTTGTACTTATATCACAGCAGGAGGCGTGGCTTTTTTACGCGAGTTTAATTGGTAATTAAGTAAGTCGGGAGTGACACTGAGGTTTCCTGTTAGTAATGGAACTGCCTCGATCACCAAACTGTTTGCTCTAGGCAAGCCCCCCGTCGCTAATCTGAGACGTTATCCACACGCACACAGCAGACACTCATAATTCCGTTTTTTTTTATTTTTTAGTTTTACTTCCCCCCAGTAATGAGTTTGTTGTAGCTGTGGCTGCTGAGTGAGGGTAAAGCATGGTAAATAACAATTTTCAGAATTCGTAGGATTTGCAGTCTGGCCATGTCACCACATCAGGGGAGAGGAGGTGGGGGCAAGGGGGCACTATTTTCCCAGGAAAACCCAAAATACACTCGGCTGTCGTGAGGGAGGATCTGTGCTGAGTGAGGAGATCGACAGATATCAGAGTAACACGATTACAAACTTCTACGCACAGTCTAACCTGAGGGAAATCCGACTATGGAGTATTAAGGCTCATTTATGTTTAACAGCCTTTTAAAAAGGCTGAAGGAGAATCGACAAATAAGAATTATTATTTAACATAAACACTAAGAGGAAGATTAAAAGCTTTAAAAGTGCCAAAACATCCAAAGAGCCAAATAAATGAAGAAAAAACTCCAATAAAAAAAAAAGTTGTGCATAAATAAGGTTATTTCTTCCATAATGATCTCCTGTTGTGCCAGGAAATAAAGGGAACTACATTAAGGCCTGAAATAAAATGCAATATGAAATTAATTTAAATTAGCTACTTATTAGTTTCCCAATGTGCGTGCAGCAAATAAATCAATGACTAAACATTTTTAGCATGCAGAAAGCCACTGTTTTCAACACGCTATTCACTGCATGGCGCGGGAGAAGCAACTCAATTAATTTCTCACTTTGTCCACCTAAATTTGTGTGTAGAGTGGTGGGGATATTAAAATGGATTAAGCTAATTACAATGTCCTGGAACCTGCCTTTTGCCAGCCGGTAAAGGTTTTCTAGATGACTGGGATAGGTAATTGGAATGTGAAAGTTTAATTTTAAATGGAGCTGGTTCGTCTTCCACTTTTAATTATGCTGTTTAATTAAGGTCTCAGCCACCCTCCCCATCACTGAAGTGATCTAAACTGATTTCGAAAACTATCCCCAGGGACACCTCTTCTCAAAAGCAAACAGGGGTCATCCAAAAACAGTTTGCTGATTTAGAAGACAGACAGACCCACATTTGTATTCATGACTTTGTGGTCACTTGAATGGGCATAACCCTAATCCCAAAAATGATAATCTTAACCCCTACCCAGCTGTAAATTTTAACATAAGTAACCAAACATAGTCCCTTGGCTATTTAAGTTTTTTGATTGCAGTTACAGATTTTTATAAGACTGAAGAAATGGGTTTGGGTTCGGGTTAGGGTCTCCACAACATCAAACTACTCCCCCTCCCCAATCACTTACAATTAATTAACCTACATACACAGCCCATGGATTACAGTGCAATACCATCAACACCGCTACACACATACACAAGATTTTTGATGATTTGAAAAGCATTTTATTTGGCAGCTGTAACCTCCAGACTGTGAAACAATTAATAAACAGTCACTATGCCAAAGCGCCCCAAAGGCCACAGGCTGCAGCCGCGGGGAGGCCGAGGCCGCTCCTGCATGGCACGCAGCGGGCCAAAGAGCCCCAAAGACCGCAGCCGCGGGGAGGCCGAGGCCGCTCCTGCATGGCACGCAGCGGGCCAAAGCGCCCCAAAGGCAGCAGCCGCGGTGTGGCGCAGTATTACCCGATCGGGGGCTTCCCTGCAGCACCAGACTGATGCGCTTAAACTCGTGTTATTCTCCAAAGCCCAAAGCGCTGAATTAAAGCACATGCTTATCGCGGTCAGGAAAAGTAATTGCAATTATGGTAATTATCCTGGATAGCTTTCATAGTGTGCTGAAAATTAAGTTGGTACCTAATGAAAACTCTCATATATTGCAAAAAGTAACACTTTTGGTCTTGGCCACATTTATATTATAGCGCTAACTTGAATTATGTTTACATCTGGTTTATAAAAATTTTTAGATAACTTGAAAGCATGCACATGCTGATACGGCATAGGATGACCCCGATGCAGCATTCGTATATAAGAAATCCTCATAGGGGTGACGCATTCTGGCAGGGACATAGGCTCAGAGATGTGAACAAGCAACAATGACAGACCTGGGGAATTTAGGACTAGGGAGCACTTATATACAAGATCTATAAAGGAGAAAACAGGAGGCAGCTGTGCGTGATTAACAAGAGGGCACGAACAAACGGTAAGACCAAATAAGCCCCAGGTGTGGCTTGTTCAGTCGAGCCAGGGAGGAAGGGGTGTGGCAGACAGGATGGGCAGTAAGTGACATGCATTTAGCAAACAGCGAGATGAACACAGACTCAGCTATCCAATAGCTGAACACACAGATCCGGAGAGCACTCTTAGCAAAGTCACAAGGCGGGAGTAACGCAGAGTAGGCCTCTCAGTATATGGAGCCTGGGTTAATGAAGCTGCAGACTACTCAGGTGTTACAGGTAGGCTCAAGGTAGACACCTGCTAATGCCAAATAGCAGGAGCTAAATCTGATTCACTTTCATTTTGTAGAGTGCCCCATCCCAGCCTAGGTTTTGCTTTACACTAAAGCAAATTAACATGAAAGGAGAGCCATATCTAAAAAATTAAAAGTTACTGCAAAAAAAACAAGGAGAAAGTGAAAATCTTTTTACAGGTGAAACGCATCCACAGACATCTAAAGACAACATGTTCGCTAATGCCTGGCCCACCCCTGAAGATGGTAACTTTATACACAAACTGGGGGCACTATTTCAAAGGACCTTTTTTATTAATTCCATGGATCAGAGGAATTCCTACGTCCTCTGGTTGGAGAGTGTGATCTGGATTGTACCCAGGAATCGGGGGCTGGGGTGTGACCTTTCCGCGCCTTATTAATGAAATTAGCACATTCAATTCATATAAATACTAAGTTGCTTGGCTGGCGCTTGCATCAGCCAGGAGATGAAGTGCTAAAGTTTGAAAATGATCTTCTGTGTGTTAGAAAAGCAGAAGGCCTGAAGGTATGGCCCGGGAAGAGGCAGGGGCGAGGGGAACGCGGGGAACGGCGCGATACGCCGGGCCGCAGGTGAGAAAGCTGTAAGGGCACATTGAGGAAATAAACGGCACATGCGATTTAAATAGAGCAAAAACATTCCTGGGAGAATCTCTGTAGAAAGTACTGCAGAAAGTGATGACAGTGGAATAAGGTAACCGCAAGACACGGCGTCTCATCAGACAGGAATATTAAACTTCATGCACAGGAGACCCAAAAGACTGGCAATGAATAAACTTTGATAGGCCCCAGTTACCCTGAGCCGAAGCAGCTGGAGGTTGGATGGATGGATCTGTGCACTGGGTCTGTGTCCAGTGACTAAAAAGAGATCAGCCCTGGGGAGGAACTGTGCTAGTGAAAGGAGGGAAGTCACAGAAATATGGCTGCAGAGTAAATGAAGGATGTGAGAGAAATATCTGACATGTAATTAAGAGCTGGAGCTGGAGAATACTGAGGCTCACTGCTGTCATTTCAGGCTGTGGATGTTACTCGCCCCCCCCCCCAGTCAGGGCCAGATACATAAAGGAGTGGGAGTCTGCATCCACCCAAGCCCCTCATCCACCCAGTTAAGCTTTTCACACTGGATTACATTAATGTCTCTTTTGTGACAGAAATAGAAAATTTAATTTTCCCGTAGTTGGGAGATGGGGAGCTGAAATGGCTATTCTTTTAAATTGCAATGTGATTTTAGTGGTTATTATTGTAACAGCATGAAAATAGTCTCTGTATTAAAAATGGTCACCTTCATGCTTGATTAAGGGGATCTAGGGCTGTGTCACTGCTCGTGGGAAAAGCGCACAGTCATCAGACGCGTTCTGAGCTCATTCAGGCCTTAATGCTGCTCTCAGGTTCCGCGCCCCAGTCCATACTGAATGCTGCTCTCAGGTTCTGTGCCTCAGTCCATACTGAATGTTGCTCTCAGGTTCCGCACCCCAGTTCATACTTAATGCTGCCCTCAGGTTCCGCGCCCCAGTCCACACTTAATGCTGCTCTCAGGTTCCGCGCCCCAGTCCATACTGAATGCTGCTCTCAGGTTCTGTGCCTCAGTCCATACTGAATGTTGCTCTCAGGTTCCGCACCCCAGTTCATACTTAATGCTGCCCTCAGGTTCCGCGCCCCAGTCCACACTTAATGCTGCTCTCAGGTTCCGCGCCCCAGTCCATACTGAATGATGCTCTCAGGTTCTGTTCCCCAGTCCATACTGAATGTTGCTCTCAGGTTCCGCGCCCCAGTCCATATTTAATGCTGCTCTCAGGTTCCGTGCCCCAGCCCACACTTAATGCTGCTCTCAGGTTCCGCGCCCCAGTCCATACTTAATGCTTCTCTCAGGTTCCGCGCCCCTCCCCAAATAGGTCTACTATTCCAGGCACCACTCCGGTGCTAGATGGTTCTGTTCACCCAACCTGTTCGGTTGGGACTGATGTATTTCAGGGGTCTTTTGTTGCTCACACACCCGCAAGTGCCTCCTCAGCCCAGCAGGTTTAGGGAACTCAATTAAATTAATTATCATATGACATCACTGATAGTATAAAAAACTAAAGTAGTGTCCACATGCAATTGTCAACTTGTAAATTTTTGGAGCTCCTCTGTTGACGTCTCGGAGCAATTTGCTAACCTGATCGGGCTTCTGGCATCCACAGGATACCATTTGGTAATGGGGTCCAATTGCAGACACAGAGAAGTGCGTAGGAGTGATTTCTGTAATGGTAATTTTTAATGCAGGAAACAGAGAGATTAGTGATTTTGCCGTGTTTCAACCTGTGGGCAACCAAATCCATTCACCACAGTCACATACACAAAACCTGTTAAGCACATTTAAAATGCTGCTTGTTGTGAATGCCTTGTTGCTGTTAGTGCAGTGTCTTTAGGTCTTTAGACAATACATCTAGCCAGCCAGGGATCAGGGCCCACGGCTCGGCAGTTGGGCTGTCGATGTCAGATAACAAAGTGATGACCGGGCAGCTGTCAGTGCCGGGATGTGGAGTCGGTGGTGTAGCTGGGACCTGCCCAACTCCCACCATTAGGCAATGGGACAAAATCTTGAAGACAGATTGATTTTAACCTTAGCATCTGTAGCCAAAAGCTGTCTGGACTTTTGGGATTAACTGGGAGTGCTAATCTGAGACTGATGGCCTAAGAACATGTGCAACAATAGGTCTGCTCATTTTTTGTTTATATTTTGTCGTGACTGGCCCTTTAAGAGCAGTACACCTGCAAACCGTGAAAAGATCAGTCAGCAACATCATCAGGAGGAAAGCTGGTTATGAAATCCCTGGCTTTGTGAGACCCGTGTCATTTTGAAATCTGCAGTAGACAGAAAACCACTCGTGCATTTTCTTGGAGTCTTACCACTTATCAAAGCAGCACAAAAGATTTGATGTCCGTTCTTACGAAAGGCCCCATAACTGATGGCCTGTGAGGACCCAGGTGTCTGATATGGCAGGACGGCCCGTACCCAGCCGTGCTGGCTCCATAAGCAGGTCCGTGGCTGAGGGCCCCATTAAGGGTCTCGGGATTGGGGCTGGTGGGAAAGGTACAGTATCTGGCTGTTCTTTGAGAATAAATGGTGTGGAAATGAAATTGATTGGTAATGTGCTAGGTAGATTTGAGTACAACCAATTAAAGCTATAATCACAAAATGTATAAAGCCCTACATTAACGGTTTGATGTCACTAATATATTCACTGTGCAGCTCCTCTATTGGCTGAACTCAGTACTTGGGGCGGGATTTTATTTGTAGTCCTCATTTCTTAAGAAATTTTATGCATACTGGCCCAGATCTTTGCTGGAGGACGCAGTGGATCAGCCTATCATGGCTCTATTGGCTGGGGGGGTGGCACAGGCAAAACTTGGGCTTTTCTTGGAAAAATCGGACCACTCCAATAAAAAGGGAACACATGAGAACAAAGGACAGTTATGGTCATCTGACTCTGCCTGCCAAGCATGGTGGGCTCAGCTCCTTCCCAGAAACTCCGTAACTAGATGCATAACAAACCGTCCAAAATGCCTTTCCTTCATGGATGGCGACACACACTGAAATCACCAAAGCCAGACTAACAGTCTCCTTACATTCAACTCAATCACAATTATGGACCTTCGCCAAGGTCAGCACCTTCCTGCCTGGCATGTTGAGCACCCCTCGCAATCACCTTGAGCGAGGTGACAGGTGAGCTCGTCAAACCTCGCTGATTTACATACCGCAGGTCACAAAGCCTGCGACAGAGCACAGCATGCGTCTGACTATTTACACACGGAAATCCCACTGCAGGTTGTTCAGAAGAAAGTCAATCAGAATACACTGCATAGGCCATCAGTATTAGACACGGACGCAAAAAAAACGCTGTCTTCTGTGTACCACACAGCAATTATTATTTTATCACATTTAAAAATACCTTCTGCAGTTAATATGTTTTGGTTGCTCAGTTAGTCCTGCAGTGATTTGAGGAGTATGGATGTCTTAATCTTTACCAGGGTGATATTTTATATTATATACTTGTCAAAACACATCTAAGAAGTGTAAGCAGTGCAATATGTAACAGGTGAATATTTATTAATATTTCTAGCAGCATATAATAACCCTATCAAAATAAGGACATGTGCATTTTATCTTATTTTTTTGGGGGGGGGGGGGGGGGGTGGGGCTGTGGTTGTCATGAGCGGGGTTTTTTTTTTTTTTAGTTTTTTCAGTCCCTCGTTCACTAAAATATTTTAAATTGGGGGCCGGCGCTG
>JAODKM010000020.1:10148487-10184889 GCA_026780845.1 Petrocephalus sullivani
CTGCCATGTGATTGGTTGATTAGATAATTGCATTAATGAGAAATTGAACAGGTGTTCCTAATAATCCTTTAGGTGAGCGTATATATAATTTTGAACATTTTATTCTGCCGTAAGATAATCAATTCTCTGCTGATTTCTATTTGTTTTTTTTTTCAGGAATGAGGAATGTGATGACAGAAACCTTCTGGACGGTGATGGGTGCTCCAAGTGGTGCCTTAAAGAGTCAGGATTCAACTGCCATGGTGTGTTAAGGAAATAGAGAATCTTATGTGTGTCTTTTATGAAGAGTAAGCATCGCCACTGAGATGCACAGAGAAACCACTAACCCTAAGGGTGGAACTCTAAAGCTTATCAGACAGGAACTATGTAGGTTGAGGGTGACAGTTGAATTAACAAGTCAAAATCAATGAGCTGCCAGTGGAGTTGACAATACATTCAATTAACAGACTCCTTTGACCAAAGTGACATACAGACAAGGCAGATAGTAAGTCAAAATCATACAGCAGTCAGTGAGCCAGCTAAGCTAAGTGCAGCTAAATTGAGTTTTCAATGAATGTCTAGTTGCAACTTAGTAGCAAAGCAAGACCTATGCGCTGAAGAGAAAAGATCCATTTACATCAAAAACAAACTGCAAAAATAGCAGAGCATCCTAAAATATAAAGAAAATGGCTAAGGAATAATAAAAGATGGTTGGATGAGCTGGTTGAGGTAATTTTTGGGAAAAGACCAGTCTTTAGCCGTTTCGTAAAAGTTGATGGCCAGATGTCAATGGGTGGCTCATTCCACCGTTGAGGAACCGGGCTTAAACAAATTGTAGAGCTAGACTTATTTTCAAGTGGTGGAGGAATCTCCAGACTGCAGTTGCTGACCAAAGAAGGTGGAACAGAATGCAGGTCTCATTGAGTACTGTCCCATTAAGAGTGCTAAGGACTGAAATTTGCTATAGAGGAGATGAAGAGAGAAATGAAGGGGCATAATACATTAGTCTTTATTTTATGGTTTGTTGTTTTCTGTCATACACTTTTTGACATATTGACACAGTTGGCTGGAAAGCCTTGGTGCTTCAGCGACATTTGGCCATCGCTAGGTTTTATCATATGTGTCTGTTCTTGCATAACAATTGTGACAGTTGTCATTGGATAGTTTGGAGCATATGAATGTGCGTAACTGGATACAGGGATCTGAAATTAGACAGAGAGGTGTTAATAAAGCTGTTACTGCGAACTGAATGCAGAATAGGGAACAATGCTTGTACATATCGGGAAGGCAAACATTATGGTGCGAGGGAAATGTTTATTCAGGGACAATATTTGAAGGTGTCTGTGGAATGAGATGAGATTACACATTGTCGGATTAGGATTACAACAATCCATGTTTCCAAAAGAGTTTGGATGCAGGGTAAAATGTAAATATAAACAGAATTAAATGATTTGCAAATCATACAAACCCATATTTAACTGAACATAGATCAAAGACAATATATCAAGTGTTAAAACTGAGAAATGTTATTGTAATATTGTAGTATTGCAAAGAATTTGGGAATTTTATCATCTACGGTACAAAATATTAAAAGATTCAGAGAATCCAGAGAAATCCCTGTATGCAAGGGAAAAGGCCGAGAACCAGTATTGGATAGCCGTCCAATCGGGGACAAGGCCGAGAACCAACATTGGATAGCCGTCCAATAGGGTCCTGAGGCAGCACTACACTGACCATCCAGCTTGTTATCAGTGGACAATTCAAAAGCCAGCAGGCGCATTAGTGCCTAAGGCTTGGGCAGCTCGCACATCTGCAAAGGCACTATTATTGCTGAACGATATATACAGGTTTTGGAGAAACATATGCTGCCATCCAGACGACTTTTTCAGAGAAGGCCTTGTATATTTCAGCAAGACAGTGCCAAAACACATTCTGCACATATTACAACAGCATGATTGGCTCCATGATAGAAGAGTCTGGGTGCTAGATTGGCCTGCCTGCAGTCCAGATCTGTCACCCACTGAAAACATTGGGCACAGCATGAAATGAGAAGTACAACAAAGGAGATCCCGAACTTTTGGGCAGCTGAAATTCTACATCAGGCAACAATGGGATAATTCACTGTCAGAAATCCAGCAACTGTGCTCATCAGTCCCCACACGTTTACAGAGTGCAACACAGTGGTAAACATGCCAACTTTTTTAAACTGTCCCAACTTTTTTGCTCCTGGCATCAAATTCAAATTGGGCATATATTTGTCATTAAAAAATAAAACTTCTTAGTTTCAACATCTGATATGCTGTCCTTGTTCTATTTTCAATTAAATATGGGTTTATATGGTTTTTAAATCATTGTATTGTTTTTACTTACATTTTACACAGCACCTCAAGTTTTTTGGAAATCTTAAGGCATTTTATAATCCATACTGTATATGGCAATGTCAGGGTATCATATAAAATTCATCTACCATGTTGTGAGAAATGTCTTCAAAATGTTTCCAAATTGAGGAAAACTTCCTTATAACAGCTGGCTCCATATGAAAAGTGTATGTACTCGCGATCCACAATCCACTCTCCACTCTCCAACACAAATCCATAAGTGGGGCGTTTCCGTTTGGTACTCACTTGATTCACTTGATCATTGATTGATTTTGTCCTCGGATCCAGGTGATGTAAGCACTGTCACTGGGCTTCATCTGAAGTAGTCCTGATTATTCAACACACACTTTGAAGCCTATGTATGAAATAAGGCTTGTCTCATTCATGACCGTGTTATTGATAAACAGACTGATTTCATGTGCCTTATTGAAACATCAGACTCGAGGTAAGTAATGTTGTACAAGAATTAATATTAGATATCCTCAGGAAAGTGAAGGGACGTCAATTTACACAAAAAAAATCTAATCTGACTACGCCAGAGTCTTGTGTTATGTAATGTATGCTAACATGAAGAAACTCTTTCCCACCAAAAAAGACTGATAAACTGATTAAGTTGTCACTCCACATATCAAATTGACATTAACCTATATACAGTACATATGAAGGCAGGTTCAAACTACACACAAATGGTTTAATATTTTAATATCACTGTTTAATAACGTATTTGCTGCTATCTGCCCATAGGAGAGCATGACAGCGCATGACAGAGTTTGTCTGGAACTATTGAAGGCTACATGAGCCACGTGATCTCATGATCCCGGCGAGATCAATCAGTGTCGTAACTCTCTCTCAACGGCTAATGAGTCTTAATGAGTGACTCAAAAAGTCCACAAGCAAAGTTCACCTGAATAAGGTGAAGAAGGTAGTTATTGCTAATACTGCAACTGAAACAAGGTTATAATACTCCTCTATTTTTTCAATTTCAGTTTAGTTTTTATTAGCTTTACTGTTTTACTAGTTTTACCCGCATTGGTAGACAGACAAATTGACAAGTTGGGTGCTCCACTACACCAGGTACCGTACCTTTGGTACTTGCATTCCATCAAGTTATTGGTTTTCTACTGGCGTAAAAACTGATCCTGACTGAGTCACAGTACAACGCTCGGCGAGGTATTTTGTACTGTGCTGTAGTATATTATACAGATGGACGGTGTACAATTTTGAATGTTATGCACATATAACCCTTAGTCAGCTAGATTAAGATCAGGCTTTTTTCATACTCAGTTCTGTATGGACATTATAGTGCAGGGTGTTTCGCGGTGTTTCGCTAAAGCAATTTTACTCTGTCATAGAAAAATAAACTTAATTTTAATAATTATTCCTTTTATATATTATCTAATATATGTTTAAAATCTGTTTAAAGTTTACCTCCGCTACCTTTGCATGAACGCTGCATGTTTTCCCTGAGACAATCATAATCATTTTCATCCTTGCTCTTTAAATCACTCTTAAATCAAATAACTATACTGAACTCCCTTTTGCTTTAAAAATGCCCCAGTATTTATTAAAACAAAATGACATTGCCATATTTGGAAATTTTCCAATAACGTGCTCTCCTAGTATATTAAATAAAATACTTTTTTAATTTCGTGTCATGCCGTCCCAATCTTGTTGTAACTGTTCTTCTGACCAGATCTTGTTGTTTTCTGAGTTTGTAACTTTTTTCATGACGGTGGTTGAATTGTGTTAGGAGGCGGGTTATTTGCATAACCAGGCGACAAAGAAAGCACTTCAAGTTCCACCTCAAACCACTGTACCAAAAATGACCAAAGTACCGAAAAAGTATTGCCGTGTCCACGCATAAGACTGGTACACCTTAAAAATGAAAAAATTAAAAATAAACAAAAAAAAATTGACAAAAAAAAAAAACGACTGAAGATTTCTCCTGTGTAATTTTAGCTTAGTTTAGTTTGATTGAAAGGTGAGAACACATGCAGATGAACAGAGTATTATTATTATTATTGATTAACACCAAAGAACAGATTGAACTGATCAATTTACGATAGCTTAACTTAACTGAATAATTAAGACTCCTGAAATTTCCTAGCTTGCCATGACCCTGAACCGGATAAGTGAATACATGTTAGTGGAACATGGAAGAATGAAATAACCTATATTATTTATATACTATAACCTATATACTATTAAATTGTTGACATTGCACACTTGACCTCACTCAGATAGTAACTCATCAGGTAGGATGTAAATGCTGCTGGATACTGGCACTCCAGGACCAGGGGTGCCCACCCGTGTTGTAGGGGATAGATCCTGCATAAATACCTTTTGATGTTGAAAAAAATTAAATATGGCTGTGCTTGTTGTAGCATTTAAAGTGTAACATTTGCTTCCTAAATGAATGTTGTCATGTTTATGTTTTGTTAGTATAATTACGTATTTAAATGAAGGGGACAAAACTGATATATTACATATTGCTTTGTCTAGATATGAGATTTGTTTATTGAACTAAAAACATGGATACAGGGAGATAATAAGCAATGATGCTGTGCTTTGAAGTCATTTGTTTGCTTAGATCTTATGTTCCTTATTTTCTGGCAATGACATATATTGTTTTGCAATATATACTGTAGTTTTTAGCACAAAACCTTGAAGAGAATTAAAAAATTTTTTTTGATATAGATCAGGGAACAAGAAATCCTGCCAAACAACTTTTAAGTAACAATGTGTTCTTTTGGATCTTATAAGCAACTATTCATACAGGTATTGCACCAGTAAGTGTAACACCAGCCTACAGTGTCAGAGCTGTAAGCATGAAATGGTGCTATGCTAGAGCCTCACTGCAAAACTATTCATTCATTCATTTATTTCAATTTGGAAACATGCTAAAATTGATTTAATTAGTATGTGTTCAATTGTAGTTGGTTTGTGCAGCCTTAGTAACTTAAAAAGGTTGACGATGTTATTTACAATTCTGTGTTGAAGTTATGTTTATATTTGTTAAGCATGAATAGTATTTTCTCTTACCGTGTTTCCTGGTGGGGGTCATGGTAGCGGGATATTAAACAGATCAGACTGTGGCTCTTTTTGGAGGATCCCCAGACGTCCCCAAACCTGCTGTGAGATATAGCTAGCCCAGGGCCACCACCCAGTGTAATATCCCTGGAGTAGGTGCATTAGAATTCGTCCAGGTGGCATCCTTATAAGACACCCACCTTACCTGGCTCTGAACTCCTTCACTTCTCATGCAGATGGAGCCAGACAATGCTACAGAGAAACCTCATTTTGTAGTTTCAGCCTTGTCGTTCCAGTCATTGCCCACAGTTCACAACCATAGTTGAAGACAGAGATGTTAACTGACCTGCAAAGCATGAAAAGCAGTAAGAGCAGTAAGAATATATAAGTGATGTGCAAGTTGTTGAGGTGATGTATTGTACACACCACAATAAAGGTTATATATTGTGCACATAAAATGCAGCTATGTATTATACACACCTTATGCACATGTTAATAAAGCTCAGTTGAGTAATTGTATCTTAAGTAAGTGTCATTGCTCATTACAAGTGTGATATATACACATGCTAACACATTTGAGCAACAAACTTTATTATATAAAGCTGTGAAGCCCTTCTGCTTTAGTTTATGGTAGGATATTGGCAACTAGTCATTCCAAATTTTCTCACTGCTAAGCTTTTACACATTCAGTCTGTTTTTCATTTTGATACTTGGCAAGACTGTTTTTCATTTGGAAGCTTAACTGTAGTGATCTGAATGAGATGGATCCAGATGCGAGCCCTTAGTCACAGTTTTCCTGGTCATCAATCTCTCTACCACCTCCTAGTTTCTGGCCATTTATTTGAAAAAGTATTTTACCTAATGCCTTTTGGAGAATGTGCTAAATTACTTTGGGCTTTTCTGGTTAAGGCTTGATCCCTTACCTATTAAAATATTTACAGCTATATATCTATATATATCTATAGCTCATTACTCCCAGCAGTGCCCTCGCTACGTTCGCGTGCATTACATGCTGTAAATACTGGCTCATGGGAGTTTTACTTACAGAAACATGTTCTGAGGGCAGGATGAAAAGTGATTAGTTCAGAGAGATAACCAATCAGGTCTTCTCAGGCCAACCAATCAGAAGTGTCGGTCCCACCTCTTCTAGTTGCTTAGACCTGCCTCTTCTACAATCTAATTGGTTATCGCTCTGAATTATTATTTAAATTAACCTATACATGAGATACAGTCAGCCCACTGTAACCAGAAAAGCATTTTAGAACAGAAAGTTCTAAACCACCCAACTTGAATTTGCGCTAAGCACTGTGCTGAATCCATGCGAATTAAGTGTAGGTATACCCTGCTGTAGCATCTCTGAAATTAACATATACTTCTTTTCTTGGAATTTCTGGTCAGTCATAGATTAGGTAACCATAGTATCAGTTATCTGTGGTTTACTGTGGCCCAAAAATATTAAAAGGAGGGTGAGTACAGACAATATGCTGCTATATTTTTATAAGAAATACAATTTCACATTAATGTAGAAATGTTCTGTACGACATATTTTTCATTGTTCCATCATCTGTTGAGCGCAAAACAAAAAAATTTCATTCAATACAGATAGGCCGCATTCACGTTATTATCAAGTTATTGTTGCTGTGTAATTTATAAAGTGAACTTTATCTTTGGTTTGTATGTACAAGGAAAAGAAGTTATATATGTTTGCTACGGTCAGCAGTTTCAGCAAGCCACAATAAGGGGCCACAACTATATAGCATATTAACTATTTGTATAGCATATACATTAGGTTGTCGGTTTTACACAGCATTGTATTAGGTTGTAAGTAATCTAGAGATGAAGGTACAATACATTAGAAGGTGTATTTTCGTAATTATCACATTGTGGGGACCCACAATGTGGTAAAAACCAGTAACTGGTAACTTGTTACCTTGTAGGGACATTTTTTTCGGTCCTCACAAGGATGACCTCATTTTATATAAAAATCTGTCAATGTAACCAATAAACTAAAACAGCCAAAAGTCTTATATTTTGATGTCAGAGTATTGTCAGAGTTGGGATCTATGGGAGTCCCCTTAAAGATATGAATAGGTGGACTATGCATAGGTTATGTGAAAATACTATGCCATTTTATATAAGGGGCTTGAGCATCTGTGGATTTTGATATCTGCGGGGGGGTCCAGGAGCCAATCCCCCACAGGTACAGTGAGCATCTTGTGTGTGTGGGTTAAGTATATATTACATTGTATTACATTTACCAAATGTCCCCACAATGTGGTAAAAACCTGTTTTTTTGTTTAAAGTACAAGATATAGAATTAATGGACTAATAAGTATAAACCTAAATGATACAAACATGTCCAGTTAAGCGTGCTTTAAGTATTAAACAATGGGGGACAACCCAGCAAACCAGGAGCATCCTCAGGAGAATCGCTGACGCCCCCGTATTTTGTTTTCATAGCATGTCGGATATTTACAGGACATTATTAACATTAACAGGTCCCAGTTAAGTCCTGGCAGAATGTTCCGAAAAGGACGTTCACAGCTTAACTTAATATCATATATTTTGGATTGTTATATCGTACATCTCAGTCCATAGGTCATTTAAGGGAACCGCAATTTGTTGGAATAAGAAACAAAAGATTGATCTAAATTTGTGGTTGCTATATTCGTAAATTGTTTTTGTCCTTGAAAAATCTTGGATAATGACATGATGATCACCAGAAAATATGAAGATCCTCAGCTCACTGGAATAATAAAGGTAAGACGGTCCACATGATGGTTTGAAGTAATATATATATATATATATATATAGTTAATTGTGATTCAGTTAAGAACATGTCAGTGCTGCATTGCTTCATATTTGATATAATTTATTCTCATATCCTATAAATGAATAAGTGAATGAGCAAATCAATAAATAGCCATGATTCTGAGGATTATGGGAAGCAGAGCTATGCAAGTGCATGGTCCTTTAAATGCTAACGCAATATACAAATCAGGTCTGAGGGGAGTGGAGGTGTTTGGAGCAGAACACTGATAAGTACAATAATAACATTATAAGCCTTCCTATTAATTTAGTGGCGATTAACTGTATTCCATAAAGAACAGCTGCAGGGTATTTTATTCTTTGAGCCACGCTAAAAAAGACTAGTTATCATTACATGCCTGATGTAGATATACATGTAGGTAAAAGTCATTCCGCTATTTTTCGATAATGCCACCATCTACTTACGACAGAGGAAATTACGTAAGGGTAGTTCTACGTTTTTACTTGATATAGTCATCATATAGGTACTTTTTAGATGACTGAGGTAATTCTACATGTATGAAATGGCAATTCCAAGATTTCAATAAACGAAGTCCCGCCTGTGATTTGTAACAAATTTTTGTGACTTTCGGTTTTCTGGGCCTTGCGGAAACGCAGTGAATCTAGCCACACTATAAAAGTAACCAGTGCGTGGCTTTTTAAAGACCGGTTAAATGCTTACCAAGAAAGGGGTTCCTTTGCTCTTTAATGTCTGAAATATACAACATTTCAAGACACTGGTAATGTTTATTTAAGTGATTTAATGGAGCATTTAAAATTACATGGCAGTTAAAATTAACGATTCTAATATGTGTGGTTTTTTTCAGACTATAAAACCAAGATATTGTAATGATTCAGGTCCTCACAACGACAGCGTTGGATGAAAAGTGACGCAGGTGGGGATAGTGTGGATAAAATGCTCGAGTTGCCTGGAGGTGTTACACTAAAATGTCACTCCCTATTGGAAATATAGATGTATTGAGCTGTAGATAATAATCCCTCTCAATCCTAGAAAGACTACTTCCAATGGGGAGTGAGATCTTGTAGTGGGGGACAAGGTGGGACGGTATGTATATATAAAAACAATGGTTTAGCTTAGAAATATATATGTCTTCTACTACTATATTCATCTAGCTTTTAGCTAAGAACGAAGAGTGACACACACAGGAACAAACTGAAAATGTAAACTGAAAATGTAAATGATTTTTAAAATGAATATACAAATAAAAATGTATATGTTTCTGGTGTTGTTATTCTTTTGCTACTTAGCAATATCCCGTTTGGATAGGAATATATGATATGGCTTAATTTAGCTTCTAGTAAATAAATCAATACCCTGGTCAAAACAAGGAATAAGTGGTTTTAAGAACTTACCACAAACGTTCCCTAAATGTCCCCAAAAGTTCACTGTGAGAACATCCTATGGGTGTTTACAGGACACTCGTGCGGACTTTATTTTGTTAGTTGGGAATGCACACCATGTAACTTTCATATTATGTGTGTGGATACAGTATAATTATTAAGAAATACATATAAAACACATAATACGAAAGTTACATCATTTGGGTTTATATTTATTAGTCCACAAATACATTTTTTATTCGATTTTAATTTATTTTTTGTATTTTAAACCAAGACAGTGCAGTTGTTAATGGAACCTTGGGAGGAATTAGAATCAAAGGCCATCCTCCAGGGGCTGGCATAGGAAGTCAAATGAACAAGATGGCATAGTCCTAATCATTGAACTATTCCCAACATTTGTTTTATTTAAGCCTTGTCCACATGCAAACTGGCATTTTTAAAAATGGTGTTTTTTCTCCTCTGTTATTAAAAAAATCTCTGTAGAAAGGAAAACGCTAAAAGGCGCTGTCAAGAGCATGCCAAACCAACAGGCAACGATACAGCTCTAACCGTAAAGCCCTGTTGGCCTATTAGAAGCCTTATTACCAGTTCTGCTAGGCTAATAACAGCTAAGCAATGGTGCACACTCTGACGTCAAACAAAATAGACAAAATAACTCTGCCGTTACAAGCCAAAAGCTCTGTTTTCCGTGTCTACTTGTCAAAGCTGAAAATAGAGGTTCTGAAAATCTTCACTATGGACAGAGTTAGTTATGAAAGAAAGCCCCGACTTGAAAACAAGGCAATCAAACAACTCATCTTTCTGAATTTTGTTCTTTATAGTTCAATGGCTTGTGAAAATAATGAAATTATTTTAAGAAAGGATATATTGTTACATTGTTCTTCAAATTGAAAAAAAATAAAAATAAAACACTGATATCTTTTTTTTGCAAGAAAGAAAAAACTGCACATTTCAGATTATTAAGAAAGTACCACTTAATTGTGCTTATGAGGTTTTCTGCTGGCTTTAGCATAATTACAGACTAGGATACCTGGGAAAGCTGAATTTTGAGTCTAAACCCTACTTAATGTTATACATAGCCAATAAAGGATTCTAAATACTAGAGATTTAGCTATAGATAAATTATATTTTCTGAATAGGAAACAGCACATAAATAAAATGTCATGTCAATGGCTGTGACTTGTGAATGCAATAATCATTTTACCAATATTCAACTGAGAAATGTCTGGCTTAATAATAAAGAAATATGTTTATCTTGCAAAATTCTGTACATTTCAAAACATTGCATTGAACCTGAAGTGTTCTAATTTAAAAAGTTTAAAAAATGATGCCTTATTTTTTAAATCAGTTATCTTATTTGCTTGCTTGACGTGCATTCAACTCTCATCATTGACTTTCTTTTATTTAAATGATCATCTTATGGATGTTTTCACAAATTTTCATAAAAGTTAAAATCAACGAAAAGTAACAAATTAAAAGTAACAACAGTCCTTGCATTACAGTTGTTTTATTACGTTTCACAGTATTATGCAATTACTGTTTTGATTTCAAAATGCAAAGAAGGCACCTATTGAAATGTAGTATAATGGGGTCACATATACCAGCGACTGCCCCTGTAATGAATTCAAGAACATTATTTTTCTGTTAGGAACTTCATCATTCGCCATTACAGCACTTCTGCCTCAACTATGTATGTCTTACTGAATGTTCAAAATCTAATAATGAATAATGTAACTTAAAAGATTAATATATTGTTGAAAGAACATCAAGTGTGCCTGTCGCCCCCTATAGGCCAGCCTAGTCTATGTTACATACTCCATGGGGATGATGTCTGCGAGGGGTTTGAAAGAGGCTCCAGCCTGCTGGATTGTGGCTTCTACATCCCCCGGGGTTACAGCAATCAGTGGGCCTCAGAGGTGTGGACCTCTCATCAGGACAGATGGAAGTGTCCTGGATTGGCAGTCACCGGGAAGCACTTGCTTACGCAGGTATGTGCACCTAATGTGTTATCAACATATTGAAGTTCACTTTCATCGACATTTTTAAAAGAGAAAAAAAAAACAATTCAGTACAACGGATCTATCACTGGCGTCACAGAAAACAAACCTTTAGACTCCTTTGTGTGGTGCTACATATAAATTTTCCACATTACAGCAGTTTAAATGTAATGATAAAGTGCTAAAAAATATAAATATATTTTAATATAAAAAATATATGGACAAAAGTTTTGGGGCACACCTCTTTGAATTGTGCAGTCGGGTTTACAAACATTTTTGTACATTTTTGAAAGAATTCAAGTGTGGTACTGTCACGGGATGCCACCTTTGCAAGAAGTCAGCTTATGAAATTTCTTCCCTGCTAGATATTCCACAGTCAACTGAAAGTGCTATTATTGCAAATTGGAAGCATTTAGGAATAACAGAGTCTCAGCCCTGGAGTGGCAGTCCACATAAAGTAAGAGAGCAGGGCTGGCGAGTGTTGAGGCAGTGTTAGTGCATAAAAGTAGCCAATGCTCTGTTGACTCAATAACTGGAAAGATCCTCTGGCATTAACCCCAGCACAAAAACTGCTGGGAGCTTCATGGAATGGGCTTCCATGACCGAGCAGCTGCATGCGAGCCTCAAATCACCAAGTGCAATGCCAAGTGTCAGATGGAGTAGCATAAAGCATGCCACCACTGGAGTCTGGAGCAGCAGAAATATGTTCTGTGGAGTGACAAATCACGCTTCTCTGTCTGGCCGTCTGATGGACGAGCCTGGATGTGGCGGATGCCAGGAGAACATTACCTGCCTGACTGCATTGTGCCAGCTGTAATGTTTGGTGGAGAAGGGATACAGTTATGGAGTTGTTTTTCAGGGGTTGAGCTAGGCCTCTTAGTGCCAGGGAAGGGAGCTCTTAATGCTTCAGCATACTAAGACATTTTGGACAATTCCATGCTTACTTCCAACTTCGTGGGAACCATTTGGGGAAGGCCCTTATAATATAAGGGCTTGCTTATAAAGCAAGAACCATAAAGACATGGTTGGGTAAGTTTGGTGTGGAAGAACTTGACACAGAGCCCTGACCTCAACCCCATTGAACACCTTTCAGGTGCACTAGAATGGTGATCACAAGGCAGACCTTCCCATCCAACATCAGTGCCTGACCTCACAAATGCTCTTTTGGATGAATGGGCAAAAATTCCAACAGGCACACTCTATGAACTTGTAGAAAGAGTGGCAGCTGTTATAGTTGCAAAGGGGGGACCAACTCCAAATTGATGCCTATGGATTTAGAGTGGGATGTCATAAAATTTCCTGTAGGTGTAATGGCCAGGGGTCCCAATACTTTTATCCATATAATGTATATAATTTTAATGAAAAAACTCTTAGGAAAACTTTCATTTGCTGTATTTTAATTATGCTTAAGTATTCATTTTTTTTGTTTAAATAAGGCCTCAAACTTTATAAAAAACTGAAATAGATGTGTTACTCTGCTTGCAGTAAATAAACAGTTTAGATTTAAAGATTTATATGGTAACACTTTAGTTGAGGAGCCACAAATCATAGTAGTACCTCATAGACTACTGAAGTACTAACCATGAACTTAAATTAGTTAATAATTAACTAATGAATCATCATCATTTATTATTGATGAAGTAACGCATAGTTAATGGTTAATTAATGCATTCACTAAGCATGTATTACTGCATTATTTGTGGCCCCTCAACTAAAGTGTTACCGTTTATATTATAGTCTATTATAAGCAGCATGGCACAACATCAGGTTTGTTTATTCCAGAAACTGTCAGTCTGTTTCTGTAGTGCATCACTACTCCAATCCAGGATTAAAATATATCATGTTCAGCCTCACAATGTACAAATGTAACAATAGGCTATGAACATGTGTTTACCATGCACTTTAACAAAAAATGTTGTCATGAATCACTGATTTGCCAAAATGACAGAATGAAATCGCGAGAAAAAGAAACAAGATAAACCAACAGTAAAAACATCCATCTTAAAAATCTGCATATGGATTACTTTGGATTGTAAGGGAAATGGATGCTTGTTCCTAGAATTAACAAAGTGTGAAGGAACCTTCATTGGAGCCAGATATGTCATCCACCAGCTGACCAGCTTATCTTCTAAAATTAAATGGGTCTACCAATCAGATGGCTTGGGCACATTTGTTTTATTAAGGGCCTGTATCACAAAGTGAGATTTATTGTTTAGCTAGATAACTTGTCTGATTTAAGGTACCCCTGTTTCAATGGACTTTATCTTTGTTTACTTAAATTTAGCCCAGACTACCTTAAATCTGACAAGTTTTCTTGCTAAACCATACAGGTGTCATACAGGCTCCAGCTGAGGCACTCCGGCTAATCAGAACTATGAACTGGGTACCAGCTAACTAGAACCAGGAACTCAAGACAAGATGCATATGCAAGATGCAAGACCCTGAAACAAGATGCTGGGACCCAAAACCACTAAGCTAGTGACCATGCTGGTGACTCTATGAAATACCCAGGAAAAACATCAATAGTCTTTAAAACTCTGAATCAAATACAGCTATGAACCCTACATTCTAAGAGCAATGATGACGACTAATCACAGAGCAGGTTCAAATACCTGTTTACCAATCAGGAATATGTGTGGTAGTTGAGCTATTTTTCTTAGCCATTTCAACATGTATGATTTCTTGTCAATCATTTACGAGCTAAGATTAGACCTATTAGCCTAGTAAAAAATATATTTTAGCCACAGACATTTTATACATTTTATTCTAGAAACTGTTGATTTATTCAGCAGATAAGTCTTAAGTATTTAATCAAGTGACCATGATTGATATGTCTGACTGAAGGTTTGGAACTTTTTGAATCACAGTGAACAAAAAATGGTAAATACTGCTCTTTGAAATGTACATAATTACTGGTAGTGCTCAATGATTTCTTACTTGGATTTTATTATTATTATTATTATTATTTTGTTTTGGATCATTTGTACAAAAAACGGATTATTGAAATTTAAATTAATCAAGCTCTTACCTAAGTGATGGAATGCCAAAGCAATGTAAACTGAAAACTATAAAAAGTGATAAGGTGAAAAAACAGATATAGATTCTAAATGATTCCACGCCACCCTGGTGATTGGCCTAATCTGTTTTTTTCCTTTTATGTCTACCATGAACCAGAACAGACCAGTTCTGCTCCTTAGTTTCTTGCTTAAGTCTACCCACTCCAACCCAGCTGATATTGCAATAAACAGTAGCTTGATAGTAAGGCGGGTTTGAACGAGAAGTTTAAATGCTCAAATCCCATGGCAGCCATTCATTCTTGTGAAGTAAATGTCCAGTGAAAGTGGCTCCTGTGCTCGTTTGTATTGGTGGGAGGATCTGCGAAACGCATAACAGAGGCTGCAGAAACTCACACGGCTGCAAGCGGTGGACCTGCCCATGTGTTTAACAGCTGACTGATACCATTGTATCTGTGCCTGACAGCTACTTCATTTGGGTTGGAAAGCTGAGTAGGATCTAAAATATTGCTCTATTTTAATTCTATTTATTACTTTATTACTTTAATGCATTTCTACATGACTGGTAACACATTGACTACTGAAGTACTAATCATGAACATGAATTAGTTAATGATTAACTAATGAACTAACTAATGAAGTGGTAACACTTGATGGGCCACAAATAATGCAGTAATACCTGCTTAGTAAATGCATTAATTAACCATTAATTAATGATGACGATTCATGTATTCTTTGCAGGAACTTCATTAGTTAGTTCATTAGTTACTCATTAACTAATTCATGTTCATGATTAGTACGTCAGTAGTCAATGAGGTACTACTATGATTTGTGGCCCCTCAAGTAAAGTGTTACCAATGAAGTTCCTGCAAAATATACATGAATCGTCATGATTGATTAATGAAGTAATGCATAGTTAATGGTTAATTAATGCATTTACTAAGCAGGTATTACTGCATTATTTGTGGCCCCTCAAGTAAAGCGTTACCACATAATTTATACAGAATTATGGAAAAGGGAAGAAAACAAAATGAATGAAAAAAGATAAACTAAATGAGAGGAACAAAAACTCCAAGGTCAAGTGGCTGGCCCACCCCCCATGGACATGCTATTACTGTAGAAAAATAAAGAGTGTATCTGCTTACTAAAAGCAAGGTGTAAACTGTAAGTAGTACGAGGGATGTTAAAAAGGTTTCCACACTTTTATATTTTCGTTGGAAACAGTGAAGAACAGCTGATGGTATTAAAAAGTTGGTATGATGCTGGGAAAATTGCTTTCCCTTACGAAAATGAACCATGGCTTTACTATTGTTTTTTGGGTAACCGTGAGCTTATGACTATGGTTTTATCATGGTTTCACTGCAGTTACCATGCAGTGTCATAAGTAAACCACAGTAGTACCACAATTACCATGAAGTGCTATAAGTAAACCATGGTAATACTATGGGTAGGAGCTTAGTAATCATAATTACCATGAGGTACCATAGTAAAACCATGGTTACTGTAAAAACCCATACCCAAGACCCAAAAAGCCATAGGAAGCCATAGTGAATTTCCATAAGGGAAGCAAAGGAAGGCGACTATGTAGAAAAGTGACGTAATTTGTTTTTAAATAAACAGAGTTAAAAAAAAAGTGCGAAAACATTTTGAACGTCCCTTGTACAATGGAGTTTAAATGTGCCATTGATGCTAATATCAATATGAATAATAATACTATGAAAAAACTGTATTCTGGAGAAACGGGATAATATCAGTCAACATAAGGCTAATTTGTTAATGTTTAATTACATTTATTAAAAAGCATTGCAGTTAAAATACAGCTCTGGCACTTAGGTGGGATTTTCTCAACCTGGAGTTGCCGGCTCAGTGATCATCTACCTTGCCTCGGATGGTTCCTTTCCAGTAGACCAGTGCAGGAATACGGTGGCGATCCAACTCAGCGACACTGATGGCAAAAACTATTCTCTTGGTAGGATGCTTCTAATTGTCATGCAGCCATTAATAGCAATGGGCATTTATGGGATTTGCAAAGTAATTATCTGTATTTTAATAGTAAAAAAAACAGTATTGCAGTATAAATGTTTAATCTTAATATATATGCATTTATATATGCACCCTAAAAATTTGTTTTTGTAATAACTAATAACTTACTGAAATGTTAAATCGATTTGATATAAATTTCATTCGTTAATCTGTCTCTAGAGACTGACTGTACTAACCTGACCTTATGTCTTTCCCTAGGTACCTACAACCTCTCATGCCACCTCAGTCTCCTGGTGGTTAATGTGACTCACAACATCAGCTTACCCTTTTTTCTAACATCTGCGGTATTCCTCAACGTCTCGTCCCCCTTAGTGGCAGTAACAGGAGTTGCCCTATGCACCTTTTCACCAACAGGGTGCGCTGAGAACTATTTACACACATACACACACACGCACGCACACAGACCAGCGTACCTATCGAAATGGGCACCATCTATTCATTTCTATGGGAAAAACCCTAATCCCAGTCACGACACCCTTAACCCCTACCCAGCCATAACCTTAACCATAAGTAACCAACCAAAATACAAGACTTTTGGCATTTTTAGTTTTTTGATCACAGTCACAGATTTTTTTTTTAACTGAGGTTATCCAAATGGGGACCTAAAAAAATTGTAGGGAAATTTCAGGTTTCACCACACTTTGGGGACATTTTGGTCCTCAAATGTGATCTATGCAAACCCACACACACACATGTCCATGTATGTCTGGTCCCCACAATGTAATAATTACAAATACACACACACACACACAACCACATGTATATTAACCCGGTTTTGTTTTTTCAGTAAAGCTAAAGTTCCGTGGAAGTTTAAAGTTGTTTAAATTTGATTTAACATTTTTGATGTTGAGGTACAGTCCTCATTTCATTTGAGGGTTTAGTATAAATTTTGAGTAAATTGATTCACAACTAAGATACTTACATTTCTTCAACATTAGAGGACTTAGCAGGAACTAATACAACCTAAAGCGATTTCAAACACTGTTCATGCCACCTAATTGTGTGCCCTACATTTTATAGTGCTAACGCAGGGAGAAAGTACTTCCTTACGATGCTGAGATAGCAAAGTAGAAAATGTGTTCTTAACCTTTATCTGACTAGCACAGATCAGTATACATTACGAGATCAGTGCTCTGTAACATTTCTAACAAAGCTGATGTTTGGGAAGATACTGGTGAATTTATATTGATCTCTGCAGAAAATGAGTCTGCAGTGGAAAGTGGCCTCTCTGATGGACATGTTTATGTTCTCGTTGTGTGCAGGTGTGTCCAGCAGCCCTGTAGCACAGATCCCTGTAGCCCTCCACAGCTAGAGCATGCTTTGGTCGCATGCAGCACTGAGCCACAATCACTACGCTGCAGCATCACCTGTCACCAAGGTTATAGTGTCCATGTGCTGAGTGGCGGACAGCTATCCCGCCACCAGGTGTGAAATGAGTGCTCTTAACAAATGACCTTACACTTGCCTTCTGAGAGTATACACAACTTTGTAGTGAAGTACTAACATTAAATGTATATCTGCATGGAAAATACAAAATTGCACTAATTAGCTATAGACAATGACATGTTCTTATTAGCAGATACTACCAGAGGCAATGTTTACATAATTCAGCAAAATTAGTTTTTCACGAGGAAAAAATTTGTGAGAATATATACTTTTGGTGATGACACAAATGAAATCACTGGAGAAGTAGTTCTCACATTAATAATATTGATCATATTGATACTTATGTTAACAAGGATTCGCAAGGAAAATATTTTCTCATGTTTCTTATGGGTTTGTTTCATAGTGGAAAAACTGCCAGATTCATCTCAGCATTAGAGCCTTTGACTTTGAATTGTAACAGTGTATTTGCTGCGTTTATGTATGTATGCATATATCTAAACTGTCACAAATGTTTGCCTAAACATTATTAAAGAGTGCAAATTACCATCTGGGAAACATACTGTAAACGGTGTCGTTTACATACATAGAGTTATTTTTTCTCATGATGCATCCATGAATGTTTCACTTTTCTGTAGGCATCCTATTTATATATTCATGTACTCAAGTAATATTTTAGCATCCAGTCAATTTCATGTCAAACTTTAATTAATAATTAATTAATACTTGTTATGTTCCCTTTCATCAGTGCTGTTTCTGTGATTTATAAAAAACTCTTTTCAGTTTTCAGTCTGGTGTCTCTCTTTTCCAGAAAGGGACCAAAGTGGAGTGTGCGCATGGGTTATGGGACAGAAGGGTGACCTGTCAGTTGATTAACTGTGGCTCTCCTGACATCTACCTTGCCTCCATTTTCTGCCCTGGTGGAACTAGCTTCGGGAAACGATGCACCTTCACCTGCAAACCCCCCGCTACAATGCATGGTACACAAAACTTTTCGCCCTGTGTTTTCCATTTCCTGCCTCTCAGCCAGATGTGTGGTGATGGTAGCAGGGGTTGTGTCTGGTTGCCTAATTAGCTTCAAGCTAATTGTCATAATAAAAAATTATGGCAGCTGTAGGCTACTGGCAGGTGAGAGAGGAAATTGCAGTGTTGGTATTATTTATGTGCAGGACAAATAGTATCACAGACGTTAAAAGTACACTTCCTCTATGGCTACTATCCAAGCACAGTCTACCTGTCATCTGTATTGGAGCTTTATGTCAATTTTACACGGCTGGACTGTACTGTACCAAATGAAGCAGTCGATCAAAGTCAACTGGAATCTTACAGATAGAGTTAGGCAAATTTTAATGGAATTAATGACCATTCATGTTATTTATATAGTTATATGTCGTTATAGGGCAATAGTTATACGTCAGTATAAAAGTAAATTAGCTACCAACGCCAGCTCTAGTAGTAATTGCAGTGAAGTTTTAAGTGTTGTTTTTGGGGTCCATTTTCACAAGTTTCAACATGTTGAATTATACAATTCACACTGGGTCATAATATTAACTCATAAACCTCATAAAAACACACTAAAAACAATATATTGGTCATATCATTATAACATTATACTGGCATTGTAAGGGCCTTCTAACCAATGCTCAAAGCTAGATTTTATGTTTCTTACTATAGCTATGCAGTTCTACTTCCAAATTCCGTTTCTTAAAAATTACGCAATTTTCTATTTCATCCAGACCATTTTATTCCTTAATCACTCAACTGCTATTCGCACAGCACATTGATTGATTTCATAAGGATACTTTCTGTTACAGGCACAAATAGCTGGCTGGAGTGCTTAGAGGACGGCCTGTGGTCTTTCCCTGAAGCATACTGTAAGATAGAATGCCCAGAAGCTCCGAAAGTCCCCAATGCTAAACTCCTGATGCCCCAGTGTGAACGAAACAAGCAGGGCATTGGTGACACTTGCCACTATGAATGTGATCCTGGCTATTATACAAGCAGCAGTCTCAATGCAAAAACAGGGAGGTGAGTATGACCGAGTTCCTAGGAATCCCCTTTGTTTTCCTCCTTTGGCCTTTTGTCCATATTCAAACACTTTAACTACCCTGTCACAGTCAGGCAGAAGGAATTAACTGCCCACTGCTGTGTTGCAGTGTCACACATGGGTTAAATGCAGAGGGCACGTTTTATTGTGGTGTGTCAACAATGAGAATTAGTCACCTTTCAAATTCAAAGAATGATTGTTATTCCTTTTTTAACAAAGGCACCTTTATTATTTGTCAATTAATTATGTCAAAATCAGCAAAGCATGAGCGTTCTGGCTGGATGCAGAGGATCACCGGTCCCTGCGTAGTTCTCTTTTTTGAGGGCATTTGTCACAGATGACAAAACATGTCATTTTATCTGGAACACAAAAATCCCCAGAAGTGAAGAGTTTCACTGAGTGAAACTGAGTGAAGCAGCAGGGTACATAACGTAGCTCTTGGCTATAGCTTTAAATGTAAACCAGCAGGCTCTGAAAAGGCAGGAGTATCTATCAGGGCTATACTGGCCATCTGGCACACCAGGCAATTTTCCCAGTGGACCGATGGGTTGTGGGTTGGAAAAATTTATCGTGGGGGACCCCAAAGTCCAGGGCCAGTTTTTAATCCTTGTCCAGCCTTGGTATCTGTCCTAGCCTAAGGAAAATTATGAAATATTTTATTAATAAGCCCCATTCCCAGAATTAGTTTTTTCATATGGGTTTTCTTGGTTTTGTTCCTAAATCAAGACAATGTACTTACAGACTCAAGAACTTACTGGTTTTGTTAAAGTTGCTGTATGTCCCATGGTAGTTTAGTATGCACCACACATCATGCATACACGCAACACATCACACCATTATGTACAGTCGAACTCTAGACATGCTTGTAACATATTATACAGTATCCTTGTTTAAAAATACTTAATGAATTTCCTAAACTATGTATGTTAAACTATAAAAATCTATTTTACTACATGTTTCAGTGTTTTAGCTACAAATCTGAGAGATTAGTAAAGCTAGTTCAAGGAATATCCAGCTGAAAGCCTCACAAATTACAAAAACTTAAGGTCAATCTAAGTATTAATTTAGGCAGTAATTGAAATCATTTTATACTATAGTATTACCAGTGGTGGGTAGGGTTCTACTGGGGTAACCAGAACTTAGTGGAGAAATGGGACCTATATCAAGAAGCTGGATTTCTTGCTTTTATATATTTTGTGGGTTTTGACTGACAGAGCTAGGGACTACGAAAGAGCTAAAGATCCTCCTTCCTAGCTTTGGGTGAACGGCGCCATGTTTGTAGTCCTCAAGCAGCTAAGGGCAAAATGTCAGCATGAGTCAGTTGTGGAATAGGACTCCACCATGACAAAAAAGCCTATATCTCACAAATGGAATATCATTAAAAGATAAATTTATTCCAACAATCCCCTATTTGGTAAGTCCTAATTGCCCAGGGAATCACTCTAGCCCTCTGGAACTAAATTGCTAAGGTTAGAAATTCCACTCTCTAGGTATGTTTTTAGGGGTTTCAGAGCCCAAAATCAAACTTAAGCTGAATTCATATAATAATAGTTAGAGGTTACTTGCTCTTTTTAGGTCAGGTTAATATGGTCCAGTCCCATCCTCCAAAAATGGATATATCTGCAGCAGCTAGGTGTTACGTGGGCGTCCTCTTGGTCTGGTCCTGCTGCATGGGTCCTCAGCAATGAGCATCCTGTGAGCCGAATCACCCTCAGGGAATCACGCCACATGACCGTAGTGCTGTAATTAGCGCTCCCTCACAATGTGCGTAAGATGCCTCATTCGGGACTTCCTGAACAACCGCTCGTTCAGCACAAAGAAGAAACAAAGTACCAGGTGACCAGCAGATGTCCCCTTGATCCTGACCAGCACCCAGTCCATACCAACTCTGAACAAAGTAGGAGCAAGAACACACCCTTGATGAACCCCATAATCAACTGGGAATAATGCAGAGATTCTGCCTCCACTGTGCACAGCACTCACAGCAGCAATGGACAGGCCAGCTATGACATCCAGTCGAACAATTTATATAAATATTCTGCATAGAAACTGCTGAAAATCCTGTTTTCCAGTGAGTTGGGATGACACCCATCTCCCAATTGGAAGCAAAGATTGCTTGCTAAGCCAGGAAGAAAGCCTTAACATGAGCATGGAGATGAATACCCTGGATGCCACTGATCCCTGCGACCTTCTGGTTTGCCATCTGTGCAATCTCAGTGAGATTGGGTGATTCACTAATCGGGATCATCGTCAAGAACTGATATGTCCAACACCCTTGCCCGAGGATCAGCGTTAAACACCTGCTGAAAGTAGTCAACCCAACAGGTCACAACTACAGTGTTATCCATAAGGACCATGTGTTTCCCAGCATTGGTCCAACATTAGCAACTAACATAGTTAAAACCATGCAACTGAACGAGTCCAGCTACATTAGTTGCTAACAGGAGCTTTTGGGAAACGCATCCCATATTAAGACCTAAGTGCGCCTCAGCACCACACCAGTTCTCATCCCCAACAGGCCTGGCCCCATTGGCTCTCTGGCAGTTTTGACTCTTCTGGGGATGATGCTCCCAAAGGCTTTCCCCCATCATGCCTGCAGCTTTCCTGTGGGCGGGTACAGCAGAGCTCCTCCTGCAGCAGCAGAAAAGAGTCTGCTTTGTATTCATTAACTTCCACTAATTTTTGCAGTAGTTTGTTGGTTTAGTGTTATCAAATTAAACTTTGGAGTTTAGCAGTTATCAAAGCTACATTTTCAGTTAGCTGTGCCCCCGACTGAGTATTACCATTTGCTTACATGGCTAATCAAATTTTCATAATAAATGAAATGTTGACAGATTTGCTAACTGTTCAGGAAACTTACTTCCCTTAGTTATCTGTGTATCTAAAGCTTATGCCTTTTTTGAGGTTGCATATTTATGGATCCCCCAACCATGACCTTACTGTTGGCTTCTGTTTAACCCCACCATACAATTTATTATGTGGTCAAAGTTTAGTGGTCAATAATATTGAACTATTGAACTAATTACCATATCACCATACCAGAATCTGGTGAATGTATGGGATGAACCGACAGATTTCATAAAAAGCCTAATGACTAATTAGCCAGGAGGTGTAGCATATAAGCTATGTTTAGCTCTTTCTCACTACTGTGCCCTGATTAGGAGGTTCCTGAAGTTGGAGTGTCTACCTGATGGCCAATGGGAACAAGGCCATTGTGACCCAGTTACTTGCCCATCTCCACCAATCATCTTCACAGGCATGTACACTTGTACCAAGAACCTGGAGTTTGACAGTTTCTGTACACTCCATTGTCCTGACCCCACCGAAACGGTAAGAGGGCCTCATGTCATGCAACAATGTGTTTAACCGTTTTTGTTGTTTGGAAGCTTTTTGAAAATAGCAAGACCTCATTGGATGCTGTCCAATTTAATAGTTACTTCAATATTAGTTCACATAAGAGAACTCATGGCCAGAGTTGGAAATTATTGGGAGAACATTTCAAACTGGAGCTGAGAAAAAAACTTCTTTACACAGCGTGTAGTTAGAGTATGGAATAGTCTTCCTGATAGTGTAGTGCAAGCTAAAACCTGGGTTCCTTTAAAGCAGAGCTAGATAGGATTTTAACATCTCTGAGCTACTACAGTATTGGAATTCTCCCAAAATGTACTCATTTGTCTGCAGTATTACTTTGTTTGATTCATACTTTTTTTCAGGTAACTGAAACTATGGTTAAAGAAACAGTGTATATGGGAGTCCGACTGTAATTATTTGTCAATTTCATTTGTTATTAGCTAATTCTAATTAATATTATGACTGGCTATTATAAAACATATTTCTTAAAATATTTTTATGAACATATTAATGATCTTTTACATTGTAATCTTTTATCCTTTAACCTTTGGATGTTTATGGGCTGCTGCTCGTTCCCTGTGTGGGTAACGATTAGTGTACGTGCATTGTGCACCCGCCTATGTAGTACTGTGTATGCACCCTTAATAACAGTGAAATTCAGCATCACTGACTTTACAGCAGCTCTTTGTTGGTCAACAGCGCAATTGCTTCCTGTTGCTTCAGAATAGCAATGCACCAACAATGCACTTCAGTCCGCCTCACTTTAAGACCGACAAGCCCATGGGTGCTCAGAAGGGTGCAAGTACATTTGGTTTTTAAATGACCTGGGTGCTGGACAAAAAATGACAACTGCATCATGCTTATGCTGGCAAAGACTCTAGGGTCATGCTTGGTACCACTTTACATCAGGTGTGCGATGGGGCCAATTGTCTTTGATTTTATGACTCCCCAGTAGAAAAGTACTTATACCTCCATTTTCTGACAGTTATTCAGGGTTGGGTCGTGGGGGCAGCAGTTTACGAAGAGATGCCCAGACCTCCCTCTCACCAGCCACCTCCTCCAAGGGAATACCATGGCATTCCTATGCTAGCCAAGAGATATAATCTCTCCAATGTGCCCTGAGTCTGCCCTTGGGTCCTCCCCAAGGATGCGTCCAGGTGGCATTCTAGATAGATGCCCGAACCACCTCGACTGGCTAGTTTTGATACAGACGAGCAACGGCACTACTTTGAGCTCCTCCCGCATGTCTGAGCTCCTTGATGTTTCTCTAAGGCTGAGCCCAGACACCTTGTGAAGGAAACTCATTTCTGACACTTGTATCCATGATCTCATTCTTTCAGTGACTACCCAAAGCTTGTTGCCATAGGTGAAGGTATGGGCATAGATTGACTGGTAAATGTATAGCATTGCCTTCTGGCTCAGCTCATTCTTTACCATGACAGACCAGTACAATGTTTGCCCTTGAATAAGACCCAGAGATAGTTAAACTCCTACCGTTGAGGCAGTAATTCATCCCCCACCAGGAGAGGGCAATCCACCCGTTTCCTGGCCTCAGACTTGGAAGTACTGATCCTCATCCTGGCTGCTTCATACTCAGCCGGAAACTACATGCTGCAGATCACAACCCTAAGGCCCTCGAACTGGACCCCCTCTGTTCCTTGGCTACACCTAGAAATTCTGTTCATAAAAGTTATGAATAGAATTGAAGACAAAAGGCATCCCTGCCGGAGTCCAACACCCACTGGGAACTTGAGTTTCTGCTGGCAATGAAAACTAGGCTTGTGCTCAGTTTATACCGTGCACAACAGATCCCATACCCATACTCCTGAAGCACCCACCGCAGGTGCCTTTTCTAGGTCCACAAACATGTGTAGACTGGTTGGGCATACCCCCATAACCCCTCCACTATCCTTGTGAGGTTGTGAGTTGGTTAAGTGCTTCACAACCAAGACAGAATCTGCACTGTTCCTCTTGTATCCAAGGTTTAACCAAAGGTTGGATCCTTCTCTCCAGTACCTAGGCATAAACCTTCCCAGGGAAACTGAGTGTTCCTCTGAAGTTGGAGCACATTCTATGGCACCCTTCCTTAGGGTAGGTTATTCTGCCTATTCAAAGGCAGTGTCCCTAATGTCCACGCAATGTTGAAGAGGTGTGTCAGCCAAATTAGGCCAACAGCATCAAGAGTTTTCAGGACCTCAGGGTGGATCTCATTCACCCCTGGAGCTTTACCACCAACAGTTTGTCCTTTTCACTACTTCAGTGACCTCAGCCCCATAGGTGGCTAAGTTCCCCTCTGAGTCTTCCAGCACTACTTACTCCAAGGAAGGCATATCAGTGGGATTTAGGAAGTTCTCGAAATACTGCTTCTGCTTCAACCACCTGACTAAATTCCCAGTTGAGGTCCATGTCCTCCATCCCTGCTGTAAACGGCATGGGTGAAGTGATGCTTCCCCCTTCTGAGTCACTTGACAATTTGGCTTTTGCGGCTGACCGAAAGTTCATGGTCTCACCAAACTTCTCCCACACCTGAGTTTTTGCTTCAGCACCTGCCAAAGCTGCATTCCCCTCTGTCTGCCGATACCTGTCAGCTTTTTCAGGAGATCCACAAGCTAACCAAGTTTATGAAGGCCTCCTTCTCCATCCTGACAGTTCCCTTTACCACTGGTGGCCACTACCAGTTTCAGGGATTGCCAACATCAGGCACCAACAGCCTTACAGCAACAGCTCTGCACAGCCGCTTCAGGATTGGAATCCTGGAAAACGGCCTATTCAGGCTCAATATCCCTTTGGCACTGTTCCCCAGGTGCTGAATTAGCTGCCCACTACTATGTCACATATGGGTGAAATGCAGAGAACATATTTAACTGTTGTGTGCTGTAGTGTGTCAACAATTAATCACTTTTAAGTTAATACTTTTAGTAAACCATTTGTCTGGAAAATGTGGTGTGGTTAGTGTGGAGGTAGCCATGCGATTCTGTGTCGGTTTGTGTGCGGCACCAGGCATCAAAAAAAGCAGCCACATGATGATAGGACAGCATTAAATAAACCAGATTAAAATGAATAATTTCATGTTACTCCCGAAGTCCTAGCTGCTCACTTTATTGTGCAAGTTTGTACCTAATTATTTGTATGATAACATGCCCCTAATATATTGCTCCATTCTCTCTCTGATGAGTGCTGTTTGGTAACTGTATTTCTGGCATTTTTGCTTATATTAACAGCACCGAGGCCGCTGCAGGGAGGACGGCACCTGGACACAGGAGCTGACCACGTGCCGCAGCATTCAGGGGACTTGCAGGCCCCCTTCTAATGATAACCTTGTTGAATACACATGTGAGGATGGATACAATGTTGGTGAGCTCAAATATGGCTGTAAAATTCTTCTGCCTTGTTCATGAAGGTTTAATAGCATATACGAATTAGCTGATTTGATTCTTTAAAACTTGAAGAGCAGTTTATGCATTTCATGATTTATATTTTTAAATCACTGAATGGTAAAAATGACCTTTACAACTGGAAACAGTTTGTCTTTATTTTTGTCTGATTTTGAATGTTTCCCTGAAACAAAAATTATGCCATTGCTGAAATTGTTTCCCAGAATTTCCAGAAGAATTGACAAAAATCACACTTCTACATACATGTACAAGTTTTGCACACATACTTTAGGCCTAGGGGTGGCATGGTGGTTAGCACTGTTGCCTCACACCTCTGGGACCAGGGTTTGAGTCTCCACCCAGGTTCCATGTATGGGGTACTCTGGTTTCCCCCCATAGTCCAAAAACATACTGAAGCTAACTGGAGTTGCTAAATTGCCCACAAGTGTAAGGGAATGCTGTGCCCAGTGATGGGCTGGCCCCCTGTCCTAGGTTGTTCCCATAGGCTCTGGCTTCCCCACAACCCGGAAGGATAAGCAGTTTCTGGAAACAGATGAATGGCTTTAATTCAACAACTATATAAAACTATTTTTTAACAGTGATCAATCAGGAAAAGCACATAATTATTAAATAATTATCAAAGAATGCTTGGCTGGCTGAGCTGCCAGTCCTAACCTAAAATAGTTTCAAGAAAGGTTAGTTTGTAGTTTGTGCATGAATGTGTTAAAGAAGTACTAAGGAGTAGGGGAAAGAAAACATTCTATCTGATTCGAATTGCAGGGGCGGTCTGCTACCCATCATGCATTGTAGCCTTGAGGGACCCAGTACTGTTGGACAGTGACATCACAGTCGAATCTCTCAAGCACTGGATGATTCCCAGCAAAGTTTCGGTAAGGTGTCATAGTAGAACTGAAAAGCCAAATCTTTCAGTGTTCAGTTTCAATAGATAAGCAGCATTTCCGTACAAGATACAGCAGGTATGGCATTTCAGTAAATTGTAAAAAAGAATCTCCTAATTATCTATATCCACTATACTGTGTCATCAATTTATTTAGTTTTTATCAATAAATACGAAGGCTGGAGAAACGTTGCCTGGGCTGATGAATTCCAGTTCCTCCTATCGCACGCTGACTGAAAGAACAGGCTATGGAGAAACCTGCTCTCACCCTGCCTTCTCACAACAAGCAGGCTGCAGTGTTCTTTGGAAAGCTGTGGCTGTATTTTCGAGGTTCCATGAGCGACGTTACAATGTGATGAAAGATCTGGTCATCGTTATCAGTCAGATGCTGCCCTTCATGGCACTAAATCCCTCGGTGCGTAGAGTAAGCTAAGGCTCTCTGTCAGAAGACCGACGACAGACATGACCGTGAATTCATCTTCACCCAATAATGTGACTGCGTCTCACCTTCTCAGACAGTGTATCCTCCTGCACTTATTACCTCTGGTAATAAGACCAAAATGGGGTGGCAGTGAAATAATCAGAAGGCATCTCTAAGCTCTAATAATCTTCAGATAATGCAAGGTGGTTTCCTTAGAAGTGTCAGTATGCAAAATAATGTAATGTTATCTATTAATGAACCGTTTGCCTTTAGATTACAGACTCTAGATGTGTAATGGATAATGAGCTTTTCAAAGCAAGCCTTTTACTTACAGAGTTTACAGTACTCAGCAGGGGGAACTCACTGAATACTCACTGATACTCACTGAAGAGTATATTCTACATTTGTTTTGGAGGAAAACAAAATAGTGTCTTCCATTCACCTCAGGGGAATAGCGACACATCTCTTCATGCATATAATTGTGTACCAACAACAAACAAACTTTTCTTAAAACTATTTGCGGTTTAGGCTGGGCAACTCAGACCCATAGGCAGTGTTAGGATTGTAAATGCCAAATATGGTTCATTTTTTTGCTCACAACTATGAATTGAAGAGTTGTAGTCTGAAATGGTATGATAGTCTTCTTTTGCTTTTAGAAATTAATTTCATATGATGTGTTCATTTTAGTACAATAAACATTACAAAATAATACCTTAATATCCATCATTTATCATTTATTTTGTTCTTTTTGCTTCTGTAGAGCATTGTGTGCACAGCCAAACAGACTTGGTATCCCGACCCCAAGCTTGTACACTGCATCCAGTCCTGTGAGGTGAGCTAGCACGCTACCCTAGCTTGTACAGTGCATCCGATCTTGTGAGGTGTGCTAGCACGCTAACCAAGTTTGCACACTGCATCCAGTCCTGTCAGCTGAACTAGCACACTAACCAAGCTTGTACACTGCATCCAGTCCTGTGAGGTGAGCTAGCACGCTAACCAAGCTTGTACATTGTGTCCAGTCCTGTGAGGTGAGCTAGCACGCTAACCAAGCTTGTACACTGCATCCAGTCCTGTGAGGTGAGCTAGCACACTAACCAAGCTTGTACATTGCATCCAGTCCTGTGAGGTGAGCTAGCACGCTAACCAAGCTTGTACATTAGATCCATTCCTTTGAGGTGAGCTAGCACGCTAACCAAGCTTGTACATTGCGTCCAGTCCTGTGAGGTGAGCTAGCACGCTAACCAAGCTTGTACACTGCATCCAATCCTGTGAGGTGAGCTAGCACGCTAACCAAGCTTGTACACTGCATCCAGTCCTGTGAGGTGAGCTAGCACGCTAACCAAGCTTGTACGCTGCATCCAGTCCTGTGAGGTGAACTAGCACACTAACCAAGCTTGTACACTGCATCCAGTCCTGTGAGGTGAACTAGCACGCTAACCAAGCTTGTACACTGCGTCCAGTCCTGTGAGGCGAGCTAGCACGCTAACCAAGCTTGTACACTGCATCCAGTCCTGTGAGGTGAACTAGCACACTAACCAAGCTTGTACACTGCATCCAGTCCTGTGAGGTGAACTAGCACGCTAACCAAGCTTGTACACTGCGTCCAGTCCTGTGAGGCGAGCTAGCACACTAACCAAGCTTGTACACTGCATCCAGTCCTGTGAGGTGAGCTAGCATGCTAACCAAGCTTGTACACTGCATCCAGTCCTGTGAGGTGAGCTAGCACGCTAACCAAGCTTGTACACTGCATCCAGTCCTGTGAGGTGAGCTAGCACACTAACCAAGCTTGTACACTGCATCCAGTCCTGTGAGGTGAACTAGCATGTAAACAAAGCTTGTACACTAGAGTTGCCACTTGACCAGGAATATCTGAAACCACCGGATTTTGGTCCCAAAAAAGACTAATTTCATTCTGGGAGACAGAATGTGCATTAATAATACTGTCATATTCAGTCAGAGCTGTATCTGATTAATAGAAATAGACTATAATGTGTCTTTATAGGTAATATGCTCAAAGAATGTACTGTGTCTTCTGGGTGCCAATCAAATGCTTTACATACACACTGCATAGTCGATGATTGCAGCATCGTGTATTGCCGTCATAAAAAAAAAAAAGATTTAAAAAAAGAAAAAAAACGAGGTTACATTGTAAATGATGGTGAAAAACATGAGGAGGACGATTTGATGGAGTTTATGGAAATTGTCTTAGTAAAACTATTATTGCAGACTAAAATTTTTGCAGTTCAAACAGACCTAAACAAACCACTGGAATAATGTCGCTACATGCAATGTATTTGGTCAATGGCTGGGTGTCCAGGAATTTTACGGGACTGGGGTGGCATCCTCATTATGTACTCATTCTGTGATGTGAGATTGCAGTTGTTGTGTGAGATGAATCCAAGGATGGGGGAGCAGGCATTGGGACAAAGCCAACAGAGGTTTAAAGCACAAATAGTGAAAATAAGATAGAAAGGCATACAAGAAAGCAGGACAGGAACGAGAGGGAAGACAAATGAGCGATGGGCGTGGCTTGTAAGGGCCACGCTAGGGAGGGAACAGGAGGGTCGGATGGGCAGGGCATGACAGCAACTTTCTTTTCCATAATTTATTAGTGAATGAGAAGTAGCACTGTGTGGCCAGGTCAAGTACAGCAATGAATTTCCATATTACAATTATAAATATATATATTTATAATTTATATATAATTTATAATATATTATATATTATATTTCATATAATTTAATCATAAGTAACTGAAGAAAATGCAAAACATTTACTATTGTAGTGTATTGTATTTGATTGCGTTCACAGATTTTTATACGGTAACCCTTGTGGATAAAAAGTAAGAGTCTCCACACTGTGGAGAACATTGGGGTCTGGATCACTAAGCAGGATTTTGTGTTTAGCCACATAATTTGTGGGATGTAAGATGCCCCAGTTGACTCAGAAACAGACAGACAAGAAGACTATTGATAAGAAAGTATCAATAAATTACTTGCAGGGCTCCAGCTCAGCTTCCAACTTCTGCAGTTTATCCAGCTTGGCTGCTGTTAGCATAGCAGTGTTAATGCTATGTAGTGCCAGTGCAGATCTCAGTGGTATTCATTTTTTATCATGTCCAGGGTAGAGTTCCATCTTGTTGACATGTCCTGCATGAGAGGGCCAGTCTTCTGTCCATGTGCAATTTGCTGTTGTTGCAGCCCCATGGTATTTGCCGGACTGTGTTTAAAATATCCAGCTACCTTTCAGCATTTTGCTAAGCGACGGCAAACGAACTGTTCTGCAAAGACACTGTAACAGGTCGTTGGAGGCTGTGTGCCATGCAAGGCAAATGCTCAAATGGGAGTTATCTGGCCGCTGCTATCATGTTCCGAGCGCTATCAGTGGTGAGTCTGTTGACTTTATGTTCAATGTTCCACTGTTTCGCTACTTGTATAAACTGCTCGGCACACGTTTCAGCGAAATGCCTCTCCTCTGTCTTCATAACAGTCAATGCATGCGACCGAAGCTCTCACTGTTTGTTAAAATTATGTGCCGTTACCCCGAAGGTAACTGCGATATGCTCAGTGAAGTCCAATAGTCCTCAGTTAGCACAACCACCCTAGTCTGTCCCAACTCCTCTAGTACTTTTGCTCTTTGGTCATCATACAGGTCTTGCATCTTCGATACGATGGTAGCTCTGTATGAGAATTTGTAAGCGTAGTCATTGGATGCAATCCGATTTATTTTGCACAGACCTCTTGCAAGCTGTAGCCACCCATTTAGTTATTGCTGCAGCAAGCTTACTGCTTGTAGGTTTATCCATGGGTTTCCTTCGCACACTGTCCATCGTGGCTTCCCGTAGACGAGGCGGTTCGGGGCTAACAAAACTGCCTGCATCAGCTGTGTGTTTGGCTAGCAAATGGTATTTAAGACTAGATGTACTTCGGTGGTTACTGAACTCACATCGACAGTAACTGCAAATAACTTTGGTCGTGTCGATGGACCCATCTGACTGGGTTTTGAAGCTGAACTTGCCATTAAAAATGCCTTTTCCTCTATCCTTTGTCTTTTAGCTACCATCCGACTCAACCCGTGTTAATTGCGTCAAAAAAATTAATCACGTTACAACTAATTCCCGTTGACGCGCTATTATCGCGACAACTTTGACAGCTCTACTAATTATAAGTTCATAGACGCTCTAACCACTTAACTTAACTTAAACTTAAAAAGTTAAAACTTAAAAAATAACTTACAAAATTACAAAAATGCTTCAGTTACATTTATTTTATAGGACTTGTTAGGGGTGCCAAAAATTGTGGCACTGGATATTTTGTTATAAACAATTATTTCTTAATGTAAACAGGCAGATTATGTTATCATCACTATCAAAAAAAAAAAATACCTACGTTTTCGATCTAAGAAATTATGTTTGGAACACTTACCATTTAAAAAACGGGGCTCCTTTGCCTTGGGAGAAGGACAGAACATGTCCATTTATTTCTTTAGTAATTAACCTAATATTTTGAGTACAGATTAGTCAAGTTAGTATGCTGTAACAAATAGGTATACTTTACATGTCATCAGAGCTAAAAAAATAACATCTTGAAATAAAAAGTCTAATATCACCAGAGAACTTGATTTTTTATCTCACAATAATATATAAGTAATTGCTAAAGGTCCTCTGAATTAGTTTTTAGAGTGCTGTAGACAGTTGCAGTAGGCCTGGGGTAACGTGACATACACTATCTTGCCAAAAGTATTGGGACGCCTGCCTTTACACATACTGAACCTGAACTTTAATGACATCCCATTCTTAATACATAGGCTTTAGTATGGAGTTTGGCCACCCTTTGCAGTTATAACAGCTTCACCTCTTCTGAGAAGGCTTTCCACAAGGTTCAGGAGTGTGTTTATGGGAATTTTTGACCATCCTTTCAGGAAAGAATTTGTGAGGTCAGGCACTGATGTTGGCTTGCAGGCTTGGCTTGCAGTCGCCACTCTAATTCATCCCAAATTTGTTTTGTCAGGTTGAGGTCAGGGCTCTGTGCAGGCCAGGTTCCTCCACACCAAACTCGCTCATCCATGTCTTGGTTTGTGCACTGGTGTGCAGTCATGTTGGAACAGGAAGGGGTCATGCCCAAACTATTCCTACAATGAACAAACTTAAAGAAATATTTTGTAGGGTCCTCCCCTGCCTCCACATAAAAAAGCACAGACTGTCATTAGTGTTAATATGTCCAAAATGGCTTTGCATGCTGAAGCATTAAGGGTTCCTTTCACTGAAACTAAGGGGCCCAACCCTTGAAAAACAACCCCACACCATAATCCCCCCTCCACCAAACTTTACACTTGGCACAATGCAGTCAGGCAAGTACCGTTCTCCTGGAAACTGCCAAATCCAGGCTAGTCCATCGGATTGCCAGACAGAGAAGCGTGATTTGTCACTCCAGAGGATGCGTCTCCGCTGCTCTACAGTCCAGTGGCAGTGTGCTTTACACCACTGCATTCAACGCTTTGCATTGCACTTGGTGATGTAAGGCTTTATGTAGCTGCTCGACCATGGAAACCCATTCCATGAAGCTCTCTATGCACTGTTCTTGAGCAAATCTGAAGATGAAGTTTGGAGGTTTGTAGCTATTGACTGCAGAAAGTTGGCGACTTCTGAACACTGTGCACCTCAGCATGTGCTGTCCCTGCTCAGTGATTTTACGAGGCCTACCACTTCCTGGCTGAGTAGCTGTTGTTCTCAATTTCTTCCACGTTGTTATAATACCACTAACAGCTAACATTGAAATGTTTAGTAGCAAGAACATTTTACGAATAGACTTATTGCACAGGTGGCATCCTATCATGGTACCACACTGGAATCCACTGAGCTCCTGAGAGCGACCCATTCTTTCACAAATTTTTGCAGAAGCAGTCTGCATGCCTAGGTGTTGATTTTATACACCTGTGGCCATGGAAGTAATTGGAACACCTGAATTCAATTATTTGGAGGGGTGTCCCAATACTTTTGCCAATAGAGTATATGATTCTGGTCTCTCACATCACAGTTCTGTTCAATTGCATCACATACTGATGGAGGATTATGTAATGATGGTGGCAATGCAAAGATGCCTCACGCTTTTCCCAAAATGCCCTGATACTGTTAGTGTGTAGCATGCATGCCTTGTCCCATGTGCCCGTGCTGGCCAGTTCTAGCCCCCACTTGTCATGTCTGATAACCAGGTGTCTCATTTCTGTAACTGGTCATTAAGGCATAGCATTGCACAGCATGGCATTTGCTTAGCTCTCGGGCTGGATTGGAAGGAACCTCCTATCAGGTCCAGCCTCATCTGTAGCACTGAATCATTCCTTAGCTCCCCAAATACTTCCGGTCCCTAAGTCCACCACCTAGTTGTGCCCTCTGCTCGCCCATAGTATGCTCTCCTGTGAGCGTATCTCTGCAGGTGTGTGTGGTGCTGCTGGTCAGGAGGGGTTGGTAATCAACCTCCTGGCCTGGCGGATGATGCCAGGTGCCAGCTATCCACATGGGCTTCTTCATGTTTAGAAAGACTAGGTGTTTGTCTGGATAAAGGGAGGGGCTATCATGTCCACACAGACAAACTCTCATAATCGCTCTCTCTCTCTGCCTCCCTCGTTCTCTGCCAGCAGCCGCGGCGGGAAGAAGCTGTGATTTAATGCCAGGGGTCTTTCTGGGTGAGGCGAGGTGAGTGGGAGTCTTTCTGTGACAGGGAATAAGCTGTCATCACAGCTCATAGACAGAGTACTCCAATGCCTGGCGCATTACCGCTGCAGACATCAAAGGATGAACAATACGAAATGTCACGTCAAGCAGGCGCCCTGTTTTGACAGGAGTGACATTTTTACAGCATGTAACAGCGTGAAATATATCTGCTGGCAAATCAAAAGCAACATTTTTCGGAGATCTTTAGAGGAAATCTGTAATGCAGATATCCTTGGTAACAGAAGATCTGTAATGCTGATCTCTCTGTTTAATTGAAAATGTCTAACACAGATTTACCAGGTAATAGAAAATGTCTAAATGCAGATATCCCCGATAAGACAAAATGTCTACTGAAGGTATCCCTGAAAGAATAGAAATAGGAAATCTATAAAACAACCTATAGACCTCTTTACTGTTGCAACCTCAATTGTAAACGCCAGCTAGTGCTTCAGTTTTTCTCCCATTTCCTGTCTCTCAAACTTACCTTCATGTGGCCATATGTGATTGGTTGGGTGACATTCCAGGGGGCAGGGCTAATACCAGAGTCCACAACGGCTAATGGTTGCCTCTATTATAAATGTTCTCATTAACTGTAGAAGAAAGATAAGAAACTGGCTGCGGAGAAAACAAGAAGAGGCCTGACTGGACCTGCACCTGGGCCCACGTTATGTGTGACGCTACAGCCTACTACTGTTCACTGTTTTGCCACTTTTTCCATAACAGGGTTTTTACCATTTTATTTATGGTTGCTCACCATATGAAAGTATATCTTTTGTATAAAAAAATCAATTGACTGTATGGCAGCTGGAAACCTATTTATTATCATGGTACGGTCTAATCGTGGATGAGAAGAGGCATGCACACCAGTGGGCCATAACACTGGTAACAGCATATCGCTAATGCGAATCTCCCTGGTAATAGCTTATAATTGCAATCAATCATTTTGCCTTCGGGGTCCTATTGTCCAATGGCTTCATTTTTCATATTTTCATTATGTCTAATTAGGCATAACAATATCCTTCATTTCCCACCTATAGTATGATAGCCAAAGGTAACTAAAATCACATTTTCATTTTCCCCTGTAACACTCCTACTTGTCGATTCAATGCACACAAACACATAAACAGATACCCCAGATGCTTGCATGAGTATAAGTATGAGTATGAACTGTCATCCAAAGCTATTTGGCAAGCAGGAAAACACTATAGTTACTATATGAAGAGCAGGAACGTGTAAGTACCATGCTCCACCTCTGGGGGCGCCCTCTTGCGAATGCATGAGGGGCAGTCCTGAAACCAGACAACTCACGTGTCATACAGAGCGGGACCTTTAAAAGTGCCAGCACACTGTTGTTCGTGGCTCTCCGAACTTACCATCACCCCGAGGACACCAAGGGAGTGGGCATCTGGGGCTCACCGGCAGGAGAGTTAGGTCTTAGTCTTACACTTAGCCCCGTGCGACTGTTGCAATCTCCCCACCTCGATCTTTCCGTCTCACGCACTAACCACTCTCCCGTGGATGCGTGTGTAGGGGGGTAAATTCAAATCTCCCGCCAAGAGACCATTGTCCTTGGTAAAACTAAATTTCTCGTCCAAAGTTTGGCTGCTT
>JAODKM010000020.1:10184989-10199650 GCA_026780845.1 Petrocephalus sullivani
TATTTGTGTGTAGAGTTTTGCAAAAATAGCCAATAGTTACAAAAATTGTGCTTAAGCAATCAGAAAAAACTGTAATACTTAAGTAATTTTATGAGACTGATTACTTTATAACGGATTATACCCACGGCACCTACAAATGTATACTTCATGCATTCAGGAAAGTATATTTCAGGCATTCAGGAAAGTATACTGCAGACATTCAGGAAAGTATACTTCAGGCTTTCTAGAAAATATACTTCAGACATTCAGGAAAGTTTACTGCAGGCATTCAGGAAAGTTTACTGCAGGCATTCAGAAAAGTATACTGCAGGCATTCAGAAAAGTATACTGCAGGCACTGTATGAGCGGGTCACTGAAGCATCGGGGGCATTTCTGAGTGAGATCTAAGCATTTTCTGAGGTGGCTCCATCTATTTCAGCACTAAGAAGCCGTGCTGGGACTGTGCGATGCATCACGTACAGTCGCAGTAAGCAAATATAGGAGAGGTTATGGCTGAGTGCACAGCAAGGCTCACAGTTCCGGCGTGTGGAGGGTCACGGTGCCAACCCCCATTAGTCTCCGAAAGGGGGACACCGACTCTCTGTGAAGCCCACCCCAGCAAACACTCTGCTGAACGTTTCTAGGCCAGAAATGAAAACTGTCACGGAGCAGCTCAGACCAGAACTCTAAGCAGAGAGCAGAGAGCATCTGGAAGAACCATCCCAACAGCGTAGTCAAGGCCATGTCGGGAGGTCATTACCGGCAGCACTATACAGAAACTATACAGTAACAGTGACTGCACAAACAAGTACCATGCATGGAATATGTACAGTACATCTGTAAGAAATAGCACCCCAAGCAGAGCCTCTGAGCATCATTCAAGGAAACAGAACACCATGCTTTGTGGTTTGTAGTTTATTTATAGAATAAGTCTACATAAATCATCGTAGGATACATAGTTAATTACAGCTGTGATTAGTTTATTTTTTAGATGGATAAGTCAACAAAACACCGATTAAAGATGAGTTACAAACATGGATCTGTGAGTATTTGAACACCTTGTTCCTTCAGCACTCTAAAGAGGGTAGCACACACCGATAGGAGTATGAGAGAAGTACAGAATGCAGTATGGGCTCCTCCTGTGAAAACACATCACCGGCAATGTCAGACGGAGCCACAGCGTCATCAATAACCACACACAGCTCGCTGGCAGTGAAAACACAAAGTACCTGTACGTGTAACACACACACAAACACCGAGATGTGAGGAATCTCTCATTTTCACTGGTTGCCGCCAGTCAAAGGTGGAAGATAGGAGCACAAAAAATACACACACAGATATAATTATGTAAAGTATGATGCTTCCCATGTATACATACTGCAGAATATTTCAAATTATTTACTGGAAGAGAATTATATTAGGCTGTATTTTAAAGACGATGTTAATGCGGATGCTTTAGGAAAAGCTCCCGTGAAACATCACAGAATATGTCCAACTTTTCAATATTTGCTTCCAAAAAATTTTTTTTGAATCACTTATGTACACAATGTCCTTCATTACTGCACTATCACGCATAACATTTTATGAGCAACACAACTGAAAATTATTCCAGTATCATTAATGTGTGTTTACGCTGTAATATACTTCTCTCCCAAAAACACATGGAGTTTATCTGAATGTGTTAATGGAAAAGTAGCACTTTTGGTCCCCAATTTACGTAACAGCCCCCCACCCCCCATCCATTATTCCCAGTACCACCGTCTCCGTATCCATGACCACAGTGCCGGGATTGGCTGGATCCATGGGCCCGCAGACTCCTCTGGGTAATGTGGCGCTGCTTCAGTCTGCCAGTCACTATGCATGCACAACACGAATAATATGGACACTGTATGACGTGCCATCCGACCCTCCAGCTGCACCCCAACACCATCCATTAAGGAACGGGAGGCTCGACTCAGCGCCTTCTCGTATGAAAATGAATGACTTGAAAGGGGGGTAAAGTCTATAAATAAAATCTCACACCATTGAACAAAGCTCTCATAAGATGTAGTATTTTAATATCAATAAATAAACTGTTAAATGCCGATACATGCTATGTTGAATAGTACTCTACATAGATAAGATGTCATACATGAGGAGTCTTTATATAAGTAAAGGCCAGAGGTATAGCTTTATGGTGTGACTCGTTTTAAAATATTCAGAGTTTTAAAGTGTTGTGTATACTTTGAGAGAAGCTTTCATCAGAAATGAGCAGCCAATGACCACTTTTCACACACACAGCTGTCATGAAATACCCTTTAAGTATCAGGCAACGATTGGCTGTGAGGTGCCGCACACATACGGAAATCCTGGACAAAAACAAACGCAGAAAACACAACCAGAAATGCAGAGAGATAACAAGCAAGGCTGCCGCACTCCGCCTCATGTCTTTGCGCGGCATGGAGACTAAGCGCGATTCTGCGGGCTGCAGGCTTGTCCTGTGACTTCCTCCAGTGAAGATCAGCTCAGAGCAGAGCCACACGCAAAGGGCCGGGAGCTGATGTGGAGATGCCCTCATTTCCCCCTTTTCTGCTCAGCTTCATTAACTAAATGAATTCAGCATCAGAACCCAAAAATAAATAACAGGATACAAAATAAGTAGCAAAATAAATCTTGCAAATACAAAAATACATTTAAATATAAACATTTCCGACATCGCCTTCGATCGGTTGGTACACCATCATGGCAGCTTGATTCCTCATATGTTTATAACTTACAGTAATGTTTAGTCCTGTGTACAAGGTGGTTGGACCATTCACAGTAAGCTTGCTAAAGACCTAACGATGTTCCTCAGGAAATTTATTGTAAGGGTAGTATGTGTATTTGTCCAAGCTGGGGACTGATGTTTAGGGATGGGGGCCTTTCTTGGTGGTGGGGGGCATTTTTGCTTTCTCTTTGGGTTTGAGTTTATTTTTATCATTTACCTTGGAAGATTTACAGCCGCCAATGTACACAGATGCAGCTGCCCACTACGGATTACCAGGCCTCGTCATGGGTTTAGCTACGTAACTAGCTACTTTCTCTGAGGGTCAGTCTTGCAAAAACCTGGAATAAACCGGCTCTAATTGCAGGATATTAAGGTGTACAGTGCTGGTGTGTCACTGCATGCGGATTCACTGCAGCAAGCAGGGCCCCAGTGTTTCTGTGAGTGTGGCCGCTGTCTCCCCGCTTATGCCCCAATTCATGCCTTTACAACACAGGCCTTTCTGCATTTCCCAGCGACAGGCTGCAGGGATAGTGGACACACAGGGTGGACACACAGAGGGGGCACACAGGGGGGGCACATAGAGGGGACACACAGGGGGGGGCACATAGAGGGGACACACACACAACCACAGTCCCAGATGAGGGTGGCATGAACAAATACGGCCTGATTTGAGGAAGCATGCAGGCGGAGGGGGACAAGAAGCAAACATTGGCGGCAGTGGGTGGGGGGTGGGGGGGTCCGTAACCAGGTTCAAAACGCAACTATCTATTAACAACACCCGGTCAAATAAATCTGCTGAATATTCAAATGGTGTTTCAGTGCGCTGTGAAACCGAGGGGCTGACTGGGATGTCAGAGATGCCATCAGACCCAGGTTGGGTTACTCTGAATTTCAATGTACCATGTGACGCCTGCAAAACTTCTGCAAAGGGTTTATAATTAAGCAGGCATTCAGAAATCCTGTACAAACCTCATATTTGCTTGTGTGTGTGTGTTGCATATCTGATAATCAGCTCTGGCTAGATTTGTGAGCCTTGATTTCCAAACTTTTCCAAAAGCTGTTGCGTAAGACGCAAACTCGTGTACTGTACGGGTTCCTTTTGAAGTACCCCTTACATTTAAACCCATGGATTTATTACAGTTCTCAGAATATTCTAGCTTTTCTCTCTCCTACAGGAGCTGCTTAATTTTACCGTGTACCACAACTTTTCCGCAAAGGCCATGTAAGTCACTCGGTCTGGACCATTAGCCATATGAATGAGATTCCAGCCTCATCAAAAGTGTGATTCCTTCATCACAAACAACAGGTTCTCCTCACCGGGTTCACATCTTAATATACATCCAAGCACCTTCCATAACCACTTATCTAGCATGTGGTGGCAGGTTACTCTTAACCAACTATAGTCAAACATCTACTGAACGAAACAATGAAATTACTAACTAGTCTTTAAATATATAAAGATTAGCTGCTGTTATTAACAAAGAGAAAGAAAATTGTGGGCGAATAACTAAAATTTGTCCTTAAAATTTCAGAATTCTCTTATCATGTGACCTGATCTTAGTTTTGGTTGTGGTCCATTTCAGGAAATCATCTTTTCCTGGGTCCAAATACTTTCACCCTGCAGCACCTCCTACTGGCAGCCCTGTGCCCTAACAGTGTTTTACTCCGACTCATTCTCTCTCCACAGACGAATGCATCTGTGCTCAAAACACACATTAAACGTGGCCGATTGCTGAGCTCCCTGAATCTTTCTTCACTGACCTTAAAAGATACAGACCCTACTGTGAGATATTCCTAAAATCGCTGTAGGTGTGACTTCATATTAGCTCTCAATTTTCCCATTTTCTGAAAATCACATTTCCGTCAAGAATAACTTATTAGATCACATAAAATACACATGAGCCCAGTATATTATCAGGACTGTACATTATCAGAATATAATCGTGAAAACTCACTTTTGGCAGGATCTTGCTAAGACGAGGAAGGTTTATAGCCAAATGCTTACATAATATATGACAGGGTGGGGGCAGACAGCGGTGGGCTGTGCTACCATTCATCCTAAATGGCTGTTTCCCCCAAGCTTCTCGTACACGCAATCATGTTCTCAAGGAGAGCCGCCAGAGCTTTTCTGCCAGCTTGAAATGTAAAAACCGGATCACAGGGAGCCAGACCCATAGAGGTCGGGCCCTAGGCGCAAAAGAACTTCGCTCAGCTGCTGCCTTCTGGTCTGAGCTCCCCCCGGGCCCCTCTTACAGCGATTAAAGCCTTAAACCCTCCATCATACTGCAGGAGCGGTCGCGCATGGGAGGAGAGGGGGCTTGGGGCCGCCGTCTCGCAATCCGTCAGAGGCCAGCGCATTCAAGCCACGACCCATAGACCTGCGACCTTCATCAGAGACCGTTTGACCTTGGGGGATTAGCGGAGATGGCCCATCATATTCAGAGGCTATCTAAAGATCGGAAAACTCATTTCACCCATAATTTCCACCCATTTCGGCAAGGTGAAGTCATTAGACTTGCCGCGACCTTTATCGGGGGGGGGGTTCTGTGCCACCATCTTGTCAGACTCACTTTGTTTTGATTACACTGCAGAGAAGCTGGCGATTTTCCCTCAGCCGCAATTAATTTATTGATTTTTTTTGCAGATGAGCTTAAGAGGTAAGTACAGGTAGCAGAATTACCCCAGTAAGGGCTGTCCTCTTGGGAAACAAAGGGCAGAGCGTCATCAAGGAAACACACAAGTCACAGTGTCAGTCTGGCCATTTTTGGAAACACTGTACCAGGTACCTCATCCCACAGATGGCAGCAATAAAGACATACGTCCATCCACAACCATTGCTCTTCCTTAATGCTTATCCAGTGCAAATGTCCTGCACAGACAGGGGGAGGGCACGTAGGCTGCGCACACCCAGAACAGGGGGTGGGAACCCACAATGCTAGTGGATAAAATACTGTTCCGCTAAATTAAGTTCTCCATAAAAACTGACAGCAGAAAATGCTTCTGTTTGGTTTGTGGATTGGCTGGGAATAACATTATCATAACACAATATCCATAAAATATTGAAACATGAAAATATTATTAAGCAAATCCCACAGAACGAGATATAAATCTGTTAAGATCTCCTGCTCTGCGATGCATATGTACATGCAGTTCGAGGTTCTGACACACGGGGGCGCTACTTTTCACGCCGCCCCCGTCCTCGCTCCACAGGTGCCCCCACTTCCTCCTCCGAGCCTCGGCCAGAAAAGCTAGCCAAGGAGAGCCCGCTGCCCGCCACTTCCTGAGCACGCCGAGCCATCACACCATAAACTCGCGCCATGGGTCCCGGGAGCACAAAGGAGCCATAGAGGCCCCGCGGACGGCGGCTCCGCGCTTGACAGCCCCGCCAATGGGACCAGGCCACACAGGCCCTCGCTGGCTGCAGCCCAGCATGGGCTCAGTCCCAATTAACATGTGATCACATACACAATCGAATGAAATACAGCGATCGCGCCCTCAAACGCGTCCAGATGCTATTATATTCCTAATACCAAAGCATGTCAAAGGAAGTCTCAGATTACTGCCCAATTACAAATGTCACAAAGAATATCCATTTGAAATGTAGATACTTCTGGTGCCTTAACAGCCAGCAAACTGATCTGCAGCCTTTATTATCCCCATAGAGAGTCGGGCCACGGCGGTGAGGAGAGAGAGGCGGCGTAAACAGACCTAACGAGTCGAGCCGAGGATGAAGCCAAGACGACAGGATGGCGGGACAGGAAAGGCAGGAGAGGCTTATCTCACATGGACATTTACCTCCCCGCTGTGCTGGACCACAGCCCTGATTCCCCCTTATTTCTAGACCAGAAGAAGCTGCACGCGGTGGAGAGGGCCTGCAGACACCCCCGTCTGCAGACTGTCCGCATAAGGAGCAGGCACACTCTTTATTTATAATATAGTGACTGGGGGGGAGAAAGGCGAAAACCTAGCCTGTCTGCATCCTGCGGGTCTTTCTGAGGCCTGGCAGGAACACGAACAGACGCAGTCACTACAGGAGCTCAGAGCCACAGTGTCGAGCACATGAGGCCTAACTGTGTTACAGGAGTCAGAGCGAGAGTCACGGCGAGAGTCAGAGCGAGAGTCAGAGCGAGGCAAGCACCTATTATACACACGTCACTTGCGCTGTGCTTACTGAAGAAAACCGTCTGGAAGAAACGTCTGAAAACCCAAAGTGATTTTTGCTCATTTAAATTACTGGTCGGTGAGAATCAGTAAATTTACTGCTGCAGTGTTTTTCGCGAGTGGCCGAGGCTACATGGACACCTCTTGTTTACACTCTCAGATGCGGTATGAAAGCTGGAGAAAGCGTGTTATTTTTGGCAGGAGGAAACCATGGGCTTATAGTAGTAACATAAGAAATCAGAAATTATAATAACAACCATTCATTTAAAACCTGTATTAATGGAAATCTGCATTTCACAAACAAGGAATCCAACGCAATGGCTGCAACCATGCCACATAATATTTCTAAATCTGGTCAGCGAGTCTGAGGACTGAGGGCTATTTACACCATCAAAGCACCTCCCAGGCAAACACTGAGGACGGGTGACAATGATACACAGACCACTGTGGAATGCAGGACATGGAGAACATGGACTGTGTGCTATCACATGACATCCGAATCAGCTTCCTCAGTCAGGGTCAAGTCTCGGGATACCTTTACGGGTCCTAACGATACGTGCGGAAGCACGGCTTCCTCCGTGAGTCTGGAAGGCCGGAGAGCTCCTGCTCCCGCGGTACCGTCTGGGGAGCTCAGTCAGCAAGAGGAGGGCAGCGCCTCCCACTGACCCAACATCGCTGCCATGAAACCAGAAATGCCCGGAGAACATCAGCGTCTTTGTGGCACGCGCTCCCGCCCCAGCCAGCGTGCTGACACGCCTCACCGCCTCTCCGGCATCAGCTCACACTCTCTTCCATTAGGATTACAGACGACGAGGAGTTAGGTGTCCTAGCTCAATTTAAAAGAATGAAACATACATTCTATGATCATGTTAAAAGGTTGAGAAACTAAAAACAGTTAAAAAAAATAAACATTTTCAGGATTAACTCACCATAACGTCACAACAAACTAAATAACCTAAACAGGAAATGAAATAAGTTAACATAATCTGTGACACAGAATTTACAGTATGTACATTTAAATTATTAAATTAGGTTGTTTGTATTGATTGTTGGGTCCTTCTTACTAAAGGGTTCTCCAGTTCGCCAATACGCAGATTTATTTATTTTTTTATTATTATTTTCAGGAATAAAAAAAATCCCCCAAGATGCATCTCCAGCATCAGAGATACAATCCAGCCGATCAGAGTGCAGTAAGGCTTTCTTCAGGAAGTCCCTGCCATTGGTCCAACTCGATAACATGATTGAGTCATCTCCGGAAGGCGCCGTACCCTTTGTGATCGACACAGCAGACAACCACAACGTATTAAAAATAAAAAACAAAAAAATTATATATCTATTTGGACAGAATATGGAAAAAACAGCCAGGTATTTAATCTTGTTAAGATGTTGTACCAAAAGTATCGCTTTTCTTTTTTCCAGTTTTTCGGTGCTTTTTTAAATTTGTTTTGTTCATTTTGGAGGCCATTTTTAAGAAAAAAAGGATTTCAATCTTCATACAGTATAACTCTGTACATATTTATATGCACGTAAACAAAATGTAAAAGTGCTTTTTTGTCTTTCTTTAAGACCGTTATCCAGTGTGTGGAAAGGAGTAGCAGGCACTTAGGTCCATGCCCATGTCAGGCGTGTGACAGCAGAGCAGTAAGGTACGTGTTGTTTGGTTATTCCTGGGTAGTGCTGGCCTGTCTGCCCGAGATGGGCCGGTGGACGAGTGGGTGGGCCCAGGCACTGCTAGCCTAGGATGTCCAGGTAGACCGGCGTGGCCTTTCCCAAGGCGTAGAGGATCTTCTGGATGTCCTTGATGTTGAGTCGCTGTTGCGGCTCCCTCTGCCAGCAGCCCAGCATGATGTCATAGACCTCCTTCGGACAAAGGCGGGGCCTTTCCAGGACACGGCCCTGCGTGATGCACTCGATGACCTGAGGGGGAGACATGGAGCAGAGGAGAGCAGGTGAGGCAGAGTGAGAGGCCGCTGGTCCCGCCATGAGTCAGGCCCTTTCAGCCACACTAAGGCCACACCAGGTACGCTGTACATGCACAGCGCTGTGGCAAAGCCATAGGCCGACAAAGAAGATGCTTACAGCTACTATTCTGGGCATAAAGTGTATATTTGCGAAGGAGAAAAAGCACAATTTAACATTAGGATACACGCAGATGAACAATAACAACAAGTATTTCTTCTGTTCTCCAAAAAGTTACAGATATCTTGTTGGATAGCTAGATGAACACCGCTTCAGTTCCCAAACCTCTTTTCAGGGGCGCCCCGGCCAAAGACTCCTGAACAGTACTGTATATCTTATATTTACTGTTTGCCCAGAGCAAAAAGACACAACAGCTCTTAAGTGAATTTTTTTTAGTGATTTCAGATGAAACACGATCCAGCTTGGTGCCTGTTCAGTGAGAGGTGATCTGGGTCTGATCCCTCACATGGAAGGCCAAGAACGTGCTGAGCACAGGGCAGGGAGCTCCCAGACACACACACAGGGCAGGGAGCTCCCAGACACACACACAGGGCCGCACGGCTGTGGGCCAATACAGGCACTGCGAGCCCTGAAAGGAACATTCAAACAGCAATATACATTTAACACAGAACAAGACTTAAATCTGAATCACCGGACTGATGCATTTACTAACAGAATATTTTTATTCAAAACAAAGGAGAATGGAGAATACACGTCTGTAACTTTAATGACGTAAAGAATATTCTGTCTGAGACAAATGACCGCCAGACCTCATCACATCAGGCACAGGTCTTTCGGGTTGTTAAGAGTTTGATATCATCTGTCAGCACAGAAATATGAGACACGCTGGGATCATAGAGTCAGCAGGAAAGGAGAACATCGCTTTGGAGAGTCTCTGGCTGTCAGAGTTGCGTTTTCATGAAACTGCGCCCCATTGCCGTCCACGGCAAGGGCCCTCCTGATGAAATGGAATGGGAGCTTCACTGATGGAGGCGACGCGGAGCAGGGTCCAGCTGACAGGCTGCGGCCCGGCCCGTCTCAGGAGCATGGTGAGGGACACCAGCCACAAAGAAAACGGGGGAGGGGGCCTCACTGTGCCACATTTGTAGAAAGCCCAGCACCCCAAACGCATGAACCCCCACAGTGCCCCCGCTGGCCACAGTCCTCAGCATGCAGTTCCAGCACACGGGGTGGGGGCAGTTAGAGTGTAAGCGTCTGCATTTCCCAGGCCATTCAAGCACATAATGAACGCAGCCGTCTGGAAGCAGCCGGATAATGACTGGCACAAAATCCCATTCCAGCCAATCAGCCAATGGCGGGCCAGGACTGAGAGCAGGCAGGCTTTGGAGGCATGGAGAGTTGGGGGGCTCGGGTAACAAGCACTCCATATGCATCCCCCCAGCAGAGGCATTGTGGGAAACCGTCATGGGCCCTATTCTGTATCGTCGGAAAGTGCAGCACAAGGTGGTTTTGCTAGTTTCATACAAGTGCATTGTTCACTTTCACGCCAAGCGCGCACATTTTCAAAATAGTACCTGACTTTAGGACTTTTCCCTCCCAATCGTAGGAGTGGTCTTTTTTAAATGAAGTGTGGTTGGGTATGGTGTTTTAAGGCAGCGAAATGACACCAACAAAAGCCACCTCTAAAGTCAGTGGTGTATTATTAAAAGCAACACGTTTTAGAAACCCGTGGGTGCACAATGCTCGTTATGGACAGAGGTACACGCTCAATTTCAGTTCAATTTCAGCTTCAGTTATTTGTCATATGTATGTTAACAATGAAATGTGGTGGACCAGACGATAGACTGAAAGTCTCCAAGTGCTCTAATGGTTTTTTGTTATTTCATTTATATGCATATTATTATAATATATTACTATATTATTATAGGTCTGTTATTATAGATTTTATTTTCATTATTTATTTTACTATTGGGGCTGCCCCTAACCCACCTCATTTACATACAGATAAAAAAAAAAATTTTGGAAGAAAAAAAACTATTCAAAAATAAATCTTTGGAATAAAAATTTAATAAATGCAATTTTCTATAAATCTTTGTAATGCAAAATTAAATAAATGTATCTTTCTAATTTTTTATATTTTTGTGATTATGTCATGTTTTGTCCTCCATACTTTGGGGCCTAAAATGCTTAAAGCAACATAACACCTTCCACTGGATCTTGAAGTAAATGATGTATTTATGCTGCAATTGCTTAATTAAGAACGCGCCATTTGTTTCTGATGATACTGAAGACTTCTCAGAAGCACGAACTTCATTACTACCTGCGAGAATGTGATCTTTAAATAGGAATGGTCACACTTTCCCACAATCTTCCACTTCAGTTTTGCCACCCCCTGTCCCACCAACAGTCACAGTTCCTGCATGCTCACAAGGGCGGTGTTTAAGTGTGCAGAGCGTGGCCTTTTAGCACGACTGTCCTCAGCAACCAATCTCTACTCCATGAGGCGAAATGCCATGCGGGCTCCCGAGCGCCGCCAGCCACCGCATGCCCACACGCGCGTCTGTGGGGTTTTACTGTGCGGTCCTGCACGTCAGCTGATGCTTCCTGCGTGACAGCTGCAAGCAGAATTTGCCTAATTCAACAGTATTTTAAGCTGGAAGGTGGTTCATCAGTTCACCCATCTAATATCTGCCTAACTGGATCAGGCTCACCCAGAGCACCCCTTCAGGTATCACAAACCGTGGTCTGGCCCTGGATGGGATGCCAGTCCATTGCAGGGCACAAATGTGCACACACACACACATACACATAGAAAGACTCGCATACCTATCTAAATGGGCACTGTCCATTCATTTCCATGGGAAAAACCCAAATCCCAGTCACTATACCCTTAACCCCTAGCCAGCCCTAACCTTAACCATAAGTAACCAAACAAAATGCAAGATATTTGGCATTTTTCATTTTTTTGATTGCAATCACAGACTTTTATAAAACTGAATTTCCTCTTGGAGGGACTGAAAAAAATATCCCCACAATGTCAAAACGGCAGGTTTATATCATTGTGGGGACATTGTACATAAGGTAATATATACATGACCAGACCCACACCAGACCCACACAAACACACACACACCCAATCAGGACAGGGGGAGGACATGCAAACTCCATGGTGCCGCTGGTGCATTTCTTCCAAATTGGCAGGGATCCCATCTGGGGCGCTCCTACACCTTATTCTGCCTGGGACAGGCTTCTGGACCTACTCTGACCTGAGGCACCTTCAAATCAACGTGGACGCAGGCAGAATGTGCTGGCGAGGCTTCTCCCTGCTCGCCGGGCTGCAGAAGGGGGGTGCCATACCTCGTTGTTTGCCAGCTGGAACCAGGGCTGCTTCCCGTAGGTGAAGATCTCCCAGAGGATGACTCCGAAGCTCCAGACGTCGCTCTCCGTGGTGAACTTCCTGTACATGATGCTCTCTGGGGGCATCCAGCGGATGGGCAGCATAGTGTGTCCGCCCACCTGTCAGATCAGAAGGGGTGGGGGGTCAGGACAGCCAGCCTTGAGCCACGTGAGGGCCTCACTGGAGGCGTTACTTATTAATGCAGGAAAGTAGCGGAACCAAAAGCTGCGCACTGAGAAGGTTACAGGTTCCTCCCATCAGAACCAGCAGCAGAAACTGAAAACAACGTACAACTGAAGCTCCTTTGGGTGAAAGCGATATCTGAGCAAAATGATTTGGAAAAATCAACTTGTACTGCCTTCCATATGGCCTGTGATCATGTGCTCATAAGGAGCAGCATAAACGCGCCGCTACTTCCTTCTGAGGAGAACCCGGCGGGGAAAGCCCATGGCTGCGGGGACACAGGAGACAGAGCAGATAACTGCGATCATGCAGCGATGTAAACACCACACAGCCCCAGGCTCCTAAGCCATACACTCATTGATTAAGCAATAACACATAAATCATGACAGTACTCAGCTTCCATTACATCGCGTCGCGTTAAAATCTATTTCCTATTGCTGTCGATCGCGCAGCATTAATCACGTCCATGGCGGCATGGCGAGGATGAAGTTTCAGTGGCCCACTGGATGCTCTGGGATCTAAGTGCTGTCTCCATAGTAATTACAGAGCTCATTAATACTGAACGTTACAAGGGTCAGGCTGGCGGCTGAATCAGTAAATAAGAAGGAGATATCGTATTCTGTCCATGGACCTGGATCCTGAAACCGGCGGAGTGCTCTCCTTACCACCCCGCCGTGCATGGGGCCCAGATTGGACAGGTTCAGCACTATTTTACAGGGAAAGCACACCTTACAGCTTAAGGTAAATCCATAACCCAATGGGACGTAGCCACGCTGAATTGCTCTGTTAAAAAAGATTGAGTGTATTTATAGTCTCACAGCTTTGCCAGCTTTATTCTTGCTAATCACCATTAATGGCTGGTAATATTGTGTCCGGCCCGGTTTCTGGTGCTCCCTCATATCCTGCCCCATTGTACGGCATCTTCCTGGTAATAATGCATTTGGCTTTTACATAAGAGGGGCGCAGTGGCCGTGGCTGTGACCCGCAGGCCTGTGAGAGCCGGCATGTGGGAGCCGGCAGTGCAGCACACACCCACCTGGAGGGAGAAACAGAAGCCACTTGGTAAATAACAGAGAGAGATGAATATTCAAGGGCAAATCCTCAAAGCGAGGCCTCCAGCAGCAGATATGCACATTATCTGCCTGTTGGAGTGTGAGAGCCCCTTAAAAGCGCTGCCTCCTGCATTTAGAGGCCTCTCAAAGGAGGCACGGCCAGCCCTCTCACCCCCTGCTTGGGTCTCTGAGACCTTGAGAGGCTGAATTATGCCCGCCCCCCATCTCCCACCTGTCAGCCGCCTCTCCTCATGCTAAAGACCCTCTGGCCATACTCAGACAGGCCTGGACAAGCCCTTAGCTCCCAAACATTCAAAATGCTCAGAAACATTTTTGAAGGTAAAGCAGTGTGTACCACAGCTGCCTCTTAGGGCCCGCAAAAAGAACACATTGACCAAGAAATATGAATATGGCTGACCGTATAACCCATGTTAGAAAGGACACTTTGAGCTACTTCAAGTTTTACAAACCACTTCAAGCCCGAAAGGCTACTGGCTAAAAAGTTCAGTTCTTCTAGCACTTTGAATGGTTCGAAAGACTCATCCAGCCGTTTCTCATTAACATTAGTGACGCATGCATGATTAGAGGAGACTGACCAATCAGAGCACAGCAAGAACTGAATTGAAGTTCTAAGAATTGAAATGGTAGTTTACAAAAACTGTCCTCGTTCAAAATGTTCTCCCTGACATGGATTATCTGGTCACTCTAAATATGAACCAACTATACATAGCCAAGCAGTCTTCCCAAAAACATACGGTCATGTGCTGTATAATGACAATTAGGTCAAAAGACTATAATGTAGCTGAGAAATTGCAGTTGTCGGCGTGAGGTTGTAGTGCAGTGCCACATCGCAGGCCACAGTGCATCGCCGCCAGGCCTTCATATTTCACCTGGGCCTCAGCTCTGTGCACCTGCCCCTGCATTAAACGCAGTGTAATACTGATGCACACGCCAGCCGCTCCTCCGGAGAACCATTCCATCTGCGCTGTGACTAGCGAGGCCTGCCGCTCCATTTCCAAAGCCGCTCGCCCTGGTGCTGATTACTGCATTCCACTGCCGCGGCAACATCGCAGTGGTGGCGGCCTGCCCTTACAGGAGATTGAGTTCAAATCCCAAAGAAGCCCCTTGACCCCTATAACCCCCCCCCCCCCCCCCCCCCCCCCCCCCCCCCCTCCGGGGGGGGCCCGCCCCCGCCCCCCCCTCCCCCCCCCGCCGGCGGGGGG
>JAODKM010000020.1:10209408-10219940 GCA_026780845.1 Petrocephalus sullivani
TTTTTAATCAGATTAATCACGATGCTGGATTAATCCGCGTTAACGCGTCAATTTTGACAGCCCTAATATATATATATGTATATATAAAAAATTAAACACGGAATTTTCACTTAAACGTGTTTCTTAATAGAGATGACATCATAAACAAGCAGAAACGAGCCCCAGCTGTTGTTAGCCAGTAGGAAACAGCTGTATAGTCTGGCCTAAATATCCATGGGTCACAAGCCCCAGCTGAGCCGAAGAGGGCCCACATGAAGCAGGAGAGCCAAGGTGGCCAGCTGCTGCTCTGGGTTCCATGCTCCTGCAGGAGACATCCCCGGACCCTCTAAGCAGCATGAGACGGGGCCTCCGGCTCGCTCAGTAACCACCTGCTCTTGCCTTCCGCTGTTCCTGTTCCAAACAGACGCTCATGATCTCTCCGGCTTTTAGCAAAATTATCGCAGAACAAAGGCAGAATGGGTGGCTGCATTTTCCCAAAACCCAGATAACCAGGATATGAACACAGGCCGATCTGAACCACAATATCAGCACAAATATCTGCATGCCCTGGTACAAATTCTATATTAAACAATGTATCTCCAGTGCATTGTGGGGATAACAAGTGGAGACTATTTCTGGGTGTGAAATCAAAGTCTCTACCAGGGGAGGATGTCAGACAAACTTCCTAGCACCCAAACCCACAAAGTGGGAGACGATCTTCAGAACCTGGCCAGCCCGGCACCCTAACAGGGTAGAATAGGGGTGCGCCCGCATTGCTGCTGACGCCCGTCCCGGACACACAGACAAGTCTTTGTTTGATCGGGAATGAGACCTGCTGACGTCACGCCTCCCGAGCAGGCCGAGGCCAAACGCCCCCCCCCCCGCCCCCATCTCTCGTGAGGCGCGCCGGGGGGCTTCGGCCGCTTAATTCAATTTCACAGCTTAATCGGCGCTGGGATTAACAGAGCCGTAACGGGCCGCCTGGCTACTTTGACGCCATCATGCTCCGCTGGGAAGTGTCTTGCAACCCCCTGAGAAATAACGGTTTTGTCCATTCAATTCCAGAAATCTCGCAACGCCACAGGTTTCCCAACCCCCCCTGCCCCCACCCTCCTCAAGGCTGCTAATCTTATTTAATGACCCATGTGAAAGGGAAAGCAAATGGCATGTATAGCAGGCATGGCTAGCCGAAGGGCACTGCTCCTGGGAGACCTGTTAGTCTCGCTTCTGTATCACAGCTCCAGCGGAGCAAACAGGACGCGGCCAGACTGCCAGCCCCTCGGCCGGGTGGGAGTAGCGGCCCGCTTTGGGCGGAATGGGCCCTCTGCTCGGATCCCTTACCTGAGGAACTTGTTGAGGTCGCCGTGTTTCATGTACTCGAAGACCATGATGAGCGGGTCGCCGTCGACGCAGACGCCATAGAAGCGCACAATGTGCTCGTGCTGCAGGTTGGTCAGCAGCTCCGCCTCCCGCTGGAAGTCCTTTCTCGCGGCCAAAGTCGGATCCTTCAGTGTCTGCGGAGCCGGGAATCGGGCAGTCGTGTGAAGTGGGGCACGGGCAGGCTCCCTCAACCACACCCCCCATTGGGAGGAGGGGCGGGGGTAGGTGCCCTCATACCCCCGGCCACACCCCTCATTGGGGCTCGGGTAGGGGTCCTCGGCCACACCCCCCATTGGGGCCCAGGTAGGTGCCCTCAGCCACACCCCCAATGGGAGCGGGGGCGGGGGTAGGTGCCCTCATGCCCTCAGCGACACCCCCCATTGGGGCTCGGGTAGGTTCCCTTGGCCACACCCCTCATTGGGGGGGGGGGGCTACATAAACATAGCAGGCTACAATATCATCTCCATACTAGAACACGGGAACTACCAGTAACATGAACAGTATTTATTTATTGATAATAATAAGAAATGTGCTAGATGAATGCATACTGCGGGCTCCTGGTACACTGTGTCATCTGCTGAGATGATGCTAAAGTTCACGGACCAGCAGAGCCAGAAACTGCCTGAATACACTTCAGATCCACTCCAGACTTGAGTTCTATTATTTGGCGTTTCTGAGAATGGTGGACTTGTGAAGGCTGTTTTCTGACTGAGAGCGGTTCCCCTGCGTGGCGGTTCCCCTGCGTGGCGGTCCCCCTGCGTGGAAGTTCCCCTGCGTGGCAGTTCCCCTGCGTGACGGTTCACCAATACGGCGGCCCATCGGCAGCGTTAGGGTTCCCATAGTATGAAGGCTGATGGTTCATTTTGGAGTGCGGATAGGGAGCCTTGCTCCCATTGGATCACGCTAATCTGTCTCCTGGGAATCTCGGCCCTGCTGGGGTGCTCTCCATCTCCCCTTTAAAACGTGGATATTTACCATCCATCCCCTGGGTTTTTTCTCAGAACAATCACTCCAGAGGGGTGGCACGGTGGCACAGTGGTTTGCATTGATGCCTCACATCTCTGGGACTGGGGTCCTAGTCACCACCATGGATCCATGTGTGGAGTCTGCATTCCTCCAGGTACTCTGCCCCCCCTCCATGGTCCAAAAACATGCTGAGGTTAATTGCTTGCCTGTAGATGTACATGTGACTGATGTGTGAGTGCGCCCTGCACTGGGTTGTTCTCTTCCTTGCGCCCATAGGATCTGAACCCCCCCGCGACCCTGAATAGGCCAAGTTGTTACAGAAGATAGATGGACAGTTATTTCAGGTGATTTCCAGTAATAACCCGGTAAAATGCTAAAATGTCTCTGCTGAAACTGTGGGCAGTGACACTCTGACCCATGGGAGCATGGATTCTGAGGGTCACTACAGCACTGCTAACCATAGCTGAGTGTTTGTGGGACAGAGCAACATAACACTGAAGAGGTTTGCTGTTATTATTCATCTTCTGAAATCAAAGACCTTTAATGGGAGGCAGGACCTTTGTTTTATTTATGAAGTGATTTCCATGGCAACGGCAGTGACTCTGATCTCACAACTAATAAGCGACTGGTTCCTGGAGCCAGAGAAACACAGAACGCCGCGGCTGAGGGAGAGGAATCAGGATTACAGGTTCAGGATCTGCACTCCTGGCCCAGGATGCTCATCATTTTGAAGCGACTGGTCTGATCTCTGCATCGTCGGGGTCTGGAGCCTGATGTAGTTTGATCTTAATTCGATTTTACCCATATACAGTACAGTACAGTCCACAGGCTGGGGGGATATTCAGATGGATGAGGGCTCCAGCACACAGATGGCTAGGCAGCCTCTTCCACCAGGGCTATTCTGTCTACCTGGTGAGGCTGAGGGGGTGGCCAACCTGCACAGAGAAGTACCCTCATGTGCATGTGGCCCAGTCAACAGGGAGGATCCACTGCCTCCATTTATAAAGCATATCATAATTGTTATTATTATTATTATTATTATTATTATTATTATTCATTCTAAGGTTTTTTCTCCGCATTCATTTTTCCCTCGTACCCATGGAGCAGTTCGTCCCGGTATCGCCTTTTGGGGACACTGGCAGCAGGACGGCTTCAGCCAGACAAACCCCAGCTGAAGGGATCGCAAGAGCTTGTAACTACGGCTCTCTTTTCTCATGTCTGGTCATAATTAACAGCTGATAGTCGCCCCATTGGTATCTAAGCATGCATATTGAAGATCAGGCTACACAAACTATGTCATCTGGCGATCTGTTAGCCTGGATGAGGTGCCCCACTGTCCATATAATGATTTTGATGATAAGAAGGTGGTAGAGAATGACTACAGAGGTCTGTGTTAGGCAGCCCTGAAGTTACATCACAGATTCCCACTCTGACTCCCAGTCTGATGCCCGCTCTGACTCCCGCTCTGACTCCCAGTCTGATGCCCACTCTGACTCCAGGTCTGACTCCCAGTCTGATGCCCGCTCTGACTCCTGGTCTGAATCCTGGTCTGATGCCTGCTCTGACTCCAGGTCTGACTCCCAGTCTGATGCCCGCTCTGACTCCTGGTCTGACTCCTGGTCTGATGCCTGCTCAGGCTCTGATGCAGCCTTGCCCTGGGAAATCTGGGCCTGGGCAGCCTGGTGATATTGGCCAACAACAGTTTCTCCCATCGATCACATCTGGATCAAGTAACGGGCCCACATCGATTGACAATCCCTGATGCATCCTGAGTTCAAGTCAGGGTTGATGGAATGGAGGGGGGGGGGGGGGGGGGGGGGGGGGGGGCCGTGCTGCCTCCGGGGAGGGGGGGTTTTGTGCGCCGCGAGGGGGCGGGGGGTGGTGGGGTGGTGGGGGGGGGGGGGGGGGGGGGGGGGGCGGGGGGGGGGGGCGGGGGCAGGTGTGAGCCCTGTCCCTCCTCTGTAACTGAATGCTTAATCAGTCTGGGGGTGTGGGAGGTAGAGGGAGAGAGAGGCAGATGGGCCACAGGCATCTCACCTTAACTGCCACCAGCATCTTGTCTTTGGTGGGGCTCAGGTTGTAGCACTCTGCCAGGAAGACCTTCCCGAAGGCGCCCTCCCCCAGCTCCCTCTTCAGCACGATGTCCCGCCTCTTGATGTGCTGGACATCTGTGGGAAGGGGGCACACAGATGGATGGGGGTCCGTCAGCGCCGGGACAGCCTGCACGGCGGGAGCAGGACGCGCCGGCGCAGAACCCCCGCTCCCATTCTGCCACAGATGGGACGCTAACAAGCCATGCCTCTGGCAAAGGCTGGGGGGGGGAGCCGTGCCGCCAGAGAGAGGCTGTCCGCGGAGGCGCGGCACATGGGCTGGGGCCGCTGTTACAAGTGGCAGCGTAGCTTGTGGCTTTGAAAAGCCACGCAGGGCGGGTGGAGAGACACCCCCCCCCCCCCCACAAGGAACACGTTTCACTCAAATAAAAACAACCCTATTAAAGGTGCGCGGAGGAGGAGAGGTGCGTCTGCCGCCACGTACGCAGGAGCAGCAAAGTCAACAGTCTCTGCAGCCTTCTACCTGCTTAGCATTCTCGGGAATATTCAGAGGGGAGACAGTCAGCTCCATATGGCCAGCAAGTACAGCATCTGCTATTTACTCAAACGAGTGCTCTGGAGGAGCTGCGTCCAGCATGGCTAATGAAGCCGAGCTCCGGCGCGGGGGCCTGACGGTGCATTTCCTCTGACAGCCTCGGAGCCACCAAACAAAGCAAACACTGGGGGCACCAGGGGCAGGCAAAAAAGGAAAGCGGGCCTGGCTTTTGATTGGCCACTAAAGCCTGCCGCTGACAGATCAAACACAGCCAATCCCGTGCGTGTTTACTCACAAACATGGGGCTGCTCCAAGGCGAAATACCTCCATGCTAATTACATTTTGAGGCCATCTCACAACCTGTGGGCACATAAATCAAATTCCTACACTTATGACCTTTTTTTAGGAGAGTGGGGAGACTTTTTCTAAATGCTTGTGTTCTCTCATCACTTTGTTGACACCTCTGTAGGTTTTCACTTCCTTCCCAGCGAGGTATGAGTTTGAGGCAGCCTGTCTGGGCTGGATAATTAGGACAGACACAGCTTGTAACTGCTATGGAGGTTACTCGTCCATGTTGCCTCTCCTTCTCAGGGAAAAAATAGACTGTGCTCTCTGAAGTCCCGCGAGGCTAAAAAAAGGCAGTAAGTCCACGTACTTACATCTGATTTAGTGCATATTTGTGAGTTGACCTATGTCAACATGCGCGACACTCCTGCTCATTTCGCCGCTGCAGGCCGCCGCTGCAGGCCGGCACCGTTCCCCGGCTGCTAATGCTCGACAACAGCAGTGACAGCAGCTCCAATCCCAGCCACTGCTCTCAAACACATTTACATTTATAGTGTACCGTCTGCCTCGAGACTCGACCCGAGGACTCGTACGGTAATCAGTCTGGGAATCAGTCCGACTCCTACACCAGCGGCCTGCTCCAGGGGCCTTAATATGCAGCCAGCGCCGTATACAACGCGCTACATGATTACAGCCAGGGAACCCAGATAAACCCAGCTGTCATAATTACCAGCAAAATGTATCTAAAATATACAACTTTCAGCAACAGCCCATGCACCACTGGAAATCCAAAATATGCATTGTTATGGTCTGTTATGTAGATGCTTAATTAAATTTTATTTCCTGCATGTTTAATTCAGCTGAAGTCATTTTTATTCTCTTACTTATTAGTTATAAATATTCAGAAAACTACAGTTTCCCCCTAATCATTAATTTATTGCCACAATTAGCTTCAAAGCATGGATTTTATTATCAAATAACAAAGCTGATGATATGGCCTGAGATCTGTGTGTACTGGGAATGGTCAGTGTGGCCTTTGTGGGTTAGAGAGGTGTCAGGGTAATGGGGCTCCTTCCCATGCCCCTGGCGGGCAGCCCTTCCGGAAAGGCAGCTCAGGTGAAGTGCTGGTTTGTTCCCGCCGCAGACCCCTCCCCCAGCATGCACTGATGACAGTCATGAGAATACTGGGGGAGCTTTTTCCGCTATTCCCGTGGGCCATCTGTGGGGCATTCGGCTCAAGGCCTGAGTCACACCGGAACAAATCCAAATCGAGGGTTTTCCTCTCCACAGGTGAAGGGCTGAATGCATATTTTTAAAATGGGGGGGGGGGGGTACTTCAGGCATTCCGGATGAACGGATGCAGCGGGAAACAGGAGATAGTTGATCAAACGCTGGTTGAGGAGCCAAAATTGCCAAAGAGGAGAGAGAAAAATCAACTTGCTGAGTTTAGTCACCAAACTCTGCACATTCAGAAATATAGAATATGAGCAAAGAGGCGGAAATGAGATGCTAGTGGTACCGCAGGAGCAACAGATGAGCGTTAGCGGCAAAATGCACGCTCTCCTTACTGTCACAGGCCACCGGAGGCCTGCCTACCTGAGCCTGTAGCTGCACCTGTAAGGTGGCAAGGCGCGCGCTCTCCTTATTGCCACAGGCCGCTGGAGGCCTGCCTTCCTGAGCCTGTAGCTGCAGCTATAAGATGGCAATGCATGAGCCCTCCTTACTGCCACAGGCCGCTGGAGGCCTGCCTTCCTGTGCCTGCAGCTATAGCTATATTGTGGCAAGGCACGTGCTCTCTTTACTGTCACAGGCTGCCAGAGGCCTGCCTTCCTCAGCCTGCAACTATAGCTATATGGTGGCAAGGCACATGCTCTCCTTACTGTCACAGGCTGCTGGAGGCCAGCATTCCTGAGCCTGCAGCTATAAGGTGGCAAGGCGCACGCTCTTCTTACTGCCACAGGCTACCGAGGGCCTGCCTTCCTCAGCTTGCAGCTATAAGGTGAAACGACGTGCGCTCTCCATACAGTAACAGGCTGCCAGGGGCCAGCATTCCTGAGCCTGCATCTATAAGGGGAAACAACGCCTGCTCTCCATACTGTGACAGGCTGCCAGGGGCCAGCATTCCTGAGCCTGCAGCTAAAAGGTGGCAAGGCGCACGCTCTCCTTACTGCTACAGGCTGTCAGAGGACCTGCCTTCTTAAGCCTGCAGCCATAAGGTGGCAAGATGCACGCTCTTCGTATTGCAACAGGCTGCCGAGGGCCTGCATTCCTCGACCTGCAGCTATAAGGCAGCAAGGCACTCACTCTCCTTACTACCATAGGCTTCCAGGAGTCAGCTCATAATCACACCCTAGCTTATATTAATATACAAAAGCCATTTTAAAGACTCCTCTGTGTCCAGCACAGCTTATAAATTCCACATTTCTCATTCACACATTATTGCCTCAGCCAATCACGGTGAAACTCCCACACCCAGCTTCTCTTAAGGCTCCAGCAACTGCCTTCGGGTTTGGGTGCAGAGGTTGACATTTCAGGCACCAGAAAGTAAAAATCTAGCCCAAGATTTTGTTTAAACCAACCAGTTGAATTTTCTGTGACTGTGACTCTTTTTACTCTACTGGTTTGGGTTTTTACTCTCGGGACCTGAAACATCCTGGTTGTCTTAAACACTAGTCCAGCACCTAGATGCTAATAGAGACGCTCAGGTGACTAAGCTGCAGCTGCATTTCGGCCTCGCAGGCTGCCTGCTCTTCAGCTCTTTAGCTTTGTAGCTTTATATCATATCAAATATATCAAAGCAGCCAAACTGATGAAAGGAATGATTCGAATTCTTAAATGTATATTATAATAATAATGAAACGATCACTATAATCATAACATTCATTTGGTAGGTGACTCATTTGGGCGGAGAGGCAAGTGTTTTTGGGGCATATCTTATGCTGTACCTTTCACATTTGCTGGGGGGGTGGGGTGGTGAGATTTGTGGACCACCTGGCCGTTCCGTGAATTTTGCAGGAATATTACAGATACTTCCCTCCGCATAATACACAGATTCCTGTAAGGTTCTGTGATCCGTCTAGATGGAAAAGGAATGGCTGCAATCAGAATAAATTGTAAACTAAGTAATTAAAATGTAATTTCTGCTTGGTGAGTTTTGGATCAGCGACGCCACGCATGGTCACTGATATCCTCGCCGGATGGGTTGCTGCAGCTCAGTTAGGCCTCATCAGGCCCAGCGGCACGGAAGAATTTCCAAATTAGTTACATTACCATTTACTGATCAGTAAGAAAGACAGCAATCAGGGAAAAAAGGGTTAATGAACATAATTACATTTTGATATATTGGCTGTCCAGACACCTTCATCTCAGATATAATTCTAAGGGACGTTTGTAATATGGCTATCATGATGATTAATTTATGTTACTAACATGATCTTAATCAACCGATAATTCATATAACAAGCGTTACATCTATTGAACAACGGTTATAGGAGCACAGGGCAAGGTTACTTTGTAGGGTGCAATGAGCATAACAGGGGTGGCTGAAAAGCCAAGGTCTTTAATAAATTGAGACTGACATATTAGAGCATATACCCTAATCTAATAAAAAAGATTCCCATTCCCAGTAAGTCCCATTCACAGTACTGAGAGCAGCCCTGTCATTTAGACACAGTGGTGTGACATACGAACTGAACAGTTCATGTTTATACAGCCGCAGCTACTGATAGGAAACAATAGCATTTATGAAGTGAGACTCAGGGATACAGGCTGGCTTCCTGCTGAGGGTCTCCTTAGATGGATGGATGAGTGGATGGGTGGATGGATGGATGGGTGGATGGATGGATGGTTGGACGGATGGTGAAAAACCGTAAAAACAAGAACAGCCAGCGAACGACCCTGCAATGGGGTTGCTACCCCACCCTGGGTAATTGCCTGTAGCTTCTGGGATAGACCCCAGGAACCCTGATTATGATAAACACGTACAGGAAATGGATAATATTGCATCGTCCTCCAGGTGTCCTCTTAGAATCTCTACTCTTCCGTACTGAAAAAAGGAATGTTGAAAACAGAAAGATGGAAGGATGGATAAAGAGGGGATGAATGAGTGACTTCCCCTCCTGCGTCTCCTTGACGACTTGTACATACTGGTCTCTTTCACCTTAAAAGGAGAAGCTGGTCTGAAGGCAGTCCCAAGACTCATATGCTTCTCCCAAGCAATATCTTCTGAATCTGCTTCGGGCCTGTTTGTTTATTCTGCACCTAGGAACCCAGCTCTCTCCTTCAGTATTGCCGTCCCTGCCGCGGCAGCCCCCAGCCCACCTCGCCGCTCTCTAATCGGGAAAACGGAAGCTATTCTAATTGAACTCATTCTTTACTGCCAAGATCCAAGCAGATAACGGAGATGCTCCCTCAAGTGGAGCAGAAACCTGGGACAGGCCACAAAACGGAATCGATAGAGAGTTCACCGCTGGTCAGAGACCTTGTGTGCCTCTTCCCTGTGCAGCCAGAACATCAGCAGGGTCTCCTCACATGCCAGCATGAGGCTCCCTTCATACTAGGGCCAGCGACTGCTGTCCGCTTTCCCACAGCCCTCGCTCTACTGTCAGCGTGTATTTAGGCCTCAAAAATGAGACCAGGAGCATATTTAATTGACATCACGCATGTCAGTGGTCAAGGGCCGTAGGGTGACGAGGCTGCTGATTTTTAAGTGGAAGAAGAACAGGAAGCCTCAGGCGGAGGAGGACAATAACAGTCCAAGGAGAACGACCCCCCGAGGAGAAGGGCGCTGGAAATAACGGGCCTGTCGGGGCAGCGAACCCACAGAAGTCATCCCAGCAAATGTGGAGCAGCCCTCTGACCAGTGGCTCCTGGGGCCCTGCAGATGGAGGCACGTCTCTCTGGGACACTGGAGCAGCTCATGGCCAGTCTCCCAAAGGTGATGTCCGGTTGCCGCTGGTAACACCGTCCACTGTTCGGGAACCTTCCGTCTGGCTGTCTGCCCTGATACAAGCAACCCTGCCAAACCCAGAGCGAGCCTCCAGCCTACGCACCGCCCTCCTTTTGTTCGGAAGACCTTTTACGCAGTCCGAAAGAACAGCACGGATTACGCCGAGATCCAGCCCCCCAGACAGACCCCCGCTGTCATTACTGCTCCGCACCCAGAAAGAGCCCTGAAAAAGTCAGCAACGTACCTTGAAGCGCCGCCTGCCTTTAAGTCTCTCGTTTATCCTCACTTAACCACCATTAAGCGGTCTACTGGTCCAACACATCCTATCTCCACTCGCGGAGCCGGCGGTCCAATGCACACCTGCGGCCGAGGGGGGAGGGGGGGGGGG
>JAODKM010000020.1:10220040-10230606 GCA_026780845.1 Petrocephalus sullivani
CCAGTCCCCCCCGCGCCATCAGTTCGGCGCTCTACCGCCCCTCCACGGCGGCATCGCCGGGGCGCGCGGGGAGGGCAGGGAGAGGACGGGGGGGGGGGAGGGGGGGGAGGGGGGGCGCGGGGCCCGTTCTCCCTGCCTGCATCCTCCAATCTGTTTGCATAGACCTGGCTCCAGGGGGCCATGGGATTAAAAGGCAAGATCCAGCTGCCTGCAATTGTTCGTTGAGCCTTCCCTCACACTTTTTCTGCAGGAGCGCTCGCCCAAAGGGAAGCGGCCTGCAGTGACAGCACTATGCTGAATTCGCCGGCAGGCCTCTCCATCTGACTCAGGCCTTCCCTCCAGAGCTTGCCGTACACATTCTCTCTGCCTCTCTGGCTCATCTCTGTTCAGACAGGGCTCCTCCCTGGCTGATTAGCAGTTTAAAGCTCCCCACAAACACCTGTACCCACAGAGCCGTAAAAAATACCAGACATCCTCACTGCCAATGTCGATACCGGGGTGTGCATTTTGGTGTTGAAGCCCCTCAACCTGCCCACCTGCTGCCCCCTGCTTCCAGCTTGGCTCCCCGGACCTCCCAAAGACACGGAATTAACGAGGTGGCAAGCGCTGGCGCTCAAGCGAGTGACGTCCTACTTCTGCCGGTTAGCGAGCCTGTTTATGCTAAGAGTGCCGCGCTGGTGAGAGACTCTGAGATTTCCACCCTCAGCATCGCCGCAGGCACAGGAAGCCTGACCTGGATAAGATGCTTTCATGTAAATGAATGAATAAATTATACTTCCACGGTCAGACATCAATAATTAATCATTGTTTCCCTTTCTGGTGGCTAAATAAAAATGACACACGACATTGAGAAGGTCGTAAACAATCTGGAAAGTTCTCTGGACTGGTTCACAGTAACAGCACAGTCCCGGGGGAACAATTCACGGGGCTGCAATGTAAAGAGTCTGCTTCTTTATTCCTGCCATCCAGCGGCAACACGCATCTGACAGCCGCTTGCATGGCAGTCGCTGCGCTCAGCCTCGCTACCCCGTCCTGGCCCAGCTGCCAATTCTCCCGCTGACTCAGCTCGCGTACATTTATAGCTAAGAGGGAAAAATAATCTGTAATCAGTGCTGGCAAAACGTAATGAGTTTGCATACTCAGCCATTTGGAAGAAAATATTTGGACAAAGTGGGCTTTTCTTTTGCTTTTCTTCACTGTGGTGGTCTTGGTTTAGGCTCCAAGGGCACTGACGAGCACTGATGGACCGTTCCCCTCACGCTTACATTTGAAGGTGTGATCCACTCTGCATTACAAATCAATAGTGCAACGTGAAGGACGTCACTTTAAGTGAATTAAGTTTAATTCACTCTGCAGCCACTTGCTGCTACATTTCTTATTTTACATTGTGAATAATTAGCTTCCAAAATGCATTTGGCGCAGAGAGTGTCATTGTTATGTCACACTTCCTGGGCGGCCAGTTTGAATTGCACCCTCAAAAGTGCGTGTGTGTGGGAATGGCATGCTCTCTGCATGTTTCTGCATGTGTGTGAAAATGGCATGTTTCTGCATGTGTGTGGGAATGGCATGCTCTCTGTATGTTTCTGCATGTGTGTGTGGGAATGGCATGCTCTCTGCATGTTTCTGAATGTGTGTGTGGGAATGTCATGTTCTCTGCATGTTTATGGGAATGGCATGCTCTCTGCATGTTTCTGCATGTGTGTGGGAATGGCATGTTCTCTGCATGTTTCTCGTGTGTGGGAATGGCATGTTCTCTGCATGTTTCTGCATGTGTGTGAGAATGGCATGCTCTCTGTATGTTTCTGCATGTGTGTGTGGGAAAGCTCTCTGCATGTTTCTGCATGTGTGTGTGGGAATGGCATGTTCTCTGCATGTTTCTGCATGTGTGTGAGAATGGCATGCTCTCTGTATGTTTCTGCATGTGTGTGTGGGAATGCTCTCTGCATGTTTCTGCATGTGTGTGGGAATGGCATGTTCTCTGCATGTTTCTGCATGTCTCTGCCTGCAGTTCAAGTGAATGCCACATGCCGACATCATCTGATGGATGGATGATAATATTTTTTAACACGCAAGTTGCCATAAATGCTTCATACCGTAACAAATCTTGGAGAATGTAGGTTTACCTGTTTCCAGTTTTACCAAAATAAAACTACATTATTGTATTTTTCTAATGGGGCGTTTTTATTTAAAGAATTGCACTACAAAACATTGCAGGCGGTTGAATGTGCTGAAGTGCCAGCCTCAGGCACGTTTGTGAAAATGCACTGAATTCTGAAACCTAAGCCACATACGGCCAGCACTGGAACAGAATACCTAGAAACCATTAAGGTGGTAAATGAAGCTGATTGGTGCATCAGGAATGCAGGAATGCAACAATTTCACAGTGGATTTCACCTATGTGTTGACAGTAGTCAATGTCCTGTGTATTTCTTTACTGAAGTCTGGTTTCTCTGATCTCTTTAGGAGAAATCCACTTCTACTTCAAGGAAACGGTACTGAGGGGAGCCAGAAGAGGAAGCCTACAGTAGCTGCCTATTGTTGTCAGCCAAAGAGGTAAATCCCGTCTATAAGGCCAGTGCTGTGACTGCCATTCATTACACATCAGGAAGTAATCATATCCGTGCATGCCGGCCCCAGGGCCCTTAAAGGTAAGCTGGCCTGAGTATTTTACGTATATACTTTCTGTACTGTCTCATATGGCCATCAGCCGGTACTGAGAACAAGAAGCTCTTGTTTATCCGCTGCCCGACACTCTGCATGACTGATGATGCTGGTCTTTGTTTTATGTGCTCTTTTGAAGAGCAGATTAGATTGCCTTTGCATAGACTGGGTTAAATGAGAGCCACTGATAATCAGGGTGGGTTAGCATAAAAACTCTTATAATAATGAAATTAGCCTTGGGGGCAAAACAAATTAATAGTAGATTGATGTAAATGGAATATCAAAAACCAGGGAAAGTCTCTCTGTCAGTGAGGGGGAGTGAGAGTTTGTCTCTTGGCGGAGAGTACCATGCCAGCCCACGGAGCTACACAGTGCCCACTTAGACAGGAGACCAGTGCAGGCAGCCGTCCCATGTCTGGGCCCAAATGCCATGTTCCTCTGTCTAACCGAAACACTGTTCTCCCTCTCATTGGAATTCCAGGTATGTGACCATGAAGGATACGTTTAATACGAAGTCCCCTGTCATTCACTTATTAATTCACAATCGGATCCGTAGCACATGGGCAAGATGGATTATAAATCAGCCATTCGCCATAAAAGATTCAGTCAATTCATAATGCATAACTCTGTTAATTTATTTATCAGGGCTAAATGTGAGTTCCTCTCTTCCCTTTGGGTCCCCTGGTTTAAGAATGGCATTGTGGGTGAGACAGAGCGAGCGCCCCCCTGCTCCTCCAGCGGATCGCCCAGACTCAGCAGGCTGCCAGTTAGCATTTTCCAGTAACACTCGCTACCCGTGTCACGTATCAGATGTCTGTGGCGTGCGACAAATCCACCAGATTTTCGGGTCATCCCCGAGCTTCTCTGTAGCTACTCGGGCTGTTAGCGACTTCGGGCTGGATTGATAGAACAATGAAGGCTGGCTGGCTTCTCCCAGCATTTTTCATCTGCTTCCCCCCCCGAGTCACTCATAGAGAGGAGAACGGCAAGGTTCCAAAACGCTGCCATCTCCCCGCAACGCGTAGAGTGCCATCCAGCAGCGAGGAACTTTAGGCGGACCGCTCCCCGACGCCTTTGTGTCAGAACAGAAATACCATGCAAAAACGAAAATAAATAAATAAGCAGTGTGACTGCTGCCACCAGGCGTTACAGCGATAAGAGGCGACTGTCACCACGCAACAGCTGTGAAATCCTACAAGGCTTTAGGAACAAACGGGCCAAGGTAATCAAGGTGAGCAGATGGGGCTATTTTTAGAGACACACTATTCAAAAACCACGTCCCAATTCATTTTGAATGCTGATCACTAATTATTTCACAAAAGCAGCTAAAAATAAATGCCAGACATTTATTTATGATTAATAATTGACCCTTTTTGCTTACTTTTCCAACAACGCAATTTGTATTCCTTGCTAAGGAAAATTGCTTTGGACCCGGAGGCTCATTGAATTCTTTATTTCAAATTCAGCGCAGAACAAGATCAAAGGGATGCCGTAATCGATACTCAACAACTGCACCCTGATGTAGCAAATGTACTAGAAAATATATGGAAATAAACCCAGGGATGAAGATCTGAAGGTCTCAGAAGTCAATATAGAAGCCTAGCGTTAGCAGCTGCAGTCGGGCCAAAATCCAGCGTGCTCAAATACAACAGTCAAAGGTGGAAAAATAAATAAGTCAGTGTTTTTACAGAAATGCCAAGAAACTACAAATGTGCCCTAGAACGAAGCTAGATCCAGCACTGAGGGAAACAAACAAAGAACTATTGAGTCTACAGCTTTACGGAGCCCAAAAAAGACGGACAGCTGGATGGAATCCATCTTTATCAGCAGGGAATTCTGTTCAGCTGTCTTCCTTCCTGAAAGGGGAACTAACATCCCTACTTGTTAAATCCCTCCAATGAGGTGCAGCCAGAGAATGGGTGTAAAGCCAATCAGAGACAGGCAGAGCAATGCAGATCATAAATTACAGTGAGGAGGGCAGGATTCTGCCAGATTTATGCCAATCTGCATGGCACTAGAAAGACAACAAACTACTGGTATACTCAACACACAGCTGGGTATGTGCAAACAAGGATAATCTATAAATACAGGGGCTGTCAGTCTGAACATATTACTGATGTTTTCTAATGAAAACACCAAATTAAGCCAAACATGACACACTCCCCTTGGTTGCACAGTAACCAAAACACTAATTAACAAGTACCAATTTGATTTATTCCAGGGGTATCCGCGTCACCAGAGGGGCTGTGTGTGGCAGGGCTACTCACAGGTGGCTGGCTTGTTACAGTTGTGGCCGTGCCGGAAGTACTGCGGGTTCTCGATGACGGGGATGCGAGTCATGCCAATGACTACGGCGTCAGGCGCGGCGTCCAGGGTGCAAGGCGTGATAATGCCGTGGTTGACGTGATGGAGAGGGCTCGCTGAATCCTCCTCTCCACTGATCACCGCCACCGGACCTGCAGAGGGAGAGAAAGATCCGTCAACATCCAAGAGTGTAGGGCGCCACCGGAAACGAGGGCTTACCTTCATGACATGGCACCAATTTAATCAAAACAGAGCTCCCATAAATAAAAGATGAGGCATTCATAATTTGCCCGCAATAGATCTGAAAAGAATAAATTGCTTTTCAAGTTAGCGCCACCGTTAATGGACAAAACATATCTGGCTGATTGAGTATTACAAGCAGGCAGATCTAGCGAGATGTTGCGCCGGGCCTGCGCTGGCTGAGCTACAGTAATACCTCAGCGGTTCTGGAATTGACATTAAGCCTCCATTAAGCCTCGCCATGCACTGAGTCACTGTACTCAATGGAAACATATACACACAAGCTACAGAAGCTGACACCAGCACAAACGAAGACGTACGCAAGATGCTCCAGGTAGCACTGCTCACTGTCATTGGCCCATGAGGAGAAAGAGGCTGGGCGCCTTACATCATTCGCACGATACTCTATGTTACATGGCACACATTATAGATTCAGTGACCTGTCTCAACTCGCCAGCCAATCACATTTTCCCTAGAACAAAGCTCAGTGCTTGGGCACCTCCTCTCCACAAGGGTTGACATCTTACTTAACCTATTAAAAACAGGTAGCAAAGGCATACTTCTAATGAAGCCTCCGTGTAATGGAGAGGAAGACTGGTGGTCCCAGCTTCGCATAATCATCAGAGGATGTAGTGATGCATTTGCTAGAGGACGGGATGTCTGTGAACCATGCCCCCTACCCTCACACTCCATTAAAGGAAAATAGCAGCAAGCCACACCCCTTACTCTCAGCACTCCCTTTATTGGAACAGAGCAGAAAAGCACACCCCTTAGCCTCACCACTCTTTTAAAGGAATAGAGCAGCTGACTCACCAAAAACGCTTAATATCTTTTCACAGAAAGCAACAAAATATGAATAACAATATGATTATCAGAGGTTCTATTTTAAAATGTAGCTCTTGCGAATGACGTACTGTAGTGATACGAAGGCTTCAGGAAACGCACTCCAGGTTGGTTGAAACAAAACCTTGGTCTGATGATTATGATATTAAAGAAAAGGGGCCGCCCTGAAGGGAGTGCTAGTCCATCGCACACACACACACGGTGGCGAGTTCACAGGTGCTAGTTTCCCTATATGCATAGCTCTGGTCTGGAGGAGGATACCCAGAGGAACGACAAAGAGTGTTTTAGATACCAAACCATAAGCACAGCGATGGTAAGTGGACATAAAGTGTTTTTTTTGTCCCACGGAAATCATAAGACAGCCACCTTCAAGTCACTGTCTGCTATAAACTCTAAGGTTTAATTCAAAACACATGAGGTTTGTGTTATTCAAAAATATTACCATAATTTAACACTCATGAAGTTGATCAGGCTTGAAGCAGTACCCAAATAAACACTTATACAATATGTAGAGTAATTACCAGAGTCAAGTGCAAAGTACCTTTTCTGAAAGGTGTCTACTGCAGCAAAGTCCTTCTGTGTTGTTAAAATAAACGTAATTACCGCGGAAATCTCCCGTAGAGCCAATACCAGCTTGTGCAAATGGGAAGCCAGTCTCTGTTGTTCATTATGGTGTACTTTAAGCATAAGCACGGTTCCAGTGAAAAGAAACAGCCCTAGTAGCTACTGGCCAATCCACCAAGTGCGCTAATCTCTGCCAATCATTAACCATCTGTTTTTAGCAGCTACTTGCAGTTAGACTTTTCCGTTGTTGCTAATGTTCATCTCTTTTAGGCTTTACCATTCTGTGTGTCTCTAAGTGTCTATGATACTTTTTTTAAGTGGAACCAAAACTGACATTCAGCCTTAATTCAGTATCTTTCACTCCCCCCCATCCCAATTCTCCCTGATCTCTCCCAGTATCTCCCTGTCTCCCTGATCTCTCCCAGTATCTTCCCGTGTTCCTGTTCTCTCTCAGTATCTCCCAGTCTCCCTGATCTCTCCCAGTATCTCCCAGTCTTCCTGATCTCTCCCAGTATCTCCCTGTCTCCCTGATCTCTCCCAGTATCTCCCTGTCTCCCTGATCTCTCCCAGTATCTCCCAAATCTCCCTGGATGTCTCCTAGTATTTCCCAGTTATCGTGACCTCTCCCAGTCTCCCTGACCTCTCCCACTATCTCCCAATTTTCCTGACGCCTTCAGATACTTCGGCGTCTACCTACAGGAGGACCTCACCTGGTCCATACACACACGTACCCAGGTCAACAAGGTGGGGCAGCGGCTCTACCATCTGAGGCAACTGAGGAGGTTTAAGGTGTCTCCTGCTGTCCTTAAGGCTTTCTACTCGGCTGCCATAGAGAGAATCCTGACCATGAGCATCATATCATGGGTTGAGAACTGCTCTGCTCAGGACCAGAAAGCCCTGCAGAGGGTGGTTAGAGAAGCTGAGGAGGTTTAAGGTCTCTCCTGCTGTACTTAAGGCTTTCTACTCGACTTCCATAGAAAGCATCCTGACCATGAGCATCACATCATGGTTCGGGAGCTGCTCTGCCCAGGACCGGAAAGCCCTGCAGAGGGTGGATAGAGCAGCTGAGCGCTGCACCAGATCTGTCATCTACAACAGCTGCTGTAGGACCAGAGCAACAAAGAGCAACAACAAGAGCAAAAAAAAACGATCTTCAAGGATCCATGCCACCCCAATAACTCTCTGTTTTGCCTGCTGAATTCAGGCAAACAATTATGTACAGCTGAACATCTCATATATTTTTATCTTAAATTATTACTTTTCCTAATCTTTTTCTCTATATTTTGTATATTTTATATTTTGCACAGCTGCTCGGAGTGACCAGGGTTACATTCCAGTACATGTTGTATGTGTACGACTGTGTATGTGACGAATAAAACTCTCACCCATTATGGGCCTCCCTAGCCCCTACCAGCACCCCAGCCTCCTCCCTCATGTCACACAGAAGGTTCAAAGATAGTTGTGGTTCGGGAGTTCGGGGCTCGCCCCTGGGGTTTAATGAGCCAATGCCGCTCTCTGAGGCCCAGCCTGTCAGTCAGGAGGCAGAAAAAGGCAGCAGCGATCGATGGGGGGTATTGACATGTCAGGCTGCATGCTGGGTTAGGGTGATAATAAAGGTCCCCCCAGGCTGGATCACCTAATGAGAGACAGACAGACAGAGGCCGGCCATGCCCTGGACTCCAGGGAAGAAGCACGTCAATAAAGATCAGCGCTTGGAAATCGCACTACTGTAGGAGGAACATAAGCAGGCATTGCCTAGGGGAAGCAAATAACTGTATGGCTGTATGCCAAATAACTGAAAAAAAAAACGAATGACTAATATCTTTGGGTTTTTTCTTTGGGTAAAATAATCTCCCACAGCCATAAGAGGGACCGAATGGAAACACACTGGTGTTGGGGATGAGTAGGTTATGCTTCTGTGTCTGTGATCAGAAGGTCTCAGGGTTGGCAAAACTGATGCCCTTATGAGAGGTCTTTAACCCCAAGCTTTGCTCCTGTTGCACCTTTCAAAGGAGAGGAAATGTGACCATGAAAGAATTCCAGTGTACTTGTGCAAATGGTGAATAGAGCATTAGGTCATTCTCCTCCAAGGCCACTTGCATGCACTAAAGAGGGCAGATGAAACGCAGCGTAAACAGCCAAGGACACGAGCATCCCTGCTTCACAGAGCTGCACCTTTAGCCTGTGTCACTCCTGACCTTCAGTGAGGCGTTTCCAAAACCTGCCAGTCTGACACTGTGTTCCCACTGAACTGGGAGGACGCTGCATATTAGAACAGCATTGATAATTGAAATGCAAACCAAAGGACAGCCACGCACAGTGACACCCCAAAGCGAGCCTGGATAACAGTTTAGGAGCTCATGAGTTTGCTATGCGAGCTGCCTAATTACTGCTAGATTCCAGGTTATTTAATGAGAAAGAAGAACCACTGAGTATTCAAGAGAAATATTCTGTTTAACAGAAATATTCACTTCAGAATGCAGTAAACATTGCAGGCAGCCATGACAATGTAGACATTAGCATGCCTGTTTTAACAGAATTCTGCAAAGTCTTAAGATTTCTCAGAAACATATTTTTAATTTAGGTTCATGGTGGCATAAAAACATGATATGTCAGTCAAAGTGTGTCAGCTAACCTTTTCCAAACTTCTCCTTAGCTCACCACAATATTTTCTGTTACCATCCTGTATACCCAAGGTTCAAGGTTCAAAGCTTTATTGTCATGTGCACCGACAAAAAAACAAGTTTTCCAGTACAATGAAATTCTTACTCCGCCACTCTGATCTGGATGGATACAGTATATAAATATAAAATATAACTATAAAATAGGTAAAGGAATACAATAACAAAAGGACAGAAAGACAATTGTGCAAATGAGATAAAAAGTGTGTCTTACCCATATACTGTCATACCCCACTTTACGTCATTAATTGGTTCCGAGAGCCCCATCATAAGCCTAATTTTGACGTAACCTGAAAATAATGCCTTAAAAATGTCATAGAAGTACTAATAAATAGTACATAGTCATTTCCATTGATGCAAATGCACCTTTAATTCATTATAAAAGTCAGTGTTCACTTTGCAATCTTAAATGTCGATGTTCGGCTAGTATTCAGAAAAACAAAATAGAAATTACTCTAATAAAAGTGACTACATGAAATATTTCATACTGCGTTTCATCAAAATAAATTACGTAATTTACGCAAGTTTCGTCAAGCCCCTCCAGTCGTCGGCTATCGTGTATATCAACATAAATGGGCCGTGTTAATTCAAGGAAATTCTGTTCATTATGTATTTAAAATCATCTAATTCTTAAAAGCAAAAGTGAAATTAGTTGAGTATGAAGAACCTTTAGAAGAAGTAATTATTTTTGTCCTTCATTTCACTCTTTATATGTATGTAATGTGTTTGTATCGCGAGTGAGGTAAAGCCGCAAAACATGACTTTGTGTGAAATTAATTACTACAGACAAGCAATGTAAAGTCGAGTTTCACATATACCAAAACAGCGTATACTGGGGCAGTCCTTAGTAAACTGGGCCATTACGGTTTAGCCACTCAGTACCCCATAAATTTCTTAATTGATTGAATAAATCAATTCAATGAGCTTGTGGTGAAACTTAATAAATACAATAAATGGCTGAGGTGTCCCTCAGGAAAGGTTTGAGAACAATCTGGAGAACTGAAGAAATTTGTGTTCCTTTTTTGTATTATACCAGATGCACATTACACATTAGCATACCTGCTTCATCAGCATGCTTGTTTACATATTAGCATAGCTGCTTCAGCATTATCATGTTTGCTTACACGTTAGCATACCTGCTTCATAATTAGCATTACTGTTTACACATTAGTATACCCGCTTCAGCATTATCATGCTTGCTTACACGTTAGCATACCTGCTTCATAATTAGCATTACTGTTTACACATTAGTATACCCGCTTCAGCATTATCA
>JAODKM010000020.1:10272522-10290813 GCA_026780845.1 Petrocephalus sullivani
TACTCACTCCCATTCCCAGCCTCTCCCACACACTCCTATTCCCAGTCTCTCCTAGTCACTCCCATTTCCAGTCTCTCTTATACACTCCTATTCCCAGTCTCTCCTAGTCACTCCCATTCCCAGTCTTTACCACACATTCCCATTCCCAGCCTCTCCCACACACTCCCATTCCCAGTCTCTCCTACACACTCCTATTCCCAGTTTCTCTTACTCACTCCCATTCCCAGCCTCTCCCACACACTCCTATTCCCAGTCTCTCCTAGTCACTCCCATTTCCAGTCTCTCCTACACACTCCTATTCCCAGTCTCTCCTAGTCACTCCCATTTCCAGTCTCTCCTACACACTCCTATTCTCAGTCTCTCCTAGTCACTCCCATTCCCAGTCTTTACCACACACTCCCATTCCCAGCCTCTCCCACACACTCCTATTCCCGGCCTTTCCCATACACTCCCATTCCCAGCCTCTCTCACACACTCCCATTCCCAGTCTCTCCCATACACTCCCATTCCCAGTCTCTCCCACACACTCCCATTCCCAGCCTCTCCAATACACTCCTATTCTCAGTCTCTTCCACACACTCCTATTCCCAGTCTCTCCCACACATTCCCATTCCCAGTCTCTCCCACACACTCCCATTTCCAGCCTCTCCTACACACTCCGATTCCCAGTCCCTCCCATACACTCTCATTCCCAGTCTCTCCGACACACTCCCATTCCCAGCCTCTCCCATACACTCCCATTCACAGTATCTCCCACACACTCCCATTCCCAGTCTCTCCCACACACTCCCATTCCCAGTCTCTCTCATACACTCCCATTCCCAGTCTCTCCCACACACTCCCATTCCCAGTCTCTCCCACACACTCCTATTCCCACTCTGTCCTACACACATTCATCCTATCTTAACATCATCTCTCTTCTGATAACAATCTATCTATCTAAAGAGACAGAGCTACTTCCAAATAGTAAAAATCAGACGAGTCTCAAACAGATTCTTCTAGACCATTATCTAGCAGGTCCTTTCACCTACAGATTCAGTTTTTACCCATTTATACAGCTGGAGAGGTTCAGGTCAAGTATCTTACTCAAGGGTTATAGAGCAGAGGCTCACTTACCTCCTGCACTCTGAGTGACTGTCTGATGGGCTTGTGCTAAAGGTAGTGCACAGCCCTGCTGCTCTGGCCATAAGGCGGCTGAGCTCTGGCACTAACCATAACTGTGACACTTATTCCACAATGCAACACAGCATTAGCCTCATAGAACTGATGGATTTACCAGCATTTTCTTCTCAGTTCTCTCTCAAAATTCACTTTAGTATCTTCATTAAGAATATTCCCAAGCAGGGCTTAAACCATTAAACTCTTTATTCAGACTTCATCTCACTCATCTACTTGACCCCTGCCTTCATTCAGCACTCAGAGAGCCCACACCCAGCTGGACCACGGCCAATCAGATCACCCCCTGCCTCACGCAAATCCTGGAGACACTTGCAGCTCATCTCACGGAATTAGAGGCTCTGTGAGGTACTATGCTTGCTCCTTGCAAAGCTGCCTGAAAATGTTCTCTGGTTTCTTAAATCTTCCCCATCTTCGGCCCTGCTCACAGATCGCAATTCAGCTTTTGGTACCCATATTACCCCGGACACTGGGTGCCTGTCCCTTATGCATGTTTTTTCCTGCATTACCTCTGTTCTGAATCTCGGTTCATTAAACCACAACCCTCCACTTGGATCCCCAACCTCAGCATTACACTTCCTTACTATATAATCCCACTTATTATTATTATAATGCACAAAAAGATCAACAAAGCTTACCTTCATAATCTGCAAAGAAAGGGAGAGAGAGAGACCCATAAAATATATTAAATACGATCTCCAATGGAGTAACCTCAGCATAAAACATGAAGCACGATCCAGAGATAAAAGTACACACGTGGACTTTAATGAAACAAACTGCACATTTTCTCATTAACGTTGTAACACTTGTAATCTTGAGTGTGTGAGCTTGTGTAATCGTGTAACGCTGGCACCTAGCCCTACACAACGCGCCCGTCACATTGCGGTGATGTCAGCCAGCTCGGCGCGGTGCGTACCCGGCGGGAAGGGCGGGCTCAGGAAGTGCCCGTACACACTCTTGGTGGCCGTGCCCAGGAAGTTGGTGGCCTCCAGGGTGTAGTTGCCATTGTTGTGGTGTGTGGGGTTCTTGAAGGTCAGGCAGCCCTCCAGGTAGTCCTGGAAGGTGTCCATTTCTGTGCGTACGTACTCGCTCTGCGCAATCTCCTTGCCTTTGTAGAACCAGCGCAGGGTGGGTTGGGGAAAGCCGCGCACCGTGAACTCGATGCAGGTGTCGTGTCGCCGCTCGGGCTCATCCAGCTTCAGGATGGTGGGGGGGACTGCGGGGAGAAGGCCAGTGAGCCTGGGGTGGGGGCAGCTCCCGTAAACACACCTGCCGGCGCCATTAAAACTCCCAGAGTTCAGGTGCCCTTGTGGTAACCTCTGTCCCGAAATATGGCAAGTTCATCACAATAAATGCATATTTTGCAGATTTCAGAACGGAAATCCACCAAAAAAAACTTTTTCTGGTCCAAGCCTTTAATTCCCAAGCATGCTGAGATGCGGACTACAGTAATAGTTTAATATCCAAGGCAGTTAATGATTTCAACAAGTAGAAGAGACAGCCTTGGTTTCCCTCCGAAATCGTTGCCTGCTTGTTCTCGCCCTTCAGGATGCACCTTCAGGATTTGGACTTCTTTGACTTTCCCGCAGCCTCCCACACCTGAATAACCCCACCAACCGGCCTTCTCACCCATGGAGGCTGAGTATTTGCATCACGAATTTGGCATCTACCTAGTTCAAGTAAGGACACTTTACGCCTGAAACGGTGACCATTTGGCCATAAATGTGAAATCTTCCAGACGGCAAACTGACCCGAGGCCACAGTGACATGAGGGTGCAGCACATGCTTCCGCTGGTACCCATGGGCTTGGAGTGACAGACAGGCCGGGCAACTTACACAATAGATTTTGCTCTCCAGCTAGCATGGTATAAATCTACAATCTCTCTAACTCGGCAGCAAACTCACTTTACACCCTCAGATTTACAGTTGTTAAACATCTTCTCTGTTGGATCAATTAACTTTTCCTGATTTTGATATTTACAGGTTAGCAGGGGGGCTGCTCCCCTAGCCCGAAACACCCACGCCCTCGAAATGCGGCAGAGTGAGAGCCGCCCTTCTCTAGCAGCAAGCTGGGCCTTGCATCTGGGGCATGACACAGTGACATCAGGGCCCCCTGAGCCGCAGGGGAAAGTCCGTCTCTAAAGCACGGAAGAAGCTGCTGTGACACTCCGCTACTCAGGACACTTGATTCAAAGGTGATGATTAAGGGATGCAAAAAACTGAGCAACCCATTTTCCAACCAGTTTTACATTCAGAATGACCATTAGCGGAAAATATGCTGATTAATTCATCCCTGCATAGCAGGATGTATTACATTTGCTCTTATATTCCCACTTATTATTGCCAGATTTTCATCAGATTGGAATTTAATGAAGCACTCATGCAAACTGATGTTACTTTGTAATCTGTAAAAGAATAAAAGAGACAATTCACCTCACGCTGCACTTTAATGAAACAAAGCCACGCCTCCCTTCCGCACTAAGTAGGTATAAGGTTATATCTGTTTTGCTCATGCATTTACATAAAGTAATTAAACACCTCAGTGAATCAGATGGAAGTCAGTCGCATAGAAAAGGCAGACATCATTTCACACGTGTGCATCTGCAGCACCCGAGAGTGGTATGTTTACATGCAGGTGCACACTCCTGACATGACCTGGCCCAGGAGCCGCTAAGAGAGGATGAAGGGATCTATTAGCCAGGGAGGGAGATCTCTTTTATTTACCTGTTATCAGAGGTGAATAGTTCAGGTCCAGAAAGTACAAATCCAGACCAAGATTTTGTTTCAACCAACCAGCTGAGTAAAAAAAAGAATCTTGGTCTGGACTTGTACTTTCTGTAGCTGAACTATGCCTACATTGTATCTGCTGTGTGCCTGTTTCGTTTGCAGGTGCCATACGGACAGCAGGACTTGCCGTCACCATGTCACTCTGACAGATCCTTCACAAGCTTCTATCACCCATTACATTGCATTTATGGAGCAGTTGGGGTTAAGGCCCAGTCGTAATATGATTATTCAGGCTGATGCCACAGGATGCAAACCAGCAGCCTTCAGATTCTAAGCCCCAGAGCCACACAGCAGCCATAGCCACTTGGAGATGAGCACTCATTCCCGCACATAGAGCTAAGCGGACGCCCGGTGTGTGTTATTACGCTCGCACCCTGTCCTGCAGCATCCTGCCTTGCTGACAATCCCTGAAGCCTCCAGCGAGGGGCCCGTTCTGCCCCCCCCTGATGTGGGCTAACGCCGACCCATTCCCGCTGGAGCAGTAATTGCCGATGTAGCACCACACAGCGTCGATACATATTGGATACGGGGAGTATTACATTTCACCTCTGTTGGACCACACAGGTCCCCGTGAATATAAATATCTGCAGGGCGATTGAAGTTGTATTTCCCTGTAATTGTATCCAATCGACGGCAGAGCTGCAGCCTAATGACTGTGTATTTGATGGGCCCTAAAACTCCATCTCACAGTCGCACAGCGCGTGTGCCTCTGTCGTGCCATCCCGCGGTAACGCCACATCACAATAACATGTCACCCGTGCTGCACTCCTCATTTTTTATTTTATTAATTAGCTTTCATTTTTTCATGACACCCGCTGGACTGCTGCCGCTGCTTTGATCTTGTAGGACACTTTTCACAGGATTCATCGCTCATCACGTAACCTCAAATGATCTGACAAAACAAGCGTGCCAGTCTAACACATTATTATCCCCCCAAAAAACCCTCTGAAAGTGCTCTGACACCCTGGTAAAGCGTCACCAGGGGGCCGTCACTTATGTGATTGGTGGATCTGGAGCATTTGACAGGTGCGTCTGATGAAGGAGGTGGAGTTAATGATTTTGGTTGCATAGAAACGGGACCTACCAAGGTTATTTTACAGTGGGGAGATGTAACATTAAAACCAGTAAAACCATCAGAATTACAGCTGACTAAAGCTACTGAGCTACTTTACTTTATCTGGTCAATAATAAACTCTCAAGATTTACAATCCGACTGGAGGAATAAGAAATGAAACTACAGACAAACGACAGCAACCAAGCACCTTCAAAATATATAATTTTTCCTTTTTTTAGGGAACAAATTAAATTAATAATACATAAAACAAGCATTCAGTTCCTGAACACTGCCGGGCTAGTAGCATCACGCCAAAGCGGCCCGCTACTCCTCCTGCTACACCTCTACCCCTCATCCCCAGCGCCTTCCCGCCTGCGGCCTGCGCCTCTCACTCCCGGGAGTAGGCCTCACTAATTAGTCTCCTTCAATCAGACGCACGCGTTGACCTTGTTAATAAACCAATCAAATTGCTTCTGGCATTCAAGCAATAAAAAAAAACATCCCTCGGGAAAATTGTGATACTGTGATATGTGGCAGAAGGCACCCAAAACAGCAGTGCTCTGAGAAGACACGCCCAGAGGAATGGGGAGCGTCTCGCACCATCCGCCTCGACCTCCATCTCCTGCTGTGAAGCGGACCCACGGTGTCCACAAGGTCAGGCGTGAGTGAGGGGGGACACGGCCATGGCACCGGGGTTGTGTCCAGCCTTTGGGCTGTGCAGAGGTGTGGCCACACCAGCCTGAAACGAGCTCTCTCCAGCACAAAGCAGCCACCACTCCATGTAAATAATCGCAACAGGCCTGTGCAGCGTGGTGTTTCACAGCGAGGCCGTCCAGCTGCGGCCCGCATGCAATGCCATCGAGGGGGACGGCTCAGGACCCAAAGGGCGGGTTTACTACACCACAGAAAGGCCTGGCAGGATCAGCCCCGCACACTGAGCCTCTGCAGACCGCTCTAATCAGCACACTGCTACTTATCTGCTATCATCGCTTACCCAGCACAGGATATCTGTTGGCCTGTGGCCTGTCCCAGGCAGCCCGGGGCACATGGGACACCCTGGATGCCAGCATTATTATTCGTAAACCATAAAGAAAATAAGAGGGATCTGCATATCATATACAGAGTGGCTGCACCAATGGCATTGCAGCATGGGAGGTGGACATGTGACCAGACATCAGAGGTGACCAATCACATCCGAGTGAACCGCTACAGCTCACAAGCATGCAGTGCGTGGCGTGCACTGCGAGAACACTACCACCCACTCTGACTCCAGCTGTACATGACAGCCCACAGGTGTGAACACGCTGGCTTGTGTGTGCTTGTGTGTCTGTGAGGGTCTGTGCGATCTCCTGGGTGCAGCATATATGTTCACATGGCCTTAGAGGTGCCGGCCTGGGAAATAGCTAAGTCGATACGGGAGCCTGTTAACCCCTCGAGGAGAGTCGGCCTGTGACTGCCCTTTCAAACAGCTTCCCGGACCTTCCCATGCACCTACACTGCACGGCCAGCTGCACGGAGGCGTTGGTCATCCCCACCACGTTCTCCGCGATGCACATCAGCACGAAGCTGTTGTCGTCCCGGCTGATGTTCACCAGGGTCAGGTTGACGGAGTGCACGTTGGGCAAATTGGGGTACGACTGCAGGGACAGGGGGGCGGGATCACAGGTTAGTGACGCAGGAACATCTGCATGCACGTGTATTCATTTGTCGGACACACAGACTTGTTGCATCATCCTGAGTCCATTAAGAGTGCACATTATGGTCATTAGATTCATCCATATATCTCAGAACACGATGCCAGTCCATACACAAAGGCAATTCAGAGACACCAATTCACCAAAATTACACGTGTCCTGACAGGACTGGAATAGCAGGAGCAAGCTCCGGCCTGGGACGGGCTTTAGACATGGAGCTGGATCAGGGAGCAGCTGGCATGGGACTCACCTGATGCGTGTTTATGGAGTGCAGCCCCATGACCTTCCAGTCCACGTCAGGCAGAGGCGCGCCCGAGCCATTACATGTGAATGTCACATTGTCCCCTTCGATCACCGTCAGGTTGCTGTGAGTCACACTGATTTCTGGCAAGTCTGGGGGGGAACACGAAGGGAGAACAGGTGGGCTTTAGGGCCTGAGGAGAGATCCGCAGGCTTACAGGCAGGCAGACTGCGGCGGCAGTGGCGGCCTCCTACCGCACTGGGAGATGTTCATGAGCTGCAGCGGAACCTTGGAGGTGCTGTCATTGCAGTAGAGCTGCTGATTCTGTAAGCCAGCCTCTCCCCGCTGCTGCCACAGCTGGATCCAGCGGATTTTGCATCCACAGTCAAACACCACCTCCTCCAGCCGCCTGGTGCAAGAAACATCAGATCCCATGAACAAAAAGAACTTGTCGTGTGAACCGGCTCCCGGCATCGTACTCCCGGCATCCCTTGGAGCCCCGTGGGCATTGCCCCCATCATGCCCAGCAAGGGCGTTACCCCCTTCGTGCCAAGTGTGGATACCACCCCCATCGTGCCCAGCCTGGGTACCACCCTCACTGTGCCCAGAGCCCCATGGGCATTGCCCCCATCATGCCCAGTGCAGGCATCACCCAGTGTGGGCATCACCCTCCTTGTGCCCAATGTGGTTACCACCCTCATTATGCCCAGAGCCCCATGGGCATTGCCCCCATCATGCCCAGTGTGGGTACTACCCTCATTGTGCCCAGCGTGGGCATCACCCTCATCATGCCCACTGCGGGTACCACCCTCATCATGCCCACTGCGGGTACCACCCTCATTGTGCCCAGAGCCCCATGGGCATTGCCCCCATCACGCTCACTGTGGACATTGCCCTCATTGTGCCCATAGTGTGGCCCTGCCCACCCAACAAGCCTGTACAAATGAATAACCAAATCAATGACAAATCAAATAAAAGAATGTGTTATTGTTCAAACATAAATCTGGCTGTATTACAGTAAGCCTAGAATGCAAATGAGCCGTATGTGTTGTGGAATGTGTGTGGGCACACTGCTGAAGGCAGGGGCGCCAGAGAGGACCGTCCCTTTAAGGCTGGATCTGCATGGGATCAGGAACACAGCAGTGTGAAGGGGGAGCAGTCGCTATGAGACGGGGGGGCGGCCTGTGCTAAGCGACAGCCAATGAACAGCTTATGCGTCGCTCTGCGATCTGTGGAGTAGCAGAGCACATTACCAGACAAACAGCTGAACAAGCACGTCTGGAAACGTGTAGGATACCGTTATGTTGGGGTGCTGGCCCTTCCCAGCGTCCGGGGGGCTTTTTTCATTTGTCTGCTATCTTGCTGCATTGTACAGTGAATCACTTTCAGATGCTGTTCTGATAACAGGCCGGGGGGGGATTAGTCATCACCACTAATCTGACAGACAGACTCCCATTTTCACACTCTGATGTTTTTATTGTCCACAATTTAAGCTTGGCTCCATCTCCACCTGGCCAATGCCGGGAAATCAATCAGAACATCCCATTCCAAGTCCTTTTTATAAGGAGCCAGGACAAACACGGGAACACTGAGCTTTCAGGATGGTGTGGACTGCTTTCCAGGCCCTGGGGTGGGCATGGGTGACAGCTTGTACTAATGAGCCCAGAGAGGGGGCAAGGTCAAGGTGAATCTCAGGGGCCAGCGTGCCACCGGGAAAAGGCCCCTGGGAAGCAGCGCTTCACAGCGCTGGGATCCACCCTGGCATTCCATGAGGCGGAGAGACTGCCTGCTGAAGCGGTGACCTTCCCAATCCGGAAGACCTGGCCAGAGATACGGACGAGTGTGTTAGGAGGCGGCTCTGCAGTACAGGAGATTCTGGAATTAGGCAGGCTTTGCATGTGCGGGGGAGATGGCCGTCTTGTCTCTGTCCTGTTACCCACACCTCTTTGCAAACATGGATATCCTCAAAGAGGGAAAGGAAATCCAGATAAACACGAGTGGGGAAACACAATGCTGAAAAGGATCTGCATGGGGTAAACATGGATACCCGTGTCAGACATGGCAGGCTCAACGTAGATCGGAAGTAAAACTATCACGTGGAAACATGAAGACTCAGCCCTTGCTGTGAATGTAAGAAACGTGCAGAACACACACACATATATTACATCCTTTAGCTGCATATTTATGCACTAAAATATCTTCTAATCTGTTTATTTACCAGAGCTGTGCATCTGACGTGTGGAACAGGCACCCCTGCCCTTTGATCTGCACGCTGCAAATGTGAGTGACATGCGAGATACTCTTACGGCAGCGGGTACGGAGGGGCAGGGCCAAGGCTCCGCACAGCCTGTGTCACCTTGACAGCCAGGAGGTCACGGTGATTCAGAGGATCTGGACGGCACCAGCAATGCTCTGCTCTCTCTGAGCAATGAGCCGATGGATGTCCTGGCTGCACTGAAAGCCACAGGCCGGCCCAAACGGGCCACAGGAACAGCACTAAAGACTCCACGGAAGCAGGAAGCAGGAAGGAGGCAAAGTGCTGCCAAGCTCCTGACCTTCCTATCTGAAATGCCTCTATGGGCAGGAAAAAATCAGTGGCCAGAGCTTTTACCCATTCAGGGTGGGGGACCAAGCCGAATAGCGGGAGGACACCGCAGGTGGGGCGACAATGGCTGGCAGGACACAGTTTCACACGTATAAAACTCAAAGGAGACCTGCAGATGAAACACCAGCGTCTTGGCAGACATGTGCTTCAGCATGTGAACTGTGTGCTGATGAGAGCAGGCAGGCATCCACCAGCATCCGTGATTCCTGCAGTGCCGACCACCTGAGCTGCCCTGTCCAAGAAACTGAAGGCCCCTGACCCTAGCGGGTGCACTGCCCCAACCCTAAACCGCGACCCTAACCCTAACCCTAACCCTATCCCACCCGTGCTTGCCGGCTGTACCCTGCGTAATCTTGGATTCCTCTTTCTTACATTTCCTGTCCCGGTGTGCAGAGGACATTATGTTTCTAAGTGTTACTTGTGTCAGCGTGCTAATTTGCTTTTTGATTGAGTTGTAATCATGAGCCGTGTTCTGCTCTTAAAAGCCAATTAAACTAGAACAACAGTTTGAAAAAGCAGGAGCCTCGTAAGTATGTAAATGAATACTGCCCCAAATATTCATAAACCCCCAGAAATAACCTACGTTTGTTTGGCTTGTATACTGAGTCTCATTAACAAGGCAACTTCATCGTGGATGTGTACGCCCCAGCCTGTCATGTGCACATTACCCCTTTGATCTGCCATGGCTCCTTGCTGCCCCAGTCTGCAGTGCTATCATCCCATGTTGAGCGAGGCTGCTACGGCCCCATGAGTCTGATCTCCTGACCCTCCTACGGAGAGAGCACCCCCTATTGGGGGATGCCGAGGCAGCATCTGGTGGCCGGGGCAGGCGGGCCAAGGCAGCGAGAGTTCCCATGAGCTCCTCAATGCCAGCACCTTACACATGCCGACTTTAACCGTTTTGTTTAACGAGTGAATGCAGTGTCAAACTCATTAACAAACGATTTGTATGAAATGATCTCTTTGACAGGGCCTCACAACTGCAGGGTTGGGGGTTTGATTCTGGCCCTCGGTGTGGAGTTTGCATGTCCTCCTTATGCTGTGTGGGTCTCCTCCAGGTCCTCTGGTTTCATACCGCAAATGAAAGACATAAAGCCATTAACTATCATTTATAAATTCCCTGTGGTGTGTTTGTGGGTACATAACTTAAATTTAACAAAAATCTGTGAATGCAATAAAAAAACTAAAATATCCAAAAGTCTTGTGTTTTGTTTAGTTACTTATGGGTAAGGTTAGGGCTGGGTGCACCCTGGGATAGGCTACTGACCCAAGACCAGAGAAGCTGCGGCAGAGAATGGGCGGACGACTGAGCGGGTAGGGTGGGGTGCATGCCGGCTGGGTATGCAGATCTCCAGAGCCTATGTCTCTTACAGCTGATCCTTGAACCCGCTCGCGAGTGATGAATGATTTAATTTTATGTTTCCATTGATGCACATCATTGTTCTAGGCCTGTAATTAAGAAGCTTATCAATTCAGATTCCATTCTGTGACTAATGACTTTAACTTGCGCGGCTCTGGTATCTCCCCGGCATCTCATTACTCCGCCTCGGTAATGGATCCTCCTCACTCCCCCTCGCTCCCCCTCTCGGCCTCAGCACTGGCTTCTTCTGCTCTGGCTCCTGATGCCACTTCCCAGCCCGCCTGTTTTTATTGGCTGATCCAGTCTCAGGCATGTCACCTCCTCTCTGCTCGCAAACGTAATAAACTCGAGATGAGCAGTTAAGTTATATAATTAATATGGGAAGCGCGGCGTTTAGCCACGTCCCAGCATCCGCTGAGCCAATGGAAATCGATCTGAATATCCTCCATCCTCCGGCATCTCCTGTACGTGTTCCTGCAAGCGCCCGCATATTCTCCTGCTAATCCTGGGAAATCCAGCAGCCGCCCCGTCCTCCCAGTACCATTCTTCTGACTGATCTCATGGTTAGATCACAGAGGTGTTTACACAGCAGAATGGATGGAGAAGCTACACAAATTATAGATACTCTTACAAGCCAAAGCATTATGGCTAGCCTCATGTGAAGTGCATGGAGCCCTGCTGCGTATGGTGCTACATAGCCGCGAGTCGAGCTTGTCGGCCCAACCCGCCGGACAGATGCTCGGCACGTACCATGGCTGTCCACATGATGCAACGGAAAACGGAATTTATCAGAGCCCTGCTTTCACGGCTCCAAGGTCCAGGAGAGACGCTTGGGGTCCGCTTGGGCACTCTGACTGGCCTTCGGCTACATAGCCCCATACGCAGCAGGGTTGCCGCACCGTTATTTGACACACAGATTATGCCCGTGATCATCAACCAAATGATCTGCCGTTTCTGCCACAGTAGCCCTTCCAGTGATAGCCTTCATTGACATCCTGCATCAGCAAATCCTAGCCGCCCAACACCCTGCCCACAGTTCATGGTTCTTTCCACCCCACAAGACTGGCTCTGGCCAGTGTCAAAGCCACTCAGACCTTTATCCCTACCCAGTTCGTTTGCATTCAACATGTCGTCTACAAGTTCCATGTGTTAGCTTGCCATCTATTATATCCCAGATCTTGACAGGCCCAGTTTTTATTAGATGGTCAAACATTATTACTTCAGGTAGGTGTGGTCATACTGTTTTAGCTCAATGGTGTACCTGCACAGATGAGCTTCAGGGAACACTGTGCATCACTAAGCCCAATCCCTGGGCTGGCTGACCGGGCATCATAGGTTCCGTGCCTGGGTTTATGGCACAGCACCCTGTGCATCGCTAAGCCTAGTCCCAGAGCCACAGGTCCGGCTGACCAGGCATCAAAAGTGCCTGAAAAATGCAGATGTTGAAGGTGGTAAGAGTCTCAGAGCAGCTTCCAGAAGGGAGCAGAACAGCGAAGCTCCTGTGGCGTGATCCACATGCACTGAGAAACATCTCTGAACTGCCAGTGGATGGAAATCGATGCTATTCACTTTCCAGATTCACGCTTTATTCCAGCACCGGGGAGGGACTTTAAAGAGGTGAGGTCAGTTTCTGTAAGGCCTGGCATTAAAGTGCTCCTTTAATGAATTCGGTGCATGAAACGGCCTTCCCGATGCCTCCCTTTGGGCACAGGCCGTGCTGACAGCACCTCGTCGGAGCACAGGAGCAAATCAGCCGAAGCCATTTTGCTCTTAACCTCAGCCTCCTTGTTTATGCACACAGCTGTTCATATAATAGTTTGTACAAATAACCGTGCTAATTATCTACCTTAATATAGCGTTGGGGCCACACACCGCTCTACACTGCTCTTGCTAAGAGGCGGTGGACTTATTTTTAAACTTGATCTTCCCAGTTGTGAGACATTTTCGCAGAAACGTCTCCTGCCGTGGGGGAGATACCAGCACAGCAGCATTACAGCTGTAACGTCTCTGTCAACAGGAATCCGTTTAGCAGCATCTCTTGACTCGCGTCATGTCGCGTAACATTACCTTAAGATCATATTCAGGGATCTTAAAGACACTGAGCAGATGAAGCATGCAGCTGCAGGAGGAGATTCGGCGGCGCTTCGGAAAGACGTGACAGTGATCTACAGGCGCCCTGGCGTTACGGTTCAATAGACAGCGTTATTCACAGACAGTCGTCCTGATCCTGGGCGAGGTGCGGAGAAACCAGAGATGATGCTGTCACCAGCGGGGGCAAAATAAAAATCAATTCTAATACATCTTCAATTGACTTGGCTGCTTGCAGACATACGCAGATAGACCGACACAAGTCTACACACACTTACAGCAACATATACGTATGCACATACTATATAGACCCACGGAAGTCTACAAACACACACATATCAACTCTCACTCACACACTTACTCACAGAAACATATATTAAAATACAGACAAACCTATGCAAAAGCATGTGCACAAAGACAAACACAGAATGGAAAGACAAACACAGACATATTTACATGACTCGCACAGTTCCATATGTCTATGCACACATACACATGCAGACAAGCACATTCCTATACACATGCACTGACAGACAGACATAGGCACACAGAGACACAGGCACCTACAAACACAGACACAGGTACACAGAGACACAGCCACACATACACACATACAGACACACAGACTCAGGCATGCACAGACACGGGCACACAGAGACACAGGTACACAGAGACACGCACAAACCCAGGCACACATAAACACAGTGACAGGCATGCACAGACACAGGCACGGACATACGCAGGCACGCACAGACACAGGCACAGACATATGCAGGCACACAGAGACACAGTGACACAGGCACACACAGACACAGCGACACAGGCACACACAGACATACACATGCACAGATAGAAAGACACAGATAGACACAGGCACACACAAACACAGAGATACAGGTACACACAGACACAGGCACACAAAGACACACACACACACACACACAGTGATTTCTGGGGACATCACTGCATTCTAGTCAGGGAATGCAGGGGTGGTGACCTGGGTTATGGACCAACAGGTCACTGGTTCAATTCCTCCCCACCACCAGTGGCTCACTGAGCAAGACCCTTAACCCCAAGTTGCTCCAGGGAGATTGTAATTCCCTGTAATTGTAAGTCACTCTGGATAAGGGTGTCAGCTAAATGCCATAAATGTAAATGTAGTCAGCCTCCGAAACGATGTTCACTTGAGGGCAGTGTATTCTGCACCACTGACACCAATCAAGTTGTTTTACTTTCTTGTTCCTTGACAAAGGCATCTCCCTGCTCCTCCCAGCTAAAACAACAGATGGGAGGCCTCTGGCAGGTCCTGGATAAGCCATGTTGGTGCCGACCCAGTGGGATATGGCCAAGAAAAAGCCTAGGTATGGGGCCATCCAGGGCCATGCAGCCATCCAGGGCAAGGCTCGGGGTGAGGCATATCACAGAGATGCCAGCAAAGAATTTATAACAAAACAAGCTTTTTTCAACTTGTTTTTGATTTTATATAAATTCACCATTTAATATTTTTTCTCCCTCTAACTCGCAATTTTCCAAAACTTGCACATCCTCACAGTGGCCCCCGGTCCTTGTCCTGTCCCTCCAAGTTTCTCCAGGCCCCTCTCTCCACCGTGTCCCATTGACATCAGATGGGTTTGCACCATGACACACAATTACCGCCCATCGCACAATGAGGGAAGGAAAAGAAGGGCGAAGGTAGTGCTGTGCAATTGGCTGACGCTGACGTGAGGAGGGGAGGTAGGCTTTGGGTTAGGGTTTGGGTTAGGGTTAGGGTTGCGGGCTCTCAGACAGGTGGCTTTCCAGCTCATGCCAGTTGGGCGGGAACCTTCAGTTTGAAGCCTAAGCTGATTTCAGCCAACCTGAATTTAAGTGCGCCGGCACGCAGTCAGAAACACAAATGCAGGCCTTTAAGAGCGGCAGCCTGGCACTTTCCGTAACTTACAAAGGGGAGGCGTCGATCTCCGGGGCCTGGCTGTCCACTCACAGGCAGCAGGAAAACTGCAGACACAAAAGGTGCCTGTAATACCGGCCGCAACAAAACCACCATGCTCACGTTATCCGGGGGTCCGGAAAGTCAATTATTTCTTGAAACATTAATCGCGGCGCCCAGGAAGCATACTTTGTCAGGCTGGATTTCCATCATAAAGGAGGATGGATGACAAGACGCCAGGCAGCTTTGTTCCGAAAGGTCGTGCGTTCTTATTAGTAAAGCGAGAAGGCATTCATTTCTGCCGGTTTGATCTTCTTTATCCGTTAACGTATTCCTTGGGAGCGCTGGAGGGGGCCTGTCTGTTTCATAATCACGCGTTAAACGTGGTAAGCGGGCGCTAAGGGCCGCTCTGTGTGTGACTGGCACGTCCTGCACGTCACATGGAGAAATGCCACTGATTTCGGTGTCCTAACAAGCCACTGGCTCGTCCACTGGCAGTGCAGAGACATTTCTCGCTTCCTATTCAGAGCCTGAATTGCAGTGCTTAAGGAAACGCTGAGATTTCACCTCTGATTTCACAGATGTCATGTCTGATTTCTGAGACGCCGAACCTGACTCTGAAATGCTCCTTCAGAAAAACACCAAATCTTACATAACCATGTTAGTTAACACCACAGCCTTCACCAAGAGAAGCAGTTTGAAGAAGCACTTTGCTGGTGACGGGCATCAGGATCAAGCCCTACTTCTTATGGAGGAGGTGCCAGAAAACAGTTTGTTGTCTTTTTATCACGGATCTCCACACGTACTTGGGAGGACTGTGCTTTATCATGGCAGAGTTATTGACCCATTAAGGATTATGGGGTCCTGTCCCCCTCCAGGACAACATTTAGGCACACATTCCCGCTCCCTTGTTGGAATGGGACAACCCAATAAAGAGGATGACTCCTCTCCAAGGAGGTGTCCTGCTTCAGAGCCTAAAATAACATATGTGAGGGAGAGCGACGGAAGAAACAAGACATGCTCTCGCTCCTCACACTGCCAGCAGGATGAAGGAAACTGGCCCACGGCGAGGAGACATGTCAGCCGTCAGCACAGCGAAGGCCTGCCTGCGGAAACCCCCGCCTATTACCGTATGGAGAGGGCGGGGTTTGACTCGTGTGCCGTTTCTGGGAAATTTAAGGCAGGCGGTGGAAGGAGCTGGGATCGGGAAGCGGGTCAATCCACCCGCGTTGCAGGGCCCCATGGCCAGTGCGTACTGATCCCGTAAGGAAAGCGGAGTAATTACAGGGCCTTCCTCTGCGGGTCAATCCACCCACGTTGCAGGGCCCCATGGCCTGTGCGTGCTGATCCCGTAAGGAAAGCGGAGTAATTACAGGGCCTTCCTCTGCCGGGAGGGGATCTCAGAAAAAGCTTTTCATTTGACTCTCGCGATCAGATTACCAGGAATCGCAGTTATACGCGGGAAAACAATTTGGAGAGGAAAAATTAAGAGGTCATTAAAGAGGGCTGGAGCCAGACTTACAGCTCGAGGATCTGGAGGTTCTGGAAGAGCTGCCAGGAGAGCGTGGACAGCGGGTTTTTCGACAGGTTTCTGCGGAGAGAAAGAGAGGGAGAGGAAATGAAATAGTGCGGGCCTGGGCTGACAGGCAGAGAGGAAGAAGCCAGCAAGAAGCCGGTGGCGGTACGGCTGCAGGGGCGCAAATTCAATAAGGAAACTCTGTGGAAACTCTGTAATCTTCAGGACAAACAAATTCAATACAAAGATCCAAAGCCTAAGGTCTTAAAAGCTGCTAAATTTAATACAAAGGCAGACCTTTAGGGTCAGAAATCAAAATAGCGGCTGGAGAAGTGAGTCTCCCGCACATAACCATCAGTCTTAAAAGAGATGCTAATCTGACTCAGCCCCTTCCAGAAGGCATGCTCGGCTATTTCTCATATTGTTTGTGAGGTAGCCTGCCCAGAGATGCAGACTGAGCATAAACACGCTGCCAGCTTGCCATCACATGTGAATGCGCCTCTGCCAAAGAGCGCATTACGCACACAGGGTCAGGGACCTGAGCTCACTGGGGGCCGAAACATGAAACTGGAGGGCCGACCGACAGCACTCCCTATCGACATTTATCGAATCCTTCAGATCACTTAATACCGCGACACCCATCCCTGTTAGATCCTATCAGTGTCGTCTGACAGATAATCAATGGCTTCCATTATCTTTTATTATGCTTCATTTCGCCCTGGGGATGGCTGGCTTCTGGTGCCTGCGAGCCGCCCTGCTGTCGGCGGCAGTGCCAGGCCCGACCCGCCCATACGCCGCCCAGGAACCCGAGCCTCTGAGGGCGCACTTAACGGGGCCGGGCTCATGCGCTCCGGCTCAGATTTCAGACTTTTAGAAGGGGACAGAGATTAGGCAGATTATAGCGGCGTCTGCGCAGGCAGCAGATGGGCCCTCCCCACCTCCTCACCTCCCCAGGATGGCGATCACCTCTCACCCTCGCGCTTCGCCATCATCCACCCTCAGCGACACCCTCGATCCCCCGAGGCTGACGCCCCTTAGCCATGCTACTCCGAGCACCCCCCTGCCCATCCCTACACATGCAGCTGCTCTAACCCCTGTCACAAGCACCCGCCTCTGACATCCCCGCCCTGACACGCCTCTGGGCTGGAGCCTCCGGCTCAGGTCACTCGAACCCGAGGAGGCACCCCCCCCCCCTTACATTGCCGCAGATCCCAGGGAGGTGAGCTATGAGAATGTTCACTTTGCAAAGACTCACTCACAGGCCTATGGAGATCCCTGGCCTTTTCATGCTCAATGGTCAGAGTAAGACCCTGAGCCCACATGGCAATGTGGGTGTGGTGGGTGCATTTCCATGAGGTCATGTGGGCTTTTCCCTGTCCTGTGACAGCGAAAGCATCGCCAGCAGACCGCCACAGGACGTCATCCTTGGGGTGACGGGTGATGGGCATGGCTTCATATGCCCTCATATAGAGCAAGACGCCTCCATCGCCGGTGGCCCTGTCCTGCTCAGGCATGCAGACCAGGCGGAACATGGCCCCCTGCAGCAGGATGCTGATGAGCAGGCCTTCGTCACCCGTTATGCCATAACTAGAGCAGTGAGTGGATACTGACCTGAGCAGGTATTCCCTGAACAGACTATAGGGGCCAATGGAGAATGTGAGTCTCACAAAAGGCACACAAGCTCCTGGGGCTGCATCAGAGTGACAGACGGCAAGGTGGCACATGCACTCTGCCCTCCCCCCCCCCCCCCCCCCCCCCCCCCCCCTCCCCCACCCACCCCCCCCCCCCCCCCCCCCCCCCCCCCCCCCCCCCCCCCCCCCCCCCCCCCCCCCCCCCCCCCCCC
>JAODKM010000020.1:10299330-10311799 GCA_026780845.1 Petrocephalus sullivani
TTTCTTGTTTGTAAAGGCTAAATACAAATAAATCCTGAGGCTTTTTAATATTGTCCATATCGATATCGGAATTATATTGTATCGACCAAAATTAAAATATATATCGTGATATAAATTTTTGCTATATCGTCCAGCCCTAGGCTGCAGATTATTTCATTTCTAAAACCTGGTCAGCGCAGTTCTTCTGTGTTTCCGGAATGCCACTCAGTTTTTTCTGTTTATTTGATAACTATGAGCGAGAGTTTGTAATTTTAACATTTACTGTAGAACTGCCTCAGTGATTTGGCAGCAACTGTTGCTTATATTGAGTTGATTTTTTGCCAGCATGAGCTTAATTTACCAAGTCAAAATTTATTAATGAAAAGCAATACATTTTGTGGTCTGCGCTGAAATCTAGCTTTGAAGGACTGACTGTGAAGAGAAAAATAAACTGTAGCATTATCCCAGGCCATCCCTAAACAGCGTCGTCCTAAAAAAAGCCAACCTGGGGCACCTGTTGATCATATGGGAATCAGTCAGGTTAGAATCTCTGGACAGACCCAAAGAAACCACCGGTGAAACCCGACGAACAGAAGGCGCTAAACGGCACCCAGATCCGACGAACTGAGAACCCATAAAGCCGACGGGCATCCCTCCTTAAGCCAAGCCCACCCCATAAAACAAAACACCATTGTGGAATTCTCCTTATTTAAAAAAAAATCCCCAAAGTTGTGTATTTCTAATGCTATCACAGCAAATACCAAATGGGTACTGTTTCAGTGCAATTTTTTTTACCACAATACAAGGAAACCCTGCGATCTGAACCATCCTGTGTAAATAATTTCTTCACGCTGCTCACAATCCCCACCAGGGCAGCCTCCAGGGGGCACTCTTCCCAACACCTGCTCACACCAAACTGACAGCAGGTGCACACGCAAAGACCACACACCTGCACCAACAAAGACCCTCGACACTTCGCAAGCCCATAACAGATTGGGGGTTTCTCTTTGAAAGGGGCAGGAACGATTCACTAGTACAACTTCCTGATCCCTACAAAGCATACGAAGCAGTGGGACTGTAACTTAAGTCTTCTTAAGTCTTCTTATTATTTAAGCTTATGGAGAAGTCAGGGGTGTTTATTAACGTTTGCCCTCTGCCCTCTGCCTGATGCCCTGTGCTTCATGTGCAAGGCTCCTCACCACCCTGCACTGGATGCGGGCCTATGAAGACAGATGATTTGATTTCATTAATACCGTATATCCCAGAAATCGATTTCTGATCCCGATTAGGTGCCGAAAGGTTAGTCGTGAAAAGCGGGGCCAAGAGGACACGGACCGCAATGTCGATGTCGCTGGCCGGCCGGAGTGCCCAGTCGGATGTCCGGAAAGGGCCGTCTGCACGCGGCTGTCCCTTCAAGGACACGCAGCGCTCATGACGTCCATGCTGGGCAGCCAGGCCGGGGGCATGAGAACTGGGTGCTGGCTGGAATTACCCACACAGACCCCTTCGTTCCATGTGAGTAGCCAATGAGAAACTGTCTAACGCGATTACACGGAGTCTCCAGTCACCGCCTCGCGGCCCCACCCTCCTGCTCCTATTTTTAGAGAGTCGGGAATCATTTTTCTCTCTTCATATTAAAAACGACAGAATGAGCCGGCAAACCGGGCCAGAATTGGGAATTAAGTCATTTGGTAAATACTGGTGATGTATCGCTGTCCGCGTTTAAATAAATTATACTGAGAGCACAGCTCTGAAGGAGTCGGACAAGGAGCCGGGACCCCGGGATAGCGTGCATCTGCCAGACGACTTAATGCTTTATTTATAACCTTCTGTATTTTAAGGCTGCGTCTTTGCTTGAGAAATTCAGGCCGATACAAGTGCAGCTCCTCTCATGGGATCTGAACGAGCAAACTGGCGGTCAAACTGGCAGCCTCCAAAGCAGTGACCTGCATACAGAGCCTCCCTCGCAGCACTGCGACCCGGCAAACGGGGGGGGGGGGTTTCCGCTCTCTCTTTGCCTCCCTTATTACGCCCCCCCTCCCCCTCTGCCCCCGGCTCCTTGATTTAAATGCAAAGTAAGCCTCCCTAGCCACTGCTCCTTTAATATGCATACACATAATAATAAAAATAATAATGCGGTCGATGGGTATATTGTCCACAATATAGGACGAGTCACAGGTCACGTGACCAGCATTGGCCTGTCTTAAATGCATGATAAACAAGCAGACAATCACGACCAAAGAGCAGCAGAGGAAGGGAAAGGGTTAAGCTCCCGGCGTCCCCCCCGCCGCCGTCCCCTGTCCGTCGGCCCTTTAAATCCCCCATGCCCCCCGCACCTGCGAGCCACACGCTCAACAGGCTAATTAGTGAATAAAAAAGCCTCCTCACTTTCTGCAAGGCTGCCTTTTTGTGGCGGCACCGGTGCCGTTTCTTACAGGGAAATCGCTTTACATATGTGCTCCGAATACTTATCGGACGGAGAGGAGGGCGCAGCGCTGCACCATCCGGCTCCGGCAGCTACGTAAACACTGCTTGTTTTACACTCACTGGTGTCACGGCACGTGACACCGTACACTCTGCTAATGACGCCTCGGATAGGAGCTCTACCCAGAGCGGCAGAGGCTCTCACAGATACGCCGAGGCCTGACATTTCAGAAGACCTGCATTGGTTTGACCCCCAAAACTGCGGGTTTCATTCCCCAGGGGTGTTTCAAAGGTCCGTCTGTCTGTAAAAGAAGCCCAGAGCTGACAGTTTGCTAGCGGTCTCCATCATTAACACTCCCCCATACCCAAAGCTCTCAGCTCTGATTGGCAAACAGCAGATGTAATGGCGATACTCGGCGGCGATGGCAGGCTTTGCCTTTGAGCTCGAATGAGGGCGGCTGACGTCTATACCACTCTTTCTCTCCCGAAGGAGAGAAAAAAACAGCCAAAACTTACCAAACCAGCAAAGTTTGCCCAGCAAGGTAAGGGTCACTGGTCCTGAAGCAACAGCTGAATGGCTTGGCTTTGGCATGCTCCTCACATGCTCCTCACATGCTGCTCCATGTCGAGGCTGGTCACATGACCACGCTGGTCTAGCTGCCCGCTTTCCTGGCAGGCCATTGACGAGCAGGCCAGAGGTCTGCGAGACCCCCCATCTGCCCACGGCCCCCTTGCTGAGCCCCGACGCCTTTGGGCCATTTTGAGATCATTTCCTGAGCGGCAGGACCGGGACAGATGGTCGGGAAGGCGGCGGAGGCGACGGGGGTTTGGCGTGAGGAGCGCCGACAAGTCCCGCCAGCCCACCCCCATCTCACCGTCTCCGGAAACGCAGTGGCTGATAGCTCGTCCCCAACTGCCGGAAATTGTGTCGACAAGCGAAGGCGGCGGAGACTCGCTCCATAATCGCCCTCAAAATGTTCCCGTTCTCACCTCACAGCCCCCATAATTGCGGGGGGAGCTTTCTGAAGCCACACGTGACAGCATTTAAGGGGGTGATGGAGGCTGGGTCTAAGCGAAAGCTTTGGCGCGCCTGCTGGATATCACCGGCAGCCATTCCGGCTCAGTGGAGGCTCCTGCCGGGAGTTACCAGATGCCCTGGAGTAAACGTTAGCGGGACGGGTTCCTACCTCCTCCACAAAGCTGCCGGACCCCGCCGAGTCGGCACACAGAAGCAGACCGCAGGCAGCCACCCTGCGCTTCACTTTACACCCCTTGGCATTTCTGGAGCCTCTCTGGATCATCCGAGGTGAGGTTATAGCATGAGGAAACAGGCCTCGGTGGACAGCAGTACAAAAGAAGCAGAAGAGGCACTCGTGCCCCCATCCTGTGTGCTCTCGGGCCGAGCTGCCCCAGCCGTGTCCCCTCAGAGCCCACGTCTCACACTCCTCCATTACGTAACAAAAATGGCCACCACCCCCAACACCACATTCTCTGGCATTCCGGGATTTTAATTAGATCGTTAGCAGAGCAGATTTAATTATAGCATGATCCGATCCGCCTGCATTAAACGAGCACCTGGCAAACAGAGTCGATTATCAAAATCCCAGCACGTAGGAGTCCATTTTGCAAGGACGGCCAGCACATTAGGTTTCTGCCCCCTCCCTGCCCCGTCCTGTCCCCACCCCGGGATGGTGGGAGCCTTAAAGGGAAATGACTGGCTCTTGCGAGTCTGAGGGTGCAGCTTCACATGACACCAAAATAACATCTGCCTTTCCCCTACGGAGAACACAAATGATGTAAAATGTCATGTATGTGACTGAATGCCACACAGTGCCCACAGCAGGCTGGCGTACTCCACGCCTGAACGTCACACGGAGGACTACGTCCCCGCCACATCTCCCAGCTCACACCACTCTGTCCCCGCTGCCTGTCCATCCCAGCCAAATACACATCCTCAATTAGACGCATTTGTTTCAGATCTTGTCCTTGGCCATTAATTTGATCATTTAGACTGATTCAATTAAAATTTGAAAGCCAATGTAAAAATGTCAGGGAATTTCGATGAGTTGCGCTTCTTTGAAATTCAAATCAGACCATGGGGACTTTGACATTAACCGTGAGTTATCCGAGAACGCTGGGAGAGCATTGTTAATCTGTCGTGCGGCTGCCTGCCCGCCTGTGTGCAGACATTTATGTAGCACTGTAGAATAATCAGTAGACAGAGCTATCCAGGCCTCAGTGCAAGATGACGGCCTTCTCTCTCACTCTCTGGTCCTACCTGAGTCCTCTACCGATGCCACATCCAGATATAGGTTCTTATCTTATTGACAAGCTCTCTCATCACAGCGTGACTCACCGTCTTGACCCGGTGCCTGGGCCTTTGCTTCCTGTCAAAACAGCCAATAGCACTCCAGATTTCAAACCCGAGGTGAGTCATCACCACTGGCCCGCCACAGTCCTGAAGAATCCGCCCCCGTTTAACAGGGACTGGTCTCAATGCGCACTGGCGCTAATTGAGGCTGCACATTGAGGCCGCTGATTCATTGAGGGGTCCGGCAGGGCCAGCAGGGATTGGTGGCCGGGCCATGTTATGGAACCCGCCTTCCTGGTCAAGCTGGGATCCTTTGGCCATCGACTGGCCGCCAACCACAGGGTGTGCAAACTATTTTTAAATGAGGAGCCGATTACAAATGATGATGGGTATTCAGCCCCCGCAGGATTGTTTTTTGCTTGCAGATAAACAATATTCATATTTAATATAACAAATATTATGGCTTCTATTTTTAAAGGATGTGCAAACAGATTACACAACTAATTAGTCGTGGGGACCTTTGGCAACGTGGAACACGTTTATATTCACCTGGCTCCGTAACATGGGGTTCAGTCATGTGGAATAATGGATGTTCTTGAGTTAATTGCAGGATGCAAACCTAAGTTCTGGGTTAAGTTCTGGGACTGGAGAGCTCCTTTAGTTAATCAGAAGGATACGCAATGTCTGCCCTCAAAGGAGCACATGGTTGGGAGCATTGCTGCCGCACATGCCCCTCCCTGCATGGTGTGGGTGTGCCCCTGTAAAAGGGCCTATAAGGAATTATGCTTCCTGGCGCCATCTGCCACCCTGTACTACAGCAGACGGAATGTATAGTCAACATCGGAAACATATACCCACTGTGTGTCTTCTGGCATATACTGGACAACATTGATACCTAGGTTTCTGATACGGAGTGACTTACAGTAATTCTCCTACTTGAGGTTTGATGACCAGCAGGGCAGACCCAGCCCCTTTTGTCCGTTACGGAGCCTGAAGAGCCAAGGTCTTCTTGCAAATCCATCCACCTGCTTGGAGCCCCACAAATAACTCAGTCCCAAAAGAGGAGGGCCGGGTCGCCCTGCTACCTGAAGGACACTCCATATTTAGCCACGGCTGGGGGAGGGAGCTGGTTCACACGGTCCTGGCCCCACATCCGTCTTGCCGAGGGGGGCGGCCGGTCGTCGCCTTGCCTCATGAATCGCGGATGGGGGGAACCGAGCCCGGGTCAGCGTGGCGCCGGCGAGGCTGGGTGGGTCAGCCTCGCAGTCTACTGCCGGCAGTACCGGCCAATGACCACAAGTCAGGGGACCCCCCAGCGAGTTGGGGCGGGGGATTGGGGGAGGGGGTTGATGTCAAGTTCTTTAATGGCACTGTAACACCTGAATGCCCAGGCCAGGGGCGACAGAAATCACATTGGCCAATGAAGCCTGGCCGAGGGCAGGGGGGTATCGATCAGTGTCAGGCCCGTGGTATGCGGGGGGTCGGAGGGCTCGCTCTGACACGTGACAACGACATGCTCAGACCCTGCCGTGCTCCCAAGGCACCAGGGAGTGACGTCGTGACGACGCTCCACAAGCCCCCTCAGCATGGCGAAGGCATCTGTCATGAATGAATACATGCAGAATGTCCAGGCCGCTCTCTAAGGAAGAGACCTCAGCCGGAGAAAGGCGGGGCAGCTTCTCGCCCTGGAGTATCAGGTCAAAGTGTCGGCTGCCCCGCTGCCCCACACCCTGCTACCCCGCTGCCCTACACCCTGCTGCCCCCCTTCCCCACACCCTGCTACCCCGCTGCCCCACACCCTGCTGCCCTACACCCTGCTGCGATACGCCCTGCTACCCCGCTGCCCCACACCCTGCTGCCCCGCTTCCCCACACCCTGCTGCCCCGCTTCCCCACACCCTGCTACCCCACTGCCCCACGCCCTGCTACCCTACATCCTTTGGCGATATGCCCTGCTACCCCACTGCCCCACGCCTTACTACCCCACACCCTGCTACCCTACACCCTGCTGCCCCGCTGTCCCACACCCCGCTGCCCCACGCCCTGCTGCCCCTCTTCCCCACACCACGCTGCCCCACACTCTGCTTCCCCGCTTCCCCACACCCTGCTACCCCGCTTTCCCACAGTCTGCTTCCCCGCTTCCCCACAGTCTGCTTCCCCGCTTCCCCACACCCCGCTGCCCCACGCCCTGCTACCCCCCACACCCTGCTACCCCACTGCCCCACACCCCGCTTCCCCACACCCAGCTTCCCCGCTTCCCCACACCCAGCTTCCCCGCTTCCCCACACCCAGCTGCCCCACGCCCCCACACCCTGCGACCCCGCTGCCCCACTCTGGTCCAAAGCCCACTCCCGGCTCTGCCCTTGGCTGTCAGACACCTCCGGTTGTCTAGTTTCCCTGCCACTCAAGACAGCACCCTACGATTGCGACGTCGTGTTTTTTTATTTTCCCTCAAGCTTTTTAGAGCTTTTATCTTTTCACAGGGGAATCTGTCTCTCTAGTTAAACACTCGTCCAGCGCGTGGTCATGCTACCAAAGGAGCTCCATCCACCGCAGATTTCAACCAGCAGTCCTGTCCTGTGAGAAACACCCCCCAAGACTGCATTGGGACCCCCCGGACTCCTCTTGGACTGTGCCGGTGGTTAGCATGACTCTGGGGTGTTTGAGAGCTCGTTAGCGCGTGTTTTGGGGAGACTGTGTTTTGCCAGAACGTCTTTCCGCTTAGGGGTGTCTCCCATTCCGGGCTGTCTTTGGGCTGACGCCGGGCATCCCGCAGCTCGCTTCAGGAAGCCCCCCTAGCAGTGCTTCTTGGTACCCCACATCCTGCTGGAGAGCTGTCCTTGGGCTGCCCTTCCAAACCACTGCTGACGTAACCTGGGAGTAGGCTTTGCATTCATACTTATGTAGCCATTTCCTCAGGTAAAATGCTTATTGAGAGTGCTACTCAGGCTTCGAAAGACAGAGTCGGCATCCCCTTGGATCTGGGCCTACTCTACAGGTAATATCGGCACGGTGGCACTACCGTGCAGCAGCCACTGCGTCAAGGCTGCTTCATCCAGAGTTTGGGAGCACCCAGCCAGCTGGGCACAACACCCTCAACATCAACAACTCATCACAGGAGAGTAGGGAATCTCCACTGCCAAGCAGAGCAAGGATGGCCTCCCACACATACACACATATATACAAGCAGTGACACACACGCCACTCTGCCATCTCTGACGTGACATCGCTCCCCACATATACATGCACGTTGTGATTATACCACCCACATCACCACCACTCTCCCCACACCCGCGCATTGCCATGACATCATTCCTCCCACATACACACACGTTGCCATGACATCACTCCTCCCACATACACACACATTGCCATGACATCACTCCTCCCACATACACACGCATTGCCATGACATCACACCTCCCACATATACATGTTGCCATGACATCACTTCTTTCATACACACACACACACACACACACGTTGCCATGACATCACTCCCCACATACACACGCATCGCCATGACATCACTCCCCACACACACACGCATCCCCATGATGACACTCCCCACACACACAAACATTGCCATGACATCACTCCTCCCACACCCATATCACCATGATGTCGCTCCATAGCTGCCCCACCTCTCCCATAACACAGTCAGCTGTCTATGCACACCGGCAAATGTAAATGTGATTAAACCCCCCCTGCCCCCCCCCCAACCACCACTCTCCCTCAACCAAAGAACCCCAAGAAGCAGCTTCCGGAAGAAGTAGTGACCTGTAAAATCCAGGGGGCGAGCCAGCCGGGAAGTGTTTTCAGAGCGAGGAAGCAGCCGCTCGCTGGTGGGGAGTGTTTTGTGTTCGTAAAAGGGTAGAACACGGTCCCTTTTCTCCGAAAGCAAGGGGAAAGCACAGTCCTTCACAGAAGGCAGCATTAGCAGTGATATTACTGCTCGGTTGCCAGTGGTAATCTAGAGGGACGTGCATATCAGCAGCGATAAAAGCTGCTCAGTGAAGAAAGCGGAGCTCACATGCAGACCACCTTGCCTTCCTCTGCCACGTGCACTGCCCTGTGGTTCGAGTTTGGGGTGTATGGCCTGCAGCTCCGCCCCACTGCAACTCCAAGAAATGCACTGACCTACTGGTCAGCGCTGGTTTCCTACGATGCTTTTTCTTATTTTTATAGAGGCACAGATAAAATTTTACGCTCACTCTCTTGTCTTTTTATGGAAGGCATAAGGACTTGAAAGCACTGATATATCACTGATGCATCTTTGCTGAAAACTCATAATGAAGACTTTAAGGCTAGATTTATAATATCTCTGTGTGAGCCAGGGTTGGGTTTTGGAGGGTGTTACAATAGTGATCCATCACCCATCCTATGTCTGCAAGTGCCTCAGGTAATGAAACCCAACTAGCCTCCATTGGACTGCTAGGAAAAAATCGGGCCAGCTGGGTAGATTTCGGAGGAAAATGCGTGCCCCTGCTGAGGTACACGTGTTCCTTACTTTAAGGTTATGTTTGTTGTGCTCTTTTGAGCTTTTGCTTTGGATATTTCTCCCCCTTTTACTTGAAAAATTCTGTTCACAGTATGTATCGTTTTAATGTGTTTGTCTTGTTTTAACTCTGCCGCTGCTTACAGACGCAAAGTGCAGACTGCATACAGATGTGCAAATAATAGATTCCTTCAGAAATCGATAAATCGGCACAAATAATTTTTACTAGTCAAGCTGGTGTCATTAGGAAACATAAGAGAAATCCACCAACAAGAGAATACTACAGCTCATGGTCTGCTAACCCCTCACAAGGAGCTCCTCCCCACAAGGAATGAAGGGAATCACCTGTCACAACCAATCATGTGGTTCCATTTGCCATGATCCTCTTTCAGTATTTCTAAAAACACTAAACACTAAAACACTAATTAGCTTGATATTGCTGAAGTATCCTGGCATAATTTGGGTAATCAAATGCATTGTTTATTCCGCGTCTTACATGACAAAATCAATTGTTTTTGCCACATATATCTACTAAAAGCATTCGTAAGTCCGTTAGCAGTACGATGAAGAGGGTACAAACTTCAGCGGTGTCCCATTTCTGCACCGCCCCGGGAGCCAGACCTTTGATGGAGTGACTGAGAATCGTCTTGGACACAAGCTCTCAGTCAAAGCTTCAGGGGCCAAAGAGCACCTGGAAGGAAAGAGGCCGGGAGGCGAGGGAGGAGACGACCCCGCACCTCAGCGTCATGGCGCTGCTGTGGAGGGGGGAAGCGTCAGCGTGGATGAAAGGCTTAACGACAAAGACATTCACTCACCCCGTGGTGGGAGTGACCTTTACGGCTCCATGGCCACGGCTGCTCCTTCAGATTTATCCCCCCCACGCCCCCGTATGCGGATTAAAACAAAGGAAAATCTGTCGTTCACGACAGTAACCTTGCCTTCACCGCACTCTGAAAACGACACATATCAAAGCTTAGGCGGACAGCCAAGATCAAAAAAAGCGTGATCGCGAGACTGAAAGGTGCCCTTTATCCGCTCACTCCTCTGCCTTTTATCAAAATCTCTTAAAAACAAATTTCCACTGCTGCAAAGAGGAAAAGTGGCACATGAGCCCGGTGCTGGTGGGGTTCTCGGGCCGTGCCTGCCAGCCGCCGTCAGGAGACATGCCGGATCCTTACAGGCGGCGGCAGCCTCTGCTACTCTGAGACCCGTCGCAATTAATTAAAAAGCCTTCGCTGAAAGCTGGCATCTGGAGAAACAGTTACCGAAACAGATAACGTGGGATCTGAGCGCGATCGCTCCCTAAGCCGAGCGCATGTAATGCAAAGAGACTCTGACAGGAAGCCTGCGATTGGATTTTCTGTACAGTACATGTAGGCAACAGCAGACAAAGTAAAGTACTGCAGGGTGGGCATGGTGCATGTAGGGTATTTATGCAGAATCCAATACAGCATGGTACAGTATAGGTAAGTTATAGTACACGTAGGCTAGTATGGGGTTTATGCAACGTACGGTACAGTACAGGTACATTATATTACACGTACGGTAGTATGGGGTTTCTGCAGAATCCAGTACAGTATGATACAGTACAGGTAAGTTATAGTACATGTACAGTAGTATGGGGTTTCTGCAGAATACAGTTCAGTATGGTTCAGCACAGGTAACTTATAGTACATGTAGGAAGTATAGCGTATTTATAGAGTACAGTACAGGTACAGTGTATATTACACATAGAGTGTACTGAGGTATAGTAGGATACAGAACACTATGTGTACAGTAAATGCAGGATACAGGAGGATTTGGACAATTCAAAAGTGGCACATCATCCCTGGAAAATCCTGTAAAATGGAAGGGCTCTCACTGAGGATTTTCTCCAGCATCCTTCCAGTCCAGAAATAAGGTGTGCTAGCCTGGCCCCTGAACTCTCTGTTACAGCAAACAGCGCCCACATACCCCTATGAATTCCCCAGCACCCGGAGAGGAACCTTTACGCATGTGGCCCCAACCCTGCACTCCGCCCCAGCCCCAGTCTTAAAATGAGCTAAATACCAGAATTAACACTTTCACAATGTTGTCAGAAATGCTCCAAAACAGCATGTTATAGCGGGTCACGAGAGATTATGCCACCAGTCATAATAGCTGTGTCATCTTATGTAACCCAGCAGACAGCAGAGCGGCACTCGGCTTACCATTCGCGCCTCGTACGCACATATGGCAGCTGCCACTATCCGGGTAGTTCCCCCATTATTCTTATTATAATGCAATTTCCCAGTTCATTAGCACAACCAGGGTAATCCAGCCCCGTTTGTCCACTCGAAGATTGTGGAATCCCGGGGAGTCATGTGCCCTCCCCCAAACGTGAGCAAAGACACATGGACAAAAACACAGTGAGACAGGGTGAGCGAGTGTGCCACATGCCGGATGGCTAAGATTGCAAATATTAATTCTCAAGTAACGGCGGACAATTTATTCTCCTGCAATATCTATCTCGAATTGGGAAATAGCTGACTGTCACATGACAAGACGGCATTTTGGCCGCCATATGAATTACACAAGCAGGGTATAGGGCTGAGACAATTTATTAAGGTAAATAACTTTCAGGAGGATCGCATCCATCGCAGAACTCGCAAGATTACACACTTGACTGCCTATGCATGTAGAGGTTAAAGAGTGCCAGGAAAGGGGGCTGAGCTGATTCGTATGAAGGTCAGTCCTCCCACGGGCCCCAAGCCAACAAAGACTACACTTCCTCTTCTACATGACGGTGATGAGTAACTACTACCTCCAAAGCTACTCTCCTTTACAATCGGGCTGCTGAAGCACCTGCTTTAATAGAGTCTCCCCAGAGCTAGTTAAATGGCAGTATCACCCGTCCCACTGATACCTCACAGCTGCTCCCTCGCGATTTCTCACAAGCTCAGGAAGGTAACAGGGGTGTCTGCGAAAGGGAAGTAGAGCGCGGTATCTGAGGCACACCAAACTCATGCTGCCTGGGTCACATACTCACATGTAACGCAGGTGGGGGTTCTGGGCGAAGGCGCGCGAATGGATCGTCCGCAGGTTCGATCTCATGATCGTCCTGAAAGACACAGCAGCACACAGCGATGTCAGGTTACACCACATAGTGTAACACTGTGGTGAATTCACACAGCGATGTCAGGTTACACCATACTGTGTTGTGGCATGGTGAATTCACACAGCAATGTCAGGTTACACCACACAGTGCTGCGGCATGGTGAATTCACACAGCGATGTCAG
>JAODKM010000020.1:10335644-10351728 GCA_026780845.1 Petrocephalus sullivani
AGTACACACTGTGTATGGTCACTTCCAATTGTGGAGTACACACTGTGTATGCTCACTTCCAGTTGTGGAGTATACACTGTGCATGCTCACTTAAAACTGTGGATTGCACACTGTGAGCACTTCTTATTGTAAAATGTACTCTATGTTCACTTGCTGTTATTTAGTTTTTGCTGTGTGCACTTATTATGTGCAGTGCATGCCACAATAATAAACTCATGCACTCTTTACATTTCCTATTGCAGCATGCTTTTTCTTTTATGGAGTGTACACTTTATACTCGACCCAGTCCTGGGACCCCCCAGACACTACTGGGAGTTGGGAGGGAGCAAAAATGTGGACCATCTGGGGGTCCCTGAGGACCGGGTTGAGAAGCACCGCTGTAGAATAAATGCTTTCTATATATCCTAATGTATATACTCTTCCTATTTCTTCTGGGTCACCGAGCAGAAATGCCACGTTAAGATCCAGAGCTCTACATCTGATTCCTTTTAGTTTTCGTTTTCTGGCTGTCCAACTTGCACTTATATATTTTAGCTGGATGTTTGATGAAGCAATTTATGCCAAGTTCCAGCTTGGATGTTTACCAGCAAGCTTGCTCCAAGAGCCGAATCTTCAAGCGTAACCACGAGATACTTTTGTGCCCAGCGGCCAATAGTACATTTTCCTGTGCTGTAACACAGAAATGTAGGTGGCAGTAAAAACAGAGGGTGCTGCAGACAATATCTGGAGTTTTAAGGCAGTTTAGGCCTCCATGTCTGGTGAGGCACTTTGCCAATACCCAGTTCACACTGACAATACCACACTGACAGCCCTGTACTCCGCCAGGATAAGGTCAAGGCAGTCCCAGGGTTTGAGCCCTGCCCAGCCTCACCCCCACAAACAAAGCTTACCTTTCAAAGGCACGGTAGTGGGGGATGTCGGGCGGGCCGGATAAAGGACGCAGTGTGCGATTGTACCCTTTGTCTCTGGTGTCCCCGTGCGAGCCAGGCAGGTCACGTACCCTCCCTCGAGCTTCCAGCCACGCCGCTGCCTACCCTCCTGACAGGAAGCGCCACACGCCCATGCCCCCACCGCCATGCCGTGTTGCTGTGCCGACGCCACGCTTGGTCACATGGCTTCCTCCCATAGCAGTAAAGACCATCTACCACATTATTTCATACCAGTGAAATATTCTTTCAGATATCAATGGACAGAATTAAGAACCAAATCTCTGTTAAACATGAAGAAATCACAGGCAAACATGGATAAAGGGATTAGTGTAGCTCTGTACGTGCCTGACACGGCTTCTCCAAATCCCTCTCCGGCAGGCCGCCCATAACCCCTATACCCTGCTATCAGGTCCTTGATGCACATCTACACATGTGAGCCCTCACTGTCCGCATGAAAGGAGCCTCTTCATTTATAGTCACCCTTCAGACGGATGCTCCGCTTTCATCCCACTCCCTCACACCATGAAACCATGCCCCCCCCCCCCAAATGCCGCCCTGGGCTGCGATCCTGCAGGCGGGGGCCGGACGGAAGCATCACTGCCTGGCAGTTTGGATCAGGCTCCAGGAAAGAGCAGAAACATGACAGACGATGGACATCGAGCACCTTAGCACCAAGAATGAAAGCGAAAAATAAATGCATTAATATTCCAGTATTAATGATAGTAATGATAATCCGTCCATCTTCCCATAGAGGATCACAGTGAGCCTGGAGCATCTCCCAGGATGTACAGGGCAAGGGCAGGACTACATTGTCAAAGGGATAATAATAATAATAATGATTTTGATGATGATGAAGACGATGATAGTGGTGGTGGCAGTGTGCTTATAACCACAGGATGTCTGATGTTCCCACTGCTGAGACTCGTATGACATCAATCCAAAAACCTAGTCTGTAATCAACAGGATATTTTCCTATGCACAAAACGTAACAGGGCCTTCTCAGCTACAGCTGGATCATCTGCACAGAGGGACGTAACACCTAAAGATTCAGCCCCTCCTCCTGGTTCCAGGCCTTCTCGCACCCCACAACAACCCAGAGACACACCCAGGTAGAGTGACATGTGCACACACACCCCAGAGTAGCAACATTACATAAAGCCTGCACCCGTGCTGGTGTTCGTATGTCAGCTTATCTCCTAAGCTTACCAATATTCCCGGAGACATGCTCTCAGTAGCGATGATTCTCAACATCTGCAGCCAATATGGCGACACCTCACTGGCCCCAAGCTTTTGTAAAATATCACCTCTCACACATCAGTGACAATTTACACCTTCATCCGAAACATACTGACCTCACTCACTACAGATCAGGAGACAATTTAAACCAATTTGTTTAATAATGAGTCTGTAATTACCAGGATTAAAAACAGAAACATAAATCTCTTCAGGATAGTGTTCTTACACATTGCATAATATCACATTAACATATTGACCTGGTGTAAATTTTACACCCTGCCGGCTTACTGGCCACACATAACTTTTGTGTTATTTTTAATAATGAAAAATGTCTACAAAAACCCTTCTTAACACATATATCCATGTAATCTGATATTGTGCAGAATGGATGTCACAGAGAACAATACCCACTTTTGATTGTTTTTTTCTACAATTAGGATTTTACAGCCTGACCGTAAACAGGATGCATTAATATAACCTTCAGGTTTAGTTTGGTTTGATTTTACCATTATTTCCCATTGATGATAGCTTCTCTGTGATAATTGGGAACTTTAAAAACACATCATGCCATATAACATTTTCCACACATAACCATTTTTAAACTGACCACATTTTTAAGCTACCAAACAACAGGCAAACTGGAATCCAATGATATTTTCTAACACTGTTTACTTTTTATTTGGGTCTATAGAGGATGTTGACTTTAGAGCAGAGAATGAAAGAGATTTACTATCAAATACGAAGCACAAACATTCTCAAAAATGTAAATATACACACACGTATATATGTGTGTATGTGGGTGTTTCTATATGTATGCTGTAGAAGCAGACAAACACACAGAGGCCATAAGCAGAGGTAAAGTTAGAGACACAGATAGACACTGATGTCAAGGCTTCATTAGGGACATAAAAGATTGCAGTGCTTAATACAAAACTGCCTTACTAAGTACAGAAAAGGCAATTAGCCTAATGGAATGTCTTGATGAGAACAGATGAGCTACGCTCAAGGTACTCAATTAGGCAGACATATAATATGCAGAAGACAAATAACATATGGATGCCAAGTGAAAATTGGAACAGCAGTTACACCTACGGAAGGCCGTAGGGCAATGGAGACTGACCCACAGTGGGCTCGGATCCGTCTCCAGACGCTTCAGACATTTTTACTCATGTTTTGTCAGCAATATATTCACCACTGCTGCCAAAATATTAGCATCCTAATTTTGATATTAGACAGGTAGTCACAGGCGCGTTGATGGTACAAATCCATTTGCATGTAACTGAAAAACAACATAGCAAAACTTGATGCTTGTCTGCCTATTCACCTTGGCCACTTTTAACAGCTTCAGTCATGTAGCCCAGATTTGCATTTATATTATACAAAGGAGATAACCTCAGAGGGACCCCCAATAAGCCGAAACGTATGCCCAGAAACATTTTACAGTATGCCAAGCTAGTTTATCATGATTATTAGAGGACCAGCCCCCCCCCCCGCCCCCCCCTAAGAACTTTTGGTCACTTCAAATACGGCAGCGGTTGTCACAGATAGCTATTGACTAGCCATGACCTACATTACAAGGAAGTACTCATTTGTTACTCATTCGTTCTTGTTGAAATCAGCAAAACTGCTTTGTGTTGAACAGATTAAACATTACAGAAATTGTAACGTCTATTGTGATAGAGGGTTTCTTATATCAAATATATGCACTTTTAATGTTCTGTCTGATGCGTTATTCTTAAATCTGTTATACAGCCGCTTATATAGTTGGACATTTTCAGTTTACTTACCTTCTTTAAAAGGATTCATGCAGGAGGCCACAATGTGGGATGCAAAATTAATCATTTTACTAGCTAATTTATTATTATTATTATTATTATTATTATTATTATTATTATTACTTGAATATTTTAATGACTCCCTTCAAATTAAGGCGTGCAGACCCAGAGATAAGTCCGCATTTAAGTCATTAATGTGGCAGAGCCGTCCATCATGCGTCCCGATTCCGGATATATGCCATTTATTACCCTACAGGAACAGGAGCACAGGCTGATCCCCACAATAATCATCATCATGCCCATAATATTATAGCTGCAAGGCAGAAACTAAATGGGTCCAGCAGTTTTTTTTTTTTTTATGAGAAGGCTATTATTATATTTCTTGTGTTTCAGACAGGATGCAGACTTCACGTGACTGTGACATTTGCAGCTAATTTACCAAGAAGCCACACAGGAGCCCAGGCTTCAAATGTAACATTTTGCGATTGGAAAAAATAAATGGTTTAATACTACAAAACATCTGCATCCTCATTAATCCATTTTAAATCACGACCCTCATATTGTATGACGTTGCACTGTACGGCTAAAGTTACTGCAATGCCAAAGTAAATCAGAAATAGTCAAGGCGATAGAGCCGAAGAAAGGGGGGCAGCGACGTTATATTACAAGCTGACGAAGTCCTCCGCGAATGTGGGTGTGTTACATAGTCCTACATTAAAAACTGCAGGATTTCTAAGTTTAATACAAATATCTAAAAGAAATCAATACACAAGATGGACCAAGTGCAAAAAATCGATACGTGAACACCACAAAAGTCAAATAAATTGGTTATTACAACAGCATAATAACAGAATCTGAAAGGTCCCGAACACAGGTTAATGTCATAGTTAACAGATGTAAAAGGGCCCGCATTCGCAGTCTCAAATGTCCTTAATGGGGCAAATATTGAATTAGCTTAGACTTTAATTAGAAAATCTTGACGAGAAGTCAAACGAAGATTGATGCTATGCGCAACTCCAGTGTGTACAGTGTTTTATATACGCCATTGCGAACAAAAGGCACACAAATGCAGTGTTATTATCCGTAATGGGTGTAAATAAATGCACAAGTCCGCAGGTGGGCTCGGCTGGGGGATAATATTATTATAATATAGGGGGTAGGGGGTAGAATCTTTCTTTCCCTGCACTCGTTCCCCGGTGTGACCCACAGCTTCGGCTCGCACTGACCGAAAGTTGGAAACGCCAGCAGCAAGTGTCCCCTAGACGGCTCCTGTTTGAGCGGCGATCTGGCGACATGGCCGGACACGGATGCACCTCCCATTAACGCCTCGACTATATTACGACCTTATTGCCATTAGGAGGAGCGTGAAGGACGCGTCAGGCGCAGTGCATGGAACCCCAAGGCCTGGCCAGACATCACCCCCCTCATTAGCAGCTTTCTCCAGGTGCGGCACGGTTAATTATGCATACGATAACTTCGGGGGAGAAATCTGCATAGATCATACACCGGGCGGATATAGCCGGGCCGCTCCGTTCGTGTTGCGCGGCCTCTGCGGCCCGGCGTCTCCCTTCGCCGCGCTGGCTTCTCGGCACGCCGGGGAGGGAGCTGTCCATTAGGCGGGGTGCTGATGCGCCAGTCCCACCTCCCCAAAAAAGCTGCAGGTGCGCCCGCATAAAAGCAAAGCTGCCATCCCAGGTTGCACGCAAAGAGCTGCACCTCAGGCACAACCGTGTTGCAATGGATTTTTTCTGGCAGCAAGCCATTTATTCTTTTAATTTCGATTTTTTTTATTGCTCTTGGTCACATGGTACCCGTTCATTTGGGATGCACTCCTTATTTTTTTTTACCTTCGGCCTTTCTGTAAAAAGCCCCGAACCTCCCCTCTAGTGGCCTAAACAAGCGAAAGAGGAACTGCGCACAAAATCAGCATTTTCTGTTATCCAAAAAGGCAACAGCACAATGCTTACCCTCCGGATCGCGTCATGAAAAATGAATAATTAGCAAGGCGCGAATAAAGACAGCATTTCACGGCTAAGAAAACTTATAAAAAATATCAGCACTGTTAGTTGCACGTCGATTAAATTGGGCAAACGCTCACGGTTTAGACTATATGGAAATTGGGCGAATTCAGTGCAAAGCGGAGGGGTTGTCATGGTATCCTAGTTCTTGGCTATCCCCAGCAAAGAATAAATAATGAATCTGTTTTTGTTCGTCTAGGACTGACTTTTCGCATTGCCCCTGGGACCACAAACACCCTTTAAAATGCACTACATGCGCAGCGGTATTTGTAATCATATACCACAGCAACATGCAGTACATGTATACACACCAACACATGTAAAAATCACAGTTTCACTGCAGACGCTTAAGATCTGAAAACCGACAGTGATCCCGAACTGCAAGAACCTCTCAGAGGAAAAGCCTTCGCGAAAAGTATGTCATGAGAATCCATGTTCTATTTTTAAGGAACTGCTATGCCTAGTTTGCAAAATGCCCTGCCTTCCGAAAATGTAAAACACATATTCTATGCTTTCTGAGAATCTGTCCGCGACGAACCAGCATTTAACGCCTTTCGATCATGAATAGCTTTTAAAAAGTATTTCAAAATGAATAAAACAAAGAGTATTTCTACTGAAGAACACGGAGTTATAACAGAAATATGTATTTTAAATGAAGCAGTATACTAGTGAATTCCATTGTAGACACCTCGCTATGCACAGCGCTTTTGGCAGGACACCGTCTAAGCTAAGAAAACGATGCCAGAGTCTACATTCAGGAGGACTTCGTGAGCTGAAAACGGTGTTTGGAGCACAAGATGTATCTATGTCACCACCTGCTGTCCCTTTGCTCCAAAATGAAGACCTTTAAAATATATCTATATAAAAAATAGACTATAGCTAGCGCCAAAATTAATTAGAAGCCATCCATAGAAAAGGCATCCACAATTACCAGGCACTAGTAATTAACATGCAGAAATGTGGTCAGTATGATGATTATTATTATTTTGGGGGTTTATCGTGAATTATCTCTTAGTCAAATGAGAAAATGCGTTATTTACTTTTTCCCACGTAAGTTCAGTGGGAATATGGGCTTTCCTCTATTGTATTGTACTCTCCATTTCAGGAAGGAATACGTGACCATTATTTACTCATTCGAAATTGCCAAGTACTCGGAAGCCATTTAAACAACAGGTATATTCACCAGCACATATATTTATACATATTTGTGTATATTTCTGTGTGTTTAGTAACGTATACATTTAGTAACAGTGAATTGCATTCGGTCCCAATGATCCATAGTAAAATAACGGAGTGATCCGTAGATTTTGTGTTACTTTACTAATAAAGGAAATACAGTGATCTACTTCTACGCTTTGAAAGCCATTAAGGTAAGTTAAAAGGCAGTAAGATGAGAAAAAAAACAAGCATTGCGGTGAAAACAAGCGAAAACTGAGGAGCTAAATTAAAATCTATGCATCTACGGATCGAACGCAGCGCTGACATTTACTTTATGAAGACTTACATGGACGTGATGTTCTTGAACAGGTCTTGGATGCTGTTGCTGGTATTACCATTGCCCACAGTGTCTTGCAGAGCAAGCAAGGGGAAGAATTTCCCATTGTCGGATTTATTGCAATAGATCTCGGAAGGAGAACAAATGCAGGTCGGCGGGCAGTCCAGCATGGAGCTCAGATAGTCCTGGAAGATGCTCAGGAGAAATAATACCCTCCACCAACATATTCGGAGTGTAAAGAACGATACATCCATGTCTTCCAAGCTAAAAAAAAGGGGTATCTGATGTCCTGCGTTAGGAATGAAGAAGTAGAGATGTCAGTGTGGAGTTTGGATACGTGTGTGCGTGCCTCTACGTGTGATTATGTGCGCCTTAATCTTTGTGGAGGTATGTCAGATTAATACCAATGCCGTCAATGTCCGATCTCAGGAGCCGACAAGTTGAACAATTCTCCGTCACAGCAGAAAGCCTGGCAGAATCGATACTCCGACTGGGCGCTGCTCTCCCGACCTCATAGTATAGGTTTACCCCCGTCGTCTGTCGCCGTCAGTCGCCTGGCACTTGGCTGTTCGCGCACAGCTGTAGGACTCGCAGGAACAGCGGCAGGGGGAGGGAAGGAAAGGAGGAGGGAAAAAAGGAGAAGTGCGAGCTGCTGGCTTCAAGTCCCACCTACTGGGCAGAATGGAAAGTGACACACCTGCAAAACAGCAAAGAGAGCAAATCGTAGTGAACGTCAGCGGGCATTAAATCGGTACCAAAAAACGCGCTAAAAGCCGTCGAGAACATATGTGCCTTTAACAAACCGTCTTATAAAGCCGGTCGTGAAATGCGCTGCTTTCGAACCCGCGGCCGCACCTGCCAGCGCTGCTGCTCCCCGCAAAAGACTCTCTTTGGCGATCAAAGGCGAGACGCTCCGCCGGGGGAAGTTCGAGATTTCCGGCGAGGCTGCACGGAGGCAGCGCGGGTTTGATTTTTCTCAATATTTGCATTGACGTTTGCATTTCGGAGGGTGTGGCGTTTGGACAGTGACTGATTTAGGCAGCGTCAAGTCGCACCGATCAACAAAAGGGGATGTACTGGATGAATTCATTCCGGGTTTGGATGCTGCCTATGCATTGAAACACTTTGTCTTTTTAACACCCGTCTATGACAGCCGGGTTGAATCTGTTGCGTGTAACGAAAGTAAACATTAACGATCGCGAATGAATCAGGGACCCAGTGTGTCATTGGCTTTTTCAGATATATTACCCATACATTAGTTTGCTAATGTAGGTCTAGACTACTAAACATTAATTTCCCCAATATGAAAAATGTGTGAATATCAGCGTGTGCGCTTATACATTCTATTAATTCTCCTTGTGATATTGCATGACAGCGTAGACCTGTAAGCGGCTCCACGCACTGAATCATATTAAGTGGCGAGTCATCGCCGATCTTCTGGGACACATGGGTGGCGAATATAGACAATACTATTAAAAAAATCAATGTCACCCTCAACCGGTGTGTCGCGGTAATAAACGATCTACAGGATTTTGTGACCGTTAAAACACTGAGCTGCCAAGGAGCGCCCGTGACTGGACGGGTGACAGTATTATCTGCACTATATCCACTGAATAGCGTTTCTATCCGAACACTCATAAATACTCGGTTTGAGGTTAGTTCTATTTAAACCTATTTGACTCTTTTCACTGATCAGCATAGCTGATCAGTTATGTGTGCCGAAGAACTCGCAGATCACGATGTGGCATGAAACACTGTTGGTGAATTAATGCGATTTTAGAAGATTGTGAATCCCTGACAGTTGTTATTAGCATGTGCATATGCTATTTGCGACACTAAAACTGGGCATAGTTTCCAGATTCCGTGATAATTGGGCTATAGTTTACATTGTAATCAATTCAATAACTAATTAAGATACAGCATAGTGGTTTGTAAAACATCCTAACATTTAGAGCATGCTCCTGGCCTCGTATTCCCTTCATGTATTTAAATGGTTAAATAACTAATTTTTGGTTACTGAAATACGTGGTTAATTAAACAAAAAAAGCAAAATATACTACAAATAAACTCTCTGTACAAAGAGGGGAAGGCACAAAATAACCCGAGTGTGTATATAGCCCATAAAATGAGCAAGAGAATGTAGGACATCTAAACACAATGTACGGAAATTAACTAAAAATGTAATGTTTCTCTACGCAGATAGAAATGCCATTAATTATATGAAAACGGAGCTTATTTACTTCTGGATGTTGTGCTGACGTTGCACGAATGTACATCTTTCTTAGTATTTAGTACTTAGTCCCTGTTTCCCTCGTCACTATAGCATCTGTTCATTTTTCCTATTTTTTTCCTGATTATTACTATTAAGAATCGAAGTGCGAAATTCAGTTGTCAAATAGTTTTTAAGCATTGAACGATTGTTTTATCTTCGTGAAATGGCACTAAATAGGTTTACCAGGATAAGCACAGGATCTTTTGCCATTTCGAGTCCTTGGAAATTCAGCAAACAATAGCCTGCATCTCTGAGTTGTAAATATGGTTGAACTACCACGCTATTTGAGGTCAAACACCAATAAATGGTTTTCTTACTTTCTTAACTTTCAGTAAATAAGACTTTTTTCGCCTTTTAGTAGAAAGGATTTTCGTTATAGTGTTACTATGTCTGTCATAAACAAGAGTTTTATTCATTTGAATTTGAAATGTAATAGTATCTCAAAATCTAGGAATTCCAAACCCAAAAAACCCAAAGGACAAATAGTTTGCAGTAGGGGAGATTGATACGTTGGCTGGAGATCAAGTCCGTAAAGCGTAGACATTAAATACAGATGTAGTAAATATTAAATATTAGGTGATGTTAAACTGAAGGTATCAACATTAGTAAAAGTTTCAGTCTAGGAAGTTTGAAAAGTAGCATGTTTTATTAATTAAGATACCCTTCGGGACATCGTTCACATAACGTATAACATCACTGATGTTATAAAGCGAGAAGTAGCATATTTTCTAATGGGCACAAGGACACATTACTGCATGGAGTATCGTGTATTATTTTATGATATTACGTCTAGAGGAGCTCTTAGTTATATATGAGGAAGATGGGCAATAAAACGACGTGGTAAACATGAAAATCTGGGCAGCTGCGTGTTAAAGCCGTTCTCCTCAATGTGCAGTTATAATGAGCCAATAAAGATTTAGAAACAGATCTTATACACGTGTTATGGTTTTAAAATAAAAAGTTAAGAAAATCCCTTCATATGCTGGAAGTGTGTAATTTGATCTTGAGAGCTTTTTACATTATCTTGAGAGAGACAAATGTTTCAACCGTAATTACAAGCATAGTTGGTTTCAAGGTTTTCGGAATCAAAACGTGCAGAAATAATTATCCTGTAAGCTTGCCTGTAACACACTGACAGATTTCTCCTCTGTAAGTGACCATCTTCTGCTGACAGGCATAGTGCTGTAGTACTCGAGACCGGTCATGCTCTCAAGGCCACTTTTTTGCAGTCTTGGTCCCATCTTGGAATGTACTTTATTTTGACTCGGTCTTGTCTTGGCCTCAGACAGAGAGGACTCAAGGTTTTATTTCAAGACGAGTCATCGACCACTCATCAAAACTCCTCAATATTTATCACAACGGCGTAGTATTCAGCTGTTTGCTAACATAGTACTGTGCTTGGGTGTAACACAGTACTGTGCTTGGGTGTAACACAGTACTGTGCTTGGGTGTAACACAGTACTGGGCTTGGATGTCCTGCTTCAAAGTTCAAATGCAACCAGCAAGGTGGTGTTATTTGAAAAAAATGTTACCTTTGTTTCTTTGACTCATTGGAATGTTTGATGAAAGGCTTGGGCCTGAAACGTCACATAAGGTAGCAAAATGTTAAAAATTCTGATGTGTGGAATGCAGACTTTGTCACTGACTATTTCTTCTGTCCAGTACCCAGAGTTTGTCATTTGGATGTGCATGCTATGTGTTGGTTTTTACACTGAGACAAAACCTATGCCCTTGTGTCATGCAGTAGGCATACCTGTGCTTTACCTGTCCAGAAGCATTTTTATTAAAATTTCAAGAAAAACATATATGGTTCAATTTATACTTTTATGCCAAACTGCCTAGCCCCAAGGTGGTGCCTTTGCCTCCCATTTTATAGTGTATTGTGTTATGTAGACTCAAACATAAGTCTCAGTCTAGCCCTGCCTTGGTCTTGGCCTCGTCTTGGTGTCACCCTGCCTTGGTCTTGGTCTCGATATACTCTGGTCTTGGTAATGACTTGGTCTCAGTTTAAGTGGTCTTGGCTGTATCAGTAGACATTAGTAGGGGGGCGATGACCTTCTTATGGTTGGTGTATCCTCTACTCGTGCAACGTGTGCACTCATGCATGTTTTCTGTACGCAAGTGGTACTGCTGCTCATACTTGCACGCGTAGTTTATGTCAGTCTGGAGGATTAAAGGTCGTATCCACCAGGAGCCAGTATGAGAAAACGACTCCATCGTTTCCAGTCTCAGTTATATGTCTATGGTTGTGACATGAAATGTTGTACACTCCCTGCCTTCACAGCGAACTGATAATACTGCTGCAACATTATCTATATTCTACCCAATGCTCCACATCATATTGGTACTTTGTTGTGCCACATATCGCTTTACTACCTCATCTGGAATGTTGTATTGCATGTTGTTAGATAACTCATACTATCTCTAGTATTTTTTACTTAGCATTATGGCTGTACGATACTGGAAAAAAAAAATCTCAGAAAAATTAGTTCAAATTAAATAAATTTCTCACAAATATGTCTGTTTATGAGTGATTTAACCAGCAAGGATTAAAATGATTAGGATTAGCTTGGAGAGCTTGTGCAGAGCTCATGCAAAAGTAGCAGCACTAATGTTAAACATATACTAGATAATCTTGAAAATGACCGGTCATTAAAATTTAATTTGGTTTCCTATAACAAAACAAATGGCAAATATTATTACCAAGATTGCTAAATATTGGAACAGGTCAGGTCAGGTTGAGGAACAAGCACTGGTGCAGTGTGTTGATGCACTCACCACACCTTGGGGTCCCGGGTGGCAACACGCAATCCAGTCCCACCCTCCGGAAATGGCCATCTATCTGCCACAGCCATGTGTTATATGGGCGTCCCCTTGGTCTGGTCCAGCTGCTTTAGTTCTCAGCAATGAGGATCCTGCAAGCCAGATCACCTTCAGGGAATCACACCACATGGTCGTATTGCCATATCTGACACTCCCTCACAATCCAGGTAATGTGCCTCATTTGGGATTCCCTTAGCAACCCCTCATTCAGCACAAACTCAAACCAGTGGTACCCAAAGATACAGTACCAAAGGAGTCCAGTCTTCCTCTCAGGTCACTGGATAGCATCCATGTTTTGCAGCCATACAGAAAAACAAGGGGCACTAGGACCAGGGGTGTTGTTAGAGGTAAAGCTTCACTGGAGCACAGCCCCCCACCCACCCAATCTAAAAATGAAGGATTTTTTGCTGAGGCACAGCTGATCAGTACTGGGGCACGTGCCCCAGTAAAAAGGGCCTAGCGACACCCATGACTAGGACTATAAAGAATTGTAGCTTTGTCCTCTTACAAAGATATTTGGAACACCACACACCCCTTTTCAGTGACCTCATAACCCCCTATGCTCTCCCAATCCATCTACTGACTTCATAGGAAAAGTCATGAATGTCACTGCTGAGGTAAGTGAACCTCTCGACACAGTTGACATTCTAAGCCTTGGATCTTGGTTTTTATCCCAGACACTCGCAAGCCCAGACACTCAGATTCCTCGCTCAATCCCTTGAGAGCCCCAATCAGAGCCTTCATAGATCACAGCGTCGTCGGCAAAATCAGGATTAATTAATCTTTATTTACCAAGAGCAGCTGGACTCTATGACCCTGCCCAACACCCAGTCCATGCAAGCACTAAACTGAGTAGGAGAAAGAACACACCCGTGATGAGACCCAGAATCAACTGGGAAGAACGCAGAGGTTCTGCTTCTACTCTGCAGAGTACCAGTGTAAGGCTGGCCATGACGTCCAGCGACTTTGGGAGGTTCCCGCAAAGTCTCAGGATGTCCCACAGAGCAGCTCGGTCAACTGAGTGGAACGCTCTATGAAAATTGACAAAGACTGCAAAGAAGCTCTGCTGATATTTGTGTTTGCACTCAATAAGAACCTGGTACAGGTTGCAGGACGCTGCTGATGGTAGACTTCTTAGGTGTAAAACCAGACTACTCCAGTCTCTGTTAGGGGAGCAAGTGATTCCGGGTGGTATTGGGGATGACCCTAGTAAGGACCTTACCCAGCACTGAGAGCACTGTCATCCCCCTGTAGCTGCCACAATTCAGGAAAACACCCTTCTCTTCTCAGATTAGGAAAACAAGTCCTGTTTTCAAGTCAGTTGGGATGATGCCCGTGTCCCAAATGGAACCAAAGATTGATCACAATTCCAGGAGGACAGGCTTACCTCCAGCCTGGAGAAGTTCACTCCAGATACCACAGATCCCTGCAGCCTTCCCTACCCTAGTTGGTTTACTACCTCTGCAGTCTTTATAAGATTAGGCGGTTCAACGTTAATTGGAGGATCAGCCTCAAGAACTGTGGACCCGGAGATGTCCAACGCACTTTGACTCCTCTGGATAATAAACAGGGTGCCCTGCAAGAAAAAAACACCTCCTTCTGGGACCACTGGGAACACCAACACAACCCTCAGCAACCTTCAGAGTCTTGTCACAGAAGATCGCCCACATCACCTTACAATCAGCAGCTACTCCCTGAATACGGTGGCCATCACAGCAACCAGACTAAAAATAGGTGTATCCACCTAAAGAGATCTAGCCACTTCCTGGCCTGCGTACCTCAGAGACAGCCGCCACTGACATGCAAAGTTTACAAAACTCCTCCAACAGCGGAGGAAGATGGTCATCCTGTGGAAGAGACCACTGGAATGGGCCCCCCCAGATTAAGTGCCGCCATACAGCACCACACCTCAGCACCAAAGCAGTCCTGATCCCCTACCAGCCTGACCCCATTGGCTCACCAGTGGGTTTGTCTCTTTCGAGAATGAGGTTCCCAAGGGCTTTCCTCCTGTCCCCTTCATGATGCATGCAGCCTTCCTGTGGAGTCCTGTATGCTTTGTCAGAGCTCTGTGAAGTGTTACCCAGAAACTAACATTGCTTATCAAAGTAGGCAAGTGAGAATTCATGATAGAGTTTCATTGTACTTTGTAAATATAACACTGCTGTCTTAGTTCAGATTGAATTCGGAAGCAGAAGAAACTTAAACTGCCATTAAATTCTGAAGACGCTGTACACTGAGGGACGCAATAGTACTCAGAATATTTTCTCTCTTCCCTCTGAAAAAAATCACATTCTTAAAAAAAATCAGATGCTACTGTAATACTAACTATACCATATATAAACACATAGTCCTCTGACAAAAGGTGACATACTGGCCCCAGGATTTTTGGTGGTACTGCATAGTGTTAATTCCTCATATTGGTACACAGAGTTGTGGAATCAACGTAGAAAATATGTGGTGGCCATGACATGTATGTGGACTTGGTATGTGCTTTATATAGTATAGTGCAGTATAGTATAGTATAGTATAGTATAGTAAACTGGCCCTTATGAGGGGGCTCCATCAGTGGGACCTTCCCAGATTCCCTGGGACCAATTGTACTATCATTGCTGTCAACATCAGAGTTCTGCTATATATGCCTGTCAGGAACATTTGCTGTTTTTTCTTTAATTAGATGCAACATCAAGCCTTCTGGAAGCCTAGCACCAATTGTGTAGTTTAAAATTGTGCAAACATAAATTAATAAGAATCTTTAACAAAAAAGAAGAGCTGAAAACCCTGTCATAGTGCAGACATTCCACCTCTCCCAGAACTTCTGGAAGTCTCCCGCAAATTCACAGCAGCTCCCAGACACCAGCAAATGGTGCTCAATATCCCGGAAATACCCGTTCCCCTAGTCAGTGGAGGTAATATTGTCCCCTCGCTCACCCTCACCACAGCTGGCAATATCTATATCTATATCTATATACACATATATATATATATATATATATATATATCGATATGATATATATATATATATATATATATATACACTCACCGGCCACTTTATTAGGCACACCTGTCCAACTGCTCGTTGACACAAATTACTGATCAGCCAATCACATGGTGGCAACTCAATGCATTTAGGCATGTTGACATGGTCAAGACGAACCACTGCAGTTCAAACCGAGTTTCAGAATGGGGAAGAAAGGTAATTTAAGTGACTTTGAACCTGGCATGGTTGTTGGTGCCAGACGGGTTGGTCTGAGTATTGCAGAAACTGCTGATCTTCTGGGATTGTCACACACAACCTTCTCTAGGGTTTACAGAGAATGGTCCGAAAAAGGTAAAACATCCAGTGAGCGGCAGTTCTGTGGGCGAAAATGTCTTGTTGATGCCAGAGGGCAGAGGAGAATGGCCAGAGTGGTTCGAGCTGATACCAAGGTATGCAGAAGAGCATCTCTGAACGCACAACATGTCGAACCTTGAGGCAGATGGACTACAGCAGCAGAAGACCACACCGGGTGCCACTCCTGTCAGCAAAGAACAGGAAA
>JAODKM010000020.1:10351828-10372701 GCA_026780845.1 Petrocephalus sullivani
CATCTCAGACTGGTTTCTTGAACATGACAATGAGTTCACTGTACTCAAATGGCCTCCACAGTCACCAGATCTCAATCTAATAGAGCACTTTTGGGATGTGGTGAAACGGGAGATTCGCATCATGGATGTGCAGCCAACAAATCTGCAGCAACTGCATGATGCTATCATGTCAATATGGACCAATATCTCTGAGGAATGTTTCCAGCACCTTGTTGAATCTGTGCTATGAAGGATTAAGGCAGGTCTGAAGGCAAAAGGGGGTCCAACCCAGTACTAGCAAGGTTTACCTAATAAAGTGGCCGATGTGTGTGTGTGTGTGTATATATATATACACACACACACGGTATCAGGCCTGTGGCGGTGATATCATTGCATCGTGGGTCTTATTTGTTATAGTCCCCTACAAATCCAGCCAAGCACTGGCCAACAGACCCACCCTCCCGGATGCCTCTCATTTGCCTCCCTGGGATGTCTGCATAGTGGTTCATTTCTGTGGCGTAATGTTACAGCTGAAGACATTTGAATACATTGTACACTGCAAGTATCTGATACACTTGAACAAATTTGTTGTATTACTTTGGCTGAGAAAGCACTAAATAGAAAAATAAGAATTACAAATAAAACAGCAAAGAAGGGGTTGGTCGGTTGGTCTGTTTGCAGGAAGGAAAACTTTTGTTTGCTTTTGTGAAGAAAATGTCATCATACGCATTTCCCATCCATTGGGTCTCATTCATGAAACGTGAGCAGAACCAATTTGTTCATAAAGCTAATGTAGAGGGAAAAAAAACAGTATTTATCAATGTTTTAGTAAGGAGTCTGATCGTAAAAATGAACAGATCTTACACATGCTCAGGACCAAGCAGAGTGTGAGTGTAAGTAATAAAAAGCATGACATATGAATGCCAATTGCACAAAACTATCAAGGCGTGGCAAAAAGAAAGGGGACTTCTGTGAGATCCTGCACAAGCATAGTGAGATCCTGCACAAGCTTAGTGAGATCCTGCACAAGCTTAGTGAGATCCTGCACAAGCATTGTGAGATCCTGCAGAAGCTTAGTGAGATCCTGCACAAGCTTAGTGAGATCCTACACAAGCTTAGTGAGATCCTGCACAAGCATTGTGAGATCCTGCACAAGCTTAGTGAGATCCTGCACAAGCTTAGTGAGATCCTGCACAAGCATAGTGAGATCTCGCCAAAGTTTTTTCCCAACCACCAATTTTTTCTCCTCCATGTCCCTTCCAGGGCTTCGCACTTAAAAGTGCATCGATCTTCGCTTCTATGAAGTTTTTTTTTTCCCGTTCTTTCCTTCCTTTTCTCTTTTGACGTTTTGGCAGATCCTGTGCACTTTCATGATAAGATTTGGGGTGTTGATGGGTGTGGATTGTGGTCATAAGCAGACAGCGTGCACGCAGCTGACAATTTAGAAACGATTGGTATTTATAAACCTACGCAGGGTATTAAGAAAAAATGTAGGTTTTACTCATGGTTTGTGAATGTGGTGTGAGATTTTAGTAAAATCGCCTTTTAAGTGCAAAGGTGTTCATTAATTTATGAACGTTTCATGAATTTGACCCATTGTCCGATGTAAACCAGGCATCAAGGAGTTTTATTCTTAATTTCTAATAAGAAGGAAATGTTAAGGAGGAAATTCGAGAATTGTACACGGTGGTACTCACTTCATGAACAAGGCTAGCGTTCATCTGCTGGAGGGCGAAGCAGGGAGGAAGGGGGCAGGAGGCTCAGAAGGGGATGCATCCAGGAGGCTCTGGAGCCTAAATAAATCGGGGAATTGTTGTTTGAGATGAACAGGGTGGCGGCATGAAAGGAGTTATTAAGTATGTGCACTGCCAGGATTTTTCATGGAGGATGGCCCACATCGTTTGAGTGGTTCATAGGTAATTTGCTTTAATTAAAGAAAAAATTAAACAAACTATTCTTCCTGCATGGATGCTGAAACACAGTTAGCTACCTGGTTTTAGGAAAACGTTTTTGTACTGTTCTGCGATTAAACCTAGATAACATTTTATGTAATCACTGTACTGTAATCACTGTAATTGTAATCAATTGCCTCTCCTGTTGGATAATTACAATAAATGAAAAAAACATGCATTTTCTGAAACCGCTTATCCTTCTGGGTCACAAGGGGTCCGGAGCATGTCCCAAAAGCTACGGGGAACAACCCAGGATGGGGGAGCCAGTCCACTGCAGGGCACACCCACACACCATTCATTCACACCTATGGGCAATCGGCCAACTCCAATGAGCCTCAGCATGTTTTTAGGACTGTGGGGGGAAAGTGGAGTACCCAGAGAAAACCCAATGATGACACAAGGAGAACATGCAAACTCCACACACATGGAACCTTGAACCCTGGTCCCAAATTAATTTTTTTGGTGTTTTTAATAAACTAACAGGAATAAAGTAGCTTTACATAATACTTTTAGTATGGATGTGATGCATCTGATTTAATGACAATTTAACAGTTACGAAAAAAAATCCATTTTATGGAAGGATTCTCCCTCATTATCGTTCATAATAAAGGCGAATGCTTTCACACGGGTCACTCTGCACCAAGCAACTTTCAGTGCTTCAAACCAAATATTTGAATTAAGAAATATCACTGAGCCTCATTCACAATGAAATGAAATATTATGATGTAATAACACTTCACATGAATTCAGGTTTGTATATTAATGTGTATGTGTCACATCTGTGAGGGAAGGCACAACCCAAAGGCAGGCTATAGTGCAGGCAAAACTCACACAGGGGACTTTATTGGGGTACAGCACAGGTAACAATGGCAGAACTGAGGAGCACAGGACTGGGAAGCACTTAAATACTAGACTAACAAAAGGGCAAACAAGAGGCAGCTGTGATTGGTTAGTTACCATGAGGGCAGGAACAAGAGGCAAGACAACCGAGCATCAGGCATGGCCTGTTTAGAGCCACGCCCAAGGGAAACAGGGAGCCGACAAGCAGGGCAGGACTGGACGTGACAGTATGAAGTCTGACAGTGCTGCGTATTCCTGGTACAGCACAATCAGCATAGATACCTAACAAAATAAATAGATATGCTCAGGCTCAGGACATATGCATGGCACACCTGTGCATTGTGTTTCCTAATAATGGACATGTGTGCGTGTCATGTACACAGTCCCCACAATTTCATAAAAATCTGTGACTGCAATCAAAAACTGAAAAATGCTTAAGTCTTAAGTCTTAAGTCTAAGGTTAAGGTTAGGGCTGGTAAATGGCTGGCCGTCAGAAGACCAGTTCTTCAAGAGAAAGCAGCCTGTTTGGTGGGAAAAGCACAGGGACAAGACAGAATTAATGAAAGATTTTTTTCTAGTAATACGATAAAAAAAAACTTTGTCAAGGGAGCAGTACATCCTACAGCAGAATAATGTATGCTATACATATAAAAAATCTTTCTTGCTGCCTGCTGTCATGTTCATAGCGGTGAAATATAAAACTGATCATTTAAGTGGTTTTTAAAAAAAGGAATTTACATCACGTCACTGATAATAGTCAGGATATCCCTCTCGGCTCAGATACTGCTAAAAACATTAACATGTCCTGCACTGTTTCACACAATGAGCCTTTAATGCTTCTTGACCACAAAGTAAACCACAGTCACATCATGAATAAATGATATGCCATTTTGTGCAATTTATACTGTCAATTAAGTGCAGTCCGTTCAGTCTCATGCCAGGTTAACACTATCAAAACAACTTAACATAATGGAGATGATCTTGCCTTTTTTGTAATTTACATGGCGCCTTCTCCCATAGCAAATTCCCAGCTTACAGATGGATTTTCTTCCCAAACTTGAGCATTTCCCAAATTCATTTCCATGGGAGGGGAAATCAGTCATCATTGTGTTCTACAGATGTAATTTGTTAATATTACAACCTTACGCCTGGTTTGGAGGACAGAGATAATCTCAGCGATGCCGTATTTATCTGCTTTTGGTTAAATTGGGTGTCTCTGTCTTACCTAACCTGTACTTATGTTCTTGGCAACGAGGTAACAATGATCAGCAGCTGGGTAAACAAATGCAGGCTCTCACGCTCCTGTAGTAGAGTGCGTGTCCAGCGTCACCCCCCTCTGCCTGCGTCTCCAGACCACTGACCTGCCCGCTGCCGCTCGCTGCCCATCTTCCAGGCGAAAAGATCGGCTTCCAGACCCGTGGGGCCCGAGGTCTGTTTGACAGTGCAGGCGATCACAGCCATCTGTCAGCCACCACACTGCCAATGACACGAGCAGAGGTTCGCTTTTAACAAGCGCTACATTAAAAGTGCCGACCCGAGCTGGCGCTCCGCTGACGCGCTGCCAAGCGGAGCCGCGGGGAGCGGCCCGCGACATTGGAATCCCCCACCTTCTGCCATATTTGTACAGCTCCAGCAGAGAGTGCTGCCTCCATGCCACAGCAAGAGACAAAACTCACTTCCATACACTTCATATTGTTCTGACTGCATCCACAAACAAATTTTAAAGAAATTTAAATAGGCTGATTAATTTATTAACAATAAATGATGTTCTTATTCATTTACAGACATGGAGTCATAACAATAAAGTGGACAGAGCATGGCTGTTCAGGGTGTCATGTCATGTGAAGAGCCATGTCAGCTGACATCACCTGTTAGCGATCCTATTAGATCTGCTTCTCTTCTCTTCCGTGTTCCCAGACTCTGGCTCCCTTTTTAAGGCCTTCTTTGCTGCACAGGAGTGCTTCCCTTGTGCTGAGGCTCAAATGGCTCTCTTTCATTTTTGTAACTCCCTACCATTTTGATAAACCCATGTCCATCCCAAGCACCCAAATATCCTCTTCCTTCCTTCCTTCCTTCCTTAATTGTGTCTATGGTTATATTCAGTGTTCCACCCAAATCAAGTCTCAGAACTTCCTATAACTTTGGATACAGCATTTTTGTTATTTTCTGTATCTGTTCTTAGAAAATGAAGTCAGATTTGTTCTGTTTTACATGGGTGGTGATAAGTGAAGTTGGACTTGGTTCTGAGATTTACTGCGCAAGAGTGCATCACAAATTCAGACTGCGGAAAAGGTAAATGTAGCATTCAGCTTGGCCGCTGCTGCTGAGTCACACGGCATTAGTCACTGAAGTTCCTCTGTGCTTGACAAAGAATAGTCCTTGCACCAGCGACTCTGGGGTGCCTCTCTACAGCACAGGCAAGGAGCACAGAAAGGCACAGAGAGCTGTAAAGAGATTTGTATGAGCCTGCCTCTTATTCATGGCTGTGCCCTTAAATATAAAAAATGTGCCCACTCATAAAACCCAACTGACCCACACAGACCCCAACCCTCTTTACAGTAGTGAGGACCAAGTTGCCTGGCAACCCATGCGCAGAAGTGTTTATCAGTGTTTGCAGCGTCTCGCATCGAGTGCGGCGGTTTCTTATTCCATGCAAGTCACGGTTTCATTGCATTTCGTGCCAATTTGCCTGGTCTGCACGGAAAGCTGCGTACCCTGCCGGAAAGTCCGAGGCGTGAGAGGCTGCCGGTGCGGTCTCTTTGTCAGACGAACCCGAACCGATCCAATCTCTCACCAAGGCTCTATCGTCCGTGGTACAGATTATGAAACCTTGTAACCTTTTAATTAAGCACACCACTCAGATATCTGAGAATGTTACCACCATATTTATTATGCTGGAAATCAGACTCTCAGTATCAAAGAGTGATGGGTTGCCCAAGCTGGGAAAATGAATTGGAGACCCCCCAAAGCGAAAATATTACTGATCTATTTATCAAAAAAGTGTGAGTGGCTGACCTTATATAATAAATAATCACATTCACATATTACACACCTATCACATATTAAATGACCTCTAAAATTATGGGCTAAATAATAAGCGTCAGATATCATACTATGCATGAATCATATAAAATCATATAAGTTCATTTATTGTACGCAAAATATTAGAAGCATTAAATTAAAAATTTCTCCCAATTTCCATCTCATGACTATAATAAAATAGTTTTCGTACTGGGCCACGTCTTCCAGTTTTAAACAAGTATTTTGGGTTATTAGGTGCATAACTATTAATGAAATAAAGCAAAACTAGGAGCAAAAATAAAACAAAAGAATAAAAGAAGACGTGCACATCTAAATTGTTTTGGTTGTATAATTTGGCCAATAATCCAGGACTTCACCACTACAATGGCCAAAAGAAAGACAGAAATTCTGGAATAATGACATAAATCAAAAGAAGTTAATCTCACAAATCAGTTGGGCGGCATAATGCCAACAAGGTTTCATTTGGATTTCCATATAGCTGAAGATTCTCATGTGCGTCTGAAGAACACTTTTGCAAAGACTCTTGGCAGCCGTCATCTGGTCCTGTGTTGCTGTGTTACGCCTACTTAAAGCATGCTTTGGGGTGGGGGGCAACTGGTGAGGGAGACTAAGAGGGCTGGCATGCCCTCACGGACACCCCCAACGAGCCTCATGTGTGGAGCACTCTTTCGTGTGAGTGGACGACACACAGCCTGAGCATCAGCACACGTGACATGTGACACGAGACAGACCGTCAGGGGCAATAAGCCTCTGCAAAAAAGAAACTGCAGCTACACATTCCTGTAGAGTCACATGACAAAATTGTTTTGTACAGGTATTTTTGTTTTGTTTTAAATGTGACTTTTTGTACCTACAGCAATATTCGGTCCTTGGTGTGTTTTATTGTCCTTCATAACCATTTCCATCATTTTTGACGGTCCTTTGTTAATGTTGAACCCATATCCCATTTATCTGCATTTATGCAGTCAACTCCCCGAGAAGCATAAACGGTCGTTTGTGTTCAGCATCAGTTTTAGTGGATTCTGGAGTATAAAATGTTTGGTTCATTGGTTCATTGTAACCTTGCATTTCATAACAAGCTGCAGAGAAATACAGTCACCCTGCCTAAGGTGATGGCCATGAAGGAATGAGAACGGGTCCTGTCCGGCACGCTTGTACGGGACAGCCAGTAGGAGTTTGAGGTAATGGTGGTAAAATGCTGGTGTGTCTCTGAGGCAGGGGCAGCCTGCTAGTTACGGGCCGCTGCTGTTGTAGCAGTTCTCATGCTGTGCGGGGCTCCCTATCATCCGGAGTGCAAATCCCTGCAGAGACGACAAGCCCAGGAAAACAGGCGAGGGGACATCCTGGTAAAATGCTCCTTTCCTCTACTCAGTTTTATAAAAATCTATGTCTGCAATCAAAAAAGTAAAAATGCCAAAAGTCTTGTATTTTGTTTGGTTACTTATGGTTTAGGTTAGGGCTGGGTAGGGGTTAAGGGTATAGTGACTGGGATTAGGGTTTTTCCCATAGAAATGAATGGAGGGTCCCCATTAAATAGGTATGCGAGTCTGTGTGTGTATCTGTGTATGTGTGTGTGCGTGCTGGCTCACACATTGATGCTCCATCCCTATGCCTTCCGGACCCTCTACAGTCTCCCCGGCACCGCCGTAATATCTCCCATCACGCCACTCATGTGCAGCCGCTCTATCTATAGCCGGCCAGCAAGCAGCTTTCATCTTGACTCTCAGTACGGTAGTTTTTTATATATAATTAGGGTTTTTTTTGGTACATGTTTAGCAGTAAATGAACACCTTTCGCACACTTTGTACCCTTGCTGGCCTCGTCCTCTTTACACTGCAGGCAGAAGGAGATTGGGGACACGCAGGCCGGGGGCTGGACTTGCTTCAGCAGACGGACCGACATGCTGACCTCTGCATGCAGGCACGTCACTAAAGTGAGGAACAAAAAACTGCATTACACTAAGTACATTTAATGATCTTTACAACTATTCATACCGGCTGCCAGTCTCTTTGGCACACTTATGTACAGAACCGCGCTAAAAGCACAGCACAGCTGCGTGTTGTAAATTATGTTAACTGGGTCGATAATGAATCTGTAATTTTAGAAATGTGTTAACATGGCAGTTTACCCATGAGCCATTGCATGGCCATGTTTATTTTGATTGTCAATAAGATCCGGTGAAGAGGAGGCTAACTTATTTAAAACCGTGCTTGAGATGGAAGACCACGCCACCAGGTAACAGGATGGTGTCTGTGCCACTTGCCCCTGCTACCCTAACCCTTTACACCAGTACTTGAAGCAGGGACCAGGATGTATTTCCTTGTCTGGTGGCTCTACCTACCTGCCAACTCAGCTTCTGCTCAGAAGAGCTGGAGGAAGAGAGTTTACAGGGACCCTTAAGCCATCACCCAGCTCCACGGCAGTCTGGACCTGCCATCCCATCTCAGGGAGTGTGACACTGCTGATGTCACGCTGTAGGAAGTCACTGCACCTCCAGTCCAAGTCAAGTATCAGGTCGCCAGTGGCCAAGTCCGAGTCACCGGTACTGAGGGTCCCAGTTACTTGTGATCAGGTTCAGGTTCTCTTTTTTAGAAATCACAGTACTTTCCCTCGTGAATGGTGAGTGAGAGTTTGTGGCCACATTTGGTCTTGTGACTGGAAGAGCTGATGCAGGAATGCCCAGAACCGAGCCACCACCAGGGAAGGCCACAAAAGTCATAAGAAACACTCCCACTTCAACTGGGAAACCTTGAAATAACCCATTTTAGGGAGAATGATGGTGTAGTATTTATGAAAAGCCTGCTGCCCTTATAGGCGTGATATACAGTGATGGCCAAAATTATTAGAACGCCTGACAGATCTGAAAATGTTGACTTTTTTGCCTCAAAAACATGATTTCTGTCACGCCATGCCCGTCTGATCCTCCAGTGTGCCACGCCCCCTCGTTATCCTTGTGTGAATTCCTGCTTTTCCCAGCTGTTTGTCGTTTGTGTCATTAGTGCTGTGTATACTCTGCGTTAGAGTGTGTTTCCCCAATCCAGTCATTAACATCATTTGTCGTGGTGTGCTGTTCCTCGGCTGTCTCTGGTTGAGAATAAACCTCCGTGTCCACTTCAACTACTCCGAGTCCTGCTCCTGTTTCCCCGCTCCGCACCCGGTACGCCATAGCGTGACAATTTCATTTCAAAATGTTCATGAAATATTCAGATGGCTACACACAACAAATATCACACGAAGTGAGACCTACTGTTTTTATCCACTTTTAACTATAATATTTGGTATGACCACCTTTTGCAGCAATTACAACAGCACATCTCTCTAGCATAATGTCAATATATTTCCTGAGAACTTCAACACTAATGGTATCCCATGCCTTCTGCAACTCAAGCCAAAGGCTTTCTTCTAAATGTACAATAGATCTGTCCAGTTTATTTTCTAACTTGTCACAAATGTGCTTGATGGTGTTGAGGTCCGGACTTAGCACAGTGATTCTCCTTATGAAGGCTCTATTCTATTGTTTATAGAGCATAATGATCACTGTGTAGATATTTTATTTGTTTTATGGGTATTTTAATGGCTAATTCAACAAAAGCGTCTTGTGTGAAACAGAAACAAATGCACAGGTGTGCACAGTGTCATTCATGACACACACCAGCATAGTGTAAAACAGCACCATTCACTGCAGAAGATGCCTGCAATGTGACACATGTGGAAAAGTGTGAAGTACCTGCTTGCCAGAAGCAGATGGTCTGAAGTCTATACTGGGAGCTATGGATGCAAGGCAGGGAATAACCTATGGGGAAACTCCACACACATGGAGCCAGGGTGGAGTCTCAATCCTGGTCCCATAGGTGTGAGGCAACAGTGCAAACCACTGCATTACCCCAATAGCACTACTGCTGCTGATGATGTTAGCCCACAAATTGTAATCACTTGTAAAAAGTCAGGTATTATCCAAATAAAAAATTATGTAATTTAATCTGAAAATGGCTAGTTAGAAGTGGTCGACTTTTGGGCATTCTGTGCTAACAGCATGCATTGAAAATTGCTAATGCACACTGTAGTCTTATAGCTGTTACACACTTTCAGGATCAACTCGAGAGAAGGGCCGGATGTAGTTTGGTGTCGCTCCACGTTTCTCTTTGAACTTCTTGATCTGAATATTAAATCTCGTTAGCCCCGAGAGCCACATAATGATCGTGTACACGCACAACACAGCGGCACAGGAAGGCGCGGTGAGTGAGCTCAGGTGAGACCTGGCAAATGCGGCCACCGCCTTCCATTTACTCATCAAGTTTTATTTGAATTTCCCTCACGGGATTTCCCCTCCATCGCTCCGTCTGTGGATGTTTACCTGGGCTGTTGTTGTTGCCATGACGATGCCACAATCCAATAACTGCTCTGGGGGCATGTCTAGGAAAAGCAGACGGGAATATGTGACAGGCTAATTTGTTTGCAATCACTAAACAAGATATTAAACAAAAGGTGTGTATATAATTGTTCAGTTGTGCAAGGTCGGAGTTACAAGGGCTATAAATATTAATATATAAAAACATGAACAGCAATAACCATTCAGCTGAACGCAAACATTACATTCATCATGCATCAGCCTTAAAGGCTCGAGCGGCTGACTGGTGACGTCCCAGCAAGTCTCCTGTCCTTTCACACTCAGATCAGACAAGCATTCCAAACCAGATCCTGGGATTCAGTATCGTATGCAGTCTGGAAAGAGACCCCCCAACGGAGCACACCTCCCCATCATGGCTTCAGAAGAGCACGGCAGGTCGCAGCACAATATTTGTAAGCAGAAATACGTACCTGAGGGTCACGTCACCCAGCATGATTTCAACTTTTTGAAAATGTTTGAGTGCGGCGCACATTTTAGAGTGGGGGTTTTTATGTAAGTAGAGCTGCGCAACATGCCATTTCCTCTGCGTGAGGGTGGCCGGATATTATGTGAGCTGGGGGGGCAGAGTGACCGGCGTACGAGCGGAAGTCACGTATCGGGCAAGGCCGCCATGTTCTCCCAGTCAGCAAATGCCAGGCGCATTGATCCCTGCCCACGCCCCCCCCCTTCCCCCAGAACACGCCGTCTCACTCCGCTTTGAATGTGCTCGTCCGGGGCCACGGCCCTGGGGTGCTTCTTATCTCCCCAACCATGGTAATCAATTACAGATGCCGGATTGCCTATTGTGTTCTCAGGAGGTGGTGGGTAACCTACTGAGCCCGCTCTCTTATAAATACAGCATTCACATGCTCAAGGTATATGGCAAAAAAGCACCATTACAACTGATACACTTTCTTTGAAACTCTCTCTTTGTGATGTGTCTTTCAACCCCTAAATAGCCAAGGGCCACATATCAATAATACCATGATCCATCCATCCGCTTACCAGTTCAGGGAGCCTGTCCCAGGCGGGCTGCAAATCCATATCAGGCCATAAACACACAGTCATACACTATGGGAGATCTAATGGTGCCCCTTAGCCAAGAAGGAGGAAGCTGGAGCACCCAGGAGAAACCACCAGACCATAGGGGAGAGCCTACACACAGCCACACCCACAGGCCCCAAAAAGATAGTGACTAACCCTAACCCTATGGTACTGTACACTGTGACTGTGGAACTGAGCAAGTTGTGTGTCTGCTCCCTTAGCATAAGAACTGAATGGTTTTGGAGTCTTATTTCTCTGATTGTACGGCTCCTTTCTCTTTGTGGTCCTTCCAGTCTGCAGCATTTGTCTCGAGAGGCTTGCTTCAGATCTGCTGTCTCGTGTTAGCAATTTCCTGGTCCCCATGTCCACGGTGCGGCTCATCATTCTACACTAACCCATCCAGTCAGCAGCCCCAGGTCCCGACAAGTACCTGCCATTAGGAACCAGCAGTATTCAGCCTAGTAATCATGACCTTACATTCAATAGAGCTCAGTTGCCCTTAGTGTAGCCTAGTCATGAGTTTACAATCAGTGGAACTTACATTGTGCTTAGATCATTATTGACGCTGACTGGAACATAGCCTAGCGTTACATAATCTGACATCCAGCAGAAGTCAATGTAGTCTAGTGTAGCGTTTCAGTGGTCTTACCCTCAGTGGCATTCAGGGTAATTTAGCATAGCCTTACGGTAGTTGTATATTCTGCGGTGTTGAGTATAATTTAATGTAGCACTGCGATAATCTTCCGTCCAGTGGACTACAGCATAGCTGGAGTGCCACGAGGCCCTCTTGGGAAACGGACCCCAGCGTCATTAAAATTCAGCACCAAAGTGAAGAAGCCCAGGCGCTAAACAGGGCTCGAGAAAAAAAACAACATCTATCATCAATATGTGAGTGAGGTCAGGGATGTGAAGGCCTGGGTATTATTTTTATTATAGGAGAAAGTGTGGAAGTCAGGGAGATGATTAAAGATTCCAAATATGGAGTCTGTTTATTATAAAAGTCACCAAGCTCTCCCCCGTGATCTGCCATCACTGCATTCCTGAATCAGCCTATAGCAGCAGGCAGAGCACCTCAGCCATACATCAGGGGACTCCTGGCCCTCATCTCCATGTTTATCAAATGACTGCGTCACTTAAACTCTACCAAAGTGCTCTCAAATGCCTTCTTATACATTCTGAGCGTCCCAGCATGCTCGCACCAAAACAATCCCGCTGCGCTTAAAGTCCTCTGCTCCTGGGTGCTAAGCGTAAGCTACTCTGTTATCCTCTGAGATCAATCTCATTTCACTGTTTTTCCCCGGAGTACAAGCTTTCAGATTTAGGCAAATGATAGGTCATTCGCTCCGCTTGTCTCAGTCAGGGTGACAAATCGGCTGTTTATTGAAACTCCGGAGCTACTGGCTCCACCTACACGGCTTCCTGAAGGGATACTGGTCTATACCGAGTGGCCTTTAGTGGTGATTTCTTTTTCTTGTTGTTGTCCTTCTCAGGCCTGGGGGCTCCGGGGCCAATCCGGGGCCCCACTGCCCCCTCTGGCTGAGAGGTATATAAGGCTCCTCACCCGTCACCATAGATTAGAAATTGATTAATCAGCGCTTGATTAGAGGCACAAGAGAGGGGGGATTTAATTTATCTTCGGAGTCTATTTAAGATTTAATTAAGAAACAGTAGATTCAGAGATTTTAACAAGACAAACGGGAAAAGCCTGTGGGTGTTCCAAATGAGCACCGCACAAAAATACCTATTACCTTTTCGTTATTTTTCGTCTTTTCGTTCAATCGTGGCGTTTTCCCGCCTCTCCCTGCCCTCCGAATGAAGGACTTGATGAAGCTTTTCCATCAGGGCACATGAATTAAAACTTCAATGGGAGTAGGCAGATTGCAGCAGCAGAATCGATAAGGCCAGTGTATTTTGTACAGCGGCACTCCACCCCAAACAGAGCCTTAGTAAGAGCGCACAAGGTTAACATGTCAACAAGACAAATGAGCCTAAAAAGGGGTGCAGCGTCGATCCTGTGTCCATTATGATGCCACTCTGCCACACGTGGTGAGCCACGTATTCCTAGTCTCACTGAGGGAATTTCAGGGTTTTAGCGTGGCCTGTAGCATGCGAGACATGTCACATACAGGACGCGTCATAGTATGTGACAGGCACAGATAAAGCTGACAGCTGTGCAGACAGAAGCCACTTTATGTGCATCACACACACACACACACGGTTGTATCCTTGTGGGGACTCTCCATTCATTTCTATTCATTTCTCACCTACTGTCAACAGTGACAACCTTAACCCCTACCCAGAACTAACCTTAACCACAAGTAACCAAACAAAATACAAAACTTTTGAAATTTTTAATTTTTTGATTGGCCTTAGAGATATTGATAAAAGTGAGTTTCCCCTTATGAGGTCCAAAAAATGGTCCTCACAATATCAAAATAACAGATATTTATCACACTTGGTCCCCACAATGTAATCCATACATAACCCACCCTCACCCACACACACAATCTGAGGGTCGTCTCTATCCTCCACCCTGGTTGCTTCATTTATTTCTTTATCAACCTGAAAAAAGTCTTGGCACTTTTTATTTAAACAAAAAGCTGACTAACTAAAAATGCAAGTTTGGTACCTTGAGTGAAAATCACCATAAGGTTGGTTTTTCTGGGTTTACAGTCCTTGTGGGAATATTTTGCCCTAAAATGTTCCAATAAGGACAGGAAAATGCACAAGAAATGCATATACCCCCTGCCCCCACACACAAACTCACAAACACACACACACACACACATACCAAACAGTCACACACACAGCCACCGCCAGCTGCTGTAAATGTCCCATGGGTACTTAGGGTTGTTTCTGTCCACACACATCCTCAGCCACACAAAATCAATACTTTAGTTTGGAAAATCACTTCTCTCAGCCCGAACACTGAACTAGAGGCTGCAGAGGAGCCCGAGCGGACAAGGCTCGAAGTCGCCTGACGACGTACATAAGATTGGACTGATTAAGTTTAAGGGTTTCCAGCAGCTCAGAGCCAACGCTTCCCGTTTCAGATCAGGGTGACATTACCGCTGTCTTGGCAAACAATGTTTAGGGGGGGAAATCCAGCCATGGGATTGGCTGGTGAACAGGAAGCAGAAGTTAGCGGGAATACCCATTGTAAAGGCTAAAGAGAACCCCAGCATGAGCACTTGCTGCATTTTTGTTATTTTCCAACGAGCCCTGCCTGCAAAGTACACTGCAGCGGGAAGTCCGCCATTCATCGGCGCTACAGTCAAAGGCATGGCGTCCCAGACACTTGGGGCGATGGCCCCGCAGATACGGCCTTGTGTTCCCACTCCAGTGCCAACACGAGAGGGAGTTGTGGGGGTCAGCGTCTCAGCCCTTTCAAAGCAAGCGGTGAAAAGCACAAATAAAGAAGGCCGACTGTTTGTTCTCGGGCTCCCTCATCCACTCCGGAGGAGAGCTCCAGGCTAAAGAGTCTGCCGCTCTTTATTTCCGGCTGCCGATTGAGATGTGAGGCCCGTTCTGGGCAGCCGGGGTAGCTGCTCTCAGGCCCTTCCGGAGACTGACAGGAATAGCTAGGGGAAGTGCGGCTTAGCGCTCGTTAGCGAAGCTGGAGCACACATCACAGAGGCAGCGCTCGCCGTCCAGATGAAGGGTATCGTTACCGAGGTTTTCCGACCGGGCCTTTTAGTGTCGACACTTATCACAGGTTTCGGGTGATGGGAACGGGAAGCGCATTTTAATGCGTGTTGATAAAGCAGAAATCTGAGAGCGCTAAATATCATTAGCAGGAAGTGGGGGGCGGAGGTCAGAGAATCGGCGCTTTTACGGCACGGCCCCAGAGCGTGGGCACCACGTATCAAGTTTCTAGGGGACCACCACCAGGTGTCTGTGTGAATACAGAGCTTTACCCTCGGAGGCCCTTTGAAGCCCGAAGGATGCTGTCATTCAAAGAAGGAGCAGGAAATACGGCAGGTCAAAGCACACAGCGGGTCTAGCAGAGTGTGGGTGCCCGCCGCAGGATTCAGGGCCCTTTATGACTACCGATACAGGGCAAGATATTACCTCAGGCTAAGGTAATGAGCGGTTAGCAATGCTGCCCTCAGGAGTGTTTCGGTAATGAGACCTTCTGGCCTGGGAGAGGACAGGCCACCCAGTGAGTAGGAGGCACAGTGCTGGCCCAGGCTTACGTCTCATTCCCAGGTTTGCCCCATGAACTGAGTGTCCCACAAATGCATTTTTACACCAGCATGTAACTCTGGGAAAAGTTCAGTCTTTAGTTTGCTGTTGTAGGGTGATTTTTATAGGATTAGTCTCTTAGCTTACAGGTAAGCGTTATGGATTTGTTGCGCAGGTTATAGGGTTATGGAGTCACTGTTTTATATTTTGTGTTCAGGTTCAGTAAGTGTCCAGCAGAAAAATCAATATATATGTGAAAGTGCAGCAGCCGTGCTGCAGCTGCTGTCCGGTCACGTGCCTGTCAGATAAGCTGCAGTTTCAGAGGCATTTATTTTACCACGAATGACCTCTAGATTGTAAAGATCATACCTTCCACAACTGAACTCAGAATGTATCAAAAACCCTCTTTGTTGCCATTTTTACTAAAGGATTTGGATGTGGTTTGAATGTTTTCCCTCATTTCGTCATAGGGGACTAGGGGACAGGGCTCGGCTAGGCTAAAATAATCAGGGGACTAGGGGACAGCTCGGCTAAGCTAAAATAATCAGGTGTGGTGCCCCCTAGAGGTCCATTCTGGTGCAACATGCCAGGATACTGACCAGTATGGCTTTTCACCCTTCAGTGCTATTTTAATTTTAGTCCATATCGTGCACCAGTCCATTTTAAGCATGTTTGTGGATGGCTGCAGCCACAGCACTTGTTTGGCTCCTCCTGTGAGAGGTCTGGCTTTAGTAGCCATGGCAACATGAGGGCCACCGGGGAAGGGACCGAGATGGGCATCCTGAGAGTGGGCCTTTGCCTCCGCAGGCCAGCGGCTCTCGCCGTCTGCGGTACCCACCACCAACCGCCGGGGGGAGATCCACGTGCCAACAGCCACTTCCCTTCATCTCAGACACATTCCCTTCCTTCCCCCTGCCACTTCTGTCATGGTGTTATTATTGTCATTATGTTTTGACAGGCGATGTCATTTCGATAATGGCCAGTCTGACAACAACTTCAATCTGAAGTGTCAGAGGTACATCAAGAGTGCCTGTGTATGTGTGTGTCAGTGTGTGTGACTCTGTGTGTGTCAGTGCGTGTGTGTCAGTCTGTGTGTGAGTATGTGCAAGTGGAGTGTGTGTGTGTGAGTGTGTGTGTGTGTGCGTGTATGTGTGCGAGTGTATGTGAGTGTGTGACTTGTGGCCATCTGTGAACTGTCTTTCCCCCTTGACGGGGGTTTTCTGGTATTTGATCAGCCCCAGACACCCCCAGGTCAATGCAGCATGTGAGAAGCACACCTAGGATCACATTTTGAAGCAGATTGAACAGTAAATAAGCTTTAAATGGATTCACTTGTCTGCCATGCCTTGTATTTCACCAGTAATTGGGGGGGGGGTATGTTTGTTGGTGTGAACATCTAAGGTCCAATACCTGATACACAATTTTTGAACGATTCCACGTCTCATGACTGCAAAATGACTTTCTCAGAGAGTCCAATAGTAATGTAGAAATTCTTGTTATGGGTTTTCATGCGTGTCCCAAGTCTTGTACCCGTTTTACAAGAAATGGCTGTGCAGTCACCTCCTGCTGAGAACTTTATATGATGACCATAACCCCCGCACCTTTCTAAGACTTCATGACTTTTATAGGCCTCACCCTGAAGACCTCTAAGATGAGTTTGTGATTCGCTTGGCTCCATCCAACATCATGTATCGCCAAGCTGTATATCCTGATATCTGCCACCCTCAGCTGTCAGTTACACATTCTAGGCACTCAGCAGCAGGAAGCCTCACCCTGCAGCTTGCATCATCTTTTCACAGCATTTACGCAGTATCCATGCTGAAAAGGTGAGCTTCTGTAAGCCAAGCCAAACAACTAGTTTAAATCTGGTCAAAAGAAGCCATCACAAGTAGTGCCCAGGTTAGAAAGCTATAGGTGCATAACAGTGCGGCAAAACATAATAATATATTATAATAATACTAATAAATACTAATAAAAGTAAATAATAATAATAATATTATATAATATTATTAGTACTGTACCTCGAGCTGACGAACCGCCGAAGCCGTGCAATGTTTTCACAAGCATCACAAAGGAGCGTGTGTGTGCGTCAGTACAAAGCATTGTATTTAACCTGAATTTTTCATTTAAAAGGCTAAATGGCACACTTAACCCACAGGCTGCCTGTATAGGCAATGTTGCATCGTTCATGGGATAAACATCTGATCATCGCGTCATGTATGATCCAGTGTTTCTGGTAAATACCATGAGTCAAAGCCATCACCAAGGGAGTCAGACATCTCTGAGAGCAATTTGATAATCGCTTTAGAGCATTCCTAGGCAGGACTGAGGGAGGACACGTATTTGGCCCCAGTTACATACCTTGTTTTACAATGCTGAGACTAAATTGTTCTCATTTTCAAAAGAGGCAAACTGATTTTGGAGATCTGAATACACCTCGGAGGGGTCTGAAAAATAATCAGATGTTTAAATTTGATGGAATCATTAAAAATATCATGCAAAAATGGACTAATATGAGAAAAGTCTGCCATGTTTGGCCCTCTTTCATGTGTCAGGTCAGTTTGACTAAGTTCAGTCATTAAACCTGACAGCGCTACCGGTTAATGGCCTTGTTTTTCATTAAGATCAAATACCATTTCTTCATTTTGGGAGCGCTCAGAATTCATCTGCTTTTAAAATACCAGTCCATTATTGGAGTAGAAAAGGTTGTGGATATGGAGTCTTAAAGCATCCAGAATAAGTCAGTCATAACCTTTGGTTGTTTCTATTCCGCATTTTGAGTAGTAATCGCACTTCTATAAATATCCGAGTGTCTAAAAAGAATGTTCTGGAGTTTTGTCCTCATAATTTCCGCCCTGACATATGGTTGGGAGAGACACTCAGAAATGAGTTACAGACGTTAGACAGTCAATGAAGTGTTATTCTGGGTGCTGATAGTGACAAAGAGAACAAGCTTTCATGTGCCCGGAACGTTCCGTCGACACAAGACACTGACAATTGTGACAGTGAGTCTCTGCTCCGATGGTGATTCATTGGAGATGGTGAGTCTGCCTGAAACAATGAGGCGACACCAGCACACAGGGATATAGTGGCAAAAGGACGGGAAAGCAAAATGATCTGTGTCACCACAAGCAGGCCAAGGCGACTTGTTAGCATCCAGTGTAATCAAGATGCTACCAGGGCCAACGGGATTTGCAGCTGCTCAGACCCGTAACAGCCAATCAGCATTTGAAGCTTTTGTACCTCAAGCATGAGGTAACATCACATGGTTCAGTCACCTGATCTGAGTGACTTACATGCAATCATATGGTTGATAACATTAGCTGGAGTCCACAAATCACTGGGGGCCAGCTGCTTGTCTATGGAATGCAGATGGAAGGGTGATTCCTCACACAGCCTTGACAACGCAATCATTTCACATTAACTTTAGGATGATTCATTGTGATAATCATGTCATTACAGAGCTCCTGAATGTGGTTGGAGCAGCACTGGGCCCCTCACCTTCGCAGCTGGCAAAGACCGCATCCCATTCAGACAGCCCCATGCTGTGAGCTTGGTGCCGACACCAAACTAGCCAGAGAGATGGCCCCCGATTTGCCCCGGGGGCAGCCTGCATCACGCATGGAATATGGGTGTAGTGGAGGACTGTCTAGAGCTCCCAAGCAGCTGGGGCCCTGCGGCAATGCCCGCCTGCTCCTAAGCCAGTGCGGACCTGCGGTGATGCGCCCTGCTCCCAAGCCGGTGTGGCCCTGAGACAATGTCCGCCTACTCCCAAGCAGCTACGGCCCTGTGCCAATGCCCGCCTGCTCCCAAGCAGCTGCGGCCCTGTGCCAATGCCCGCCTGCTCCCAAGCAGCTGCGGCCCTGTGCCAATGCCCGCCTGCTCCCAAGCCGGTTCAGCCCTGTGCCGATGCCCGCCTGCCTCCAAGCCGGTGCCACTCTGCTCGCCTGTGCATTCTGCTGAATGTCCTCTGTAGGGGTGCAACATGCAGAGATGCAGCTCTGACAACAAGGAGGCAGAGTTGTAGTCCTCGAGATCCGGTGTCGATCTCGAGACCAGTCTTGAGACCCCTTGACCTGACCTCGGTCTTGAGCCCGTTTTGTCTCAATCTTGCCTTGGTCTTAGCCATAAGTCTCGAAATATTACAAAACATATTATCTACATGCAAATATACTTCTTTCCCCTCAGTATGCAGAAATTAATTTTCCTGCTCTGTCCTCTTGTAGCGGCACTACATAAAATGTACTACATCTCCCAGCTGCCCCGGCGGTGTAACGCTATTAGGCAGTTTTGGATGGGTAAAAGCAGGAACGCAGAGATACGGAGGTTACTGTCGGTAAAGTTAGCAAGGCAGATAACAGCTGGAAAATGGGGAAACTGCAGCAATGTGGACTTCGTCTGCTCGCATCCAATTTGGATAGAGGTTGCAAGCTCCCGCTGAGCGTGTTTTCAGCAGTGGGGGTCTTATCTTGAAACCACACTGTGCCTGAATGGGAGCCAAAATGTTAACGGATTTAGTGTTCTTTAAGTGCAATTATGTACTGGTGGCATACACCATAATGCTTTTTTAAAATGCATTACTACTTACTTACATTACTTACATGCAGGCTAACAAGTTTTAAAATAGATTAATTTTAATTAAGGGTGCTCTATGAAGGCTACATGAGCCCGACATAAGGCCTTCATGACAGCCAACATAACTCATCATAAGCATTTATAAATGTTTGCCCCAACTTGTGGCTGTCATAAATCCTGACATAGGGAACTTGATGCAAATGCACTTAAATGTTACTGAGAAACTGAAAAAGATATTATACATGCAAAAAGTATAATTAAAAAATTAACCAAGATTTCATATACATATGCATTATTGTTTGTATGTGAACATTTTCTTAGTATTAGTGTCTTTAGAAATTACATAAATGAATATATAGCCCCAATATGGGCTGGTTCTACCAAAAACATTGAAACTGATTCTGAAATTTCAAGTCTTGGTCTTGATTTGGTCTTAAGTAAAAGTCTGGATCTTGTCTTGGTCTCTGTTGGGATGGGTCTTGGTCTTGACTTTGTCCTGGGTTGGATGAGTCTTGATCTTGTCTTGATCTCGAAACAGATGGTATTGAACACATCACTGCAAGATCCCACCAAGAGAGCAGCTGGCTGAATGTATACTGGATATAAAAAGTATACAAATCCCTGTTAAAATGCCAGGATGAGACCACGATAAATCATCTCAAAACTTTTCCCACCATTAATGTGACCTATAACCTGTACAATTCAAATAAAAAACAAAAAATCTGTTAAGGGGGAAAATATACAAAATAAAAAAACGTACAATAAGCTGGTTGCCTAAGTGTGCACACCTGTAAACTCATACTTTGTTGAAGCACCTTTTGATTTAGTTACAGCATTCAGTCTTTTTGGGTAGCAGAGCTGGGCAGTAT
>JAODKM010000020.1:10384203-10399854 GCA_026780845.1 Petrocephalus sullivani
CGTCTAAGCGGTTTTGGTCCGTCTGTCTCCTTTTAGGACGTCTGGCTTTCTGCTTGCTGGCAGTATCATTTGCCCCCGCCCCCCCCCCCCCGCCCCCCCCCAGTGAAGGGGGGGGGGGGGGGGGTGCCAGTCTGTGTGCCCAGCCAGTTTGACCATATTATATCTCTCTCACATTTACTCTCATTTCATTAAGTGCTATTCCCTACTGTATTTATTCATCCTTTTTCTGACAGTGTATCCAGGTAAGGGGAGCATGGCTCCGTAAAACTATTAGCTTAACTACATGTCTTTGGACTAATGAAAGAAACTGGAGTACCTTTATTATTATTATTATTATTATTATTATTATTCCCTTTAATGCTATATTGAATACGCTCTAGAGAGATGGATGGATGGATGGATGGATGAATCTATATATCCTGTACTATGTATAGGATCCATGGTAGTGTTTACTAACGCAGCAGTGTCCAATCAATATGTGCCTTTAATAATTTGAATATATGAGGAATACCTAATTTATGCTGTGTACAAATTACAGGCTGATCTTGAATGAACAGTGAGTGTGATTTTCTGCCAGGTGTATTTGTGCATGGGCTAGAGCTCGGCCCGCTCCTTTTTGAAACGTACGCTGATAGCAGAGAGGGGAGGAGCCTCCAGACTCCACAGCCCGGTTTGTTTGTCACTTATGATGTGACTAATGTAAAGATGCAGAGCTGCCCTAATATTGCAACATCAAAAATATCAACATTAGTCCATCCCCCCAGGGAAACGGCTCTATACGACACAAGCTGGACCACTAGATGACACTAATTATCACCCCCCAGCCATAAATGACGATTAATATGAATGGATTCTGTAACTCTTTAATGGGACGTAATCTCGGCTGGAGATCCAGCGGAGGCCACGCCCCCCAGTTAATGGGGTCATCTGGGGTTTCCCGGGGGGGCAGGGGGCGTTCGACAGTTTGGTGACAGGAGAGGGGCTCCCATGGCAACTAAGGGTCACTCTGCCTGAACAATCTACAGGTCCAATTAGTTTCATCTCGGAGGTGAGCGGGAGTGCCCCCCCTGAAAAGCGGCCCCTTCCGGACCTTTGACAGTAACGCTGCCCCCCATTTTCCGACGGTTACTTGTGGAAATTTACCGTCACAAATGCAGAAGCGATTTCTGGTAGCAATCCACTGCGGTCAGGCCAGGGCAAGCTGTACTCAGCTCTGTACTGCTCCAGCATAGTGAGGGGAAGAGGACACGGGAACCAAAAATAAGTAGCGCATTAAAGTACATACTGTGTTATGATTTATGACAATGCAATAAACGTAGGACTCAAAATACAGGCGGCACAGAAAGGAAGGACACACCATCTCTGTGATACTCAGGGATGCACTGTATTCCTGACACATGTATTTAAAATACGCATTTTCAATACAAAATTGTATTTTGTAATTTGTATTTGTACTCGATCACTTGCGTTGAAACAAAGAAAATGTACAAGCTGCATTTAGCTTTTGTTTTTTTAAGATGGTTCTGAGTGAAGGGCTTAAACTGTGTTTGTCATTTTGATTTTGAAATTTTGTTATTTTGAGTTACTTGCATCTGTGGTGCCAAAAACGGAAGCATTTTTTTTTTCAATTAAATCACAAAAAAACAAGCCCTTCTATTTTGCTATTATTCCTTTCTCCTCCGCCTGACTTACTGTTATCTGCAAGCTCACACCAGTTTATTATACTGTCCACATTCCTATTGTCTCTCCTTAAGCAATGAAATATTGCTCTTATGCTCGGCCATTAGAGTCAGTCAGCTTGTGAAGCAACAGGCTGATATAGAAGTATGTGAAATGCATTTTTGTATTTTTAAAATACAAAATTCAGTAGTTTCTTATGAAACTATTTTGTAGTTTATTTTGATACGCCTGTAATTCGGGTATTTTGTATCAGAATACATTTGATGCATTTTTGCCCATCTCCATGATGCTAGGCAGGCACTTAGTCTAGGGCAGAGTCTGCACTGAGAAGAGGCGAGCTCGCTGTACAAATGCTGTGTACTGTAATTAAAGGTCATTACCAAGGCGTATGGCACCCAGGGCTGGGCAGTCTGGGCAAATAGCTGCTGGCTGGCTCCCCACCCATGGCATGAGGAGTATGTAGTGCAAGATAAAGCAAAGTTTGCCCACAATGCCACACCAGCATCAACTAGCACTGATGGCAGCTATAATGAGAATGTGCTTGTTATTGTGGCGAATTTTAGAAGGTGCTGGTTTGCCGTCCTGAGAAGCTTGGCTAATTCGAGCCAGAGCGTCCCGCTGTGTAAGTAATGTTGTGTAAATACGGCATGGGATTTGCTTTGCGCTGCTGGGACGTGAGGCTGGTACAGGCAGCCAGCTGTGACCCAAGTGTGCACATAGCCCAGAAGAATCTGGGAAGGAAGCCGACATCCAATGCCGAACAAGGGGTGGGCCTTGACACTAGATAAATACAGCACATGGGCAGTTTAATGCAAATCCCACACAAGTCTAGGCTGCTGAGTTTTGTAAGATTCCTTCAACACAAAAACCCATTTAGAAATGATAATAGACACAGCTGCATGTAATTACATCATAACCTCAAAAATTGATGTGACACACAAACATTATAATTAGCAATCATTGTTTCTTTTAAATGTCTGACGAAATTTGAAATAAAAGTCCGAGGACAATTCATAAAATTAATGAAAGTATTAACATGCAACCAATGATAGCATATAAACACTTCAGTTTCCAATTTAATATTAAACTTGTTCTTTTCTTAGTACAAGCCTATATAATTGAGGGTTAATTAAACATACACTTTTCAGTAATACATTTTATTCTTTAAATGTAAATCTCAATGGAAATGTGTACACAAGCATTGTCCACGGCCACCAGTTAGATCAGTGCCTTGGTGATCCAGATCCTCTCGCGAAACATGAGATGTGAGACAGGACACTGTCTGCAAATTTAGATTTACTGCTATTTACATATTTATAACACCAAATGTTCCCTGACCTTCAATCAGAAAGATAGGAGCTATTGTGTTTAAGGGAACTGCAGTGAATGAATCACTCTGCATTTTGATGATGACATCCTATATTTAGAAGAAAAATCTCCACCTTTACCAGTAATTACTGCAACCAAATAAAAGCTGTGGCGATCGATCACACTCTCATGAAAATTGTGAAAAACTTTTGCTCCATTCTGCCATGCAGAACTGCATTGGCCCAGTGCCGTTTGTGGACTTAGGAGCATAAGCTGCTTGTTTCAGGTCTTGCTGCGGAATCTCAGGGGGGTTTATGTCTGGACGTTGACTAAGCCTTTCTGAAGCCTTTCCCAAACTTCCAAAAAAAAAAGTAATTCTGATGCATGTATATTTTTTTTTTTAGATCATTGCCTTGCTGCCTGACCCAGGAGACTTGACAATCTGCAGCAGAATTCTACGGTACTGAGCAGAATTCATGGACTCTTCACTGCTGATGGGTTATCCAGCCACAGTGCCTGACCGCTGTTGCAGGGTTCCTGATGGTAAGGCAGTGGTCGTGGCGACCCTGAGTCAGTCACGAGCCAGCCAGTGCTCCTTACCAGCAGACTTACTGCTGTTCTGCTAGGTATTCTATTCCCAGCAAGGTTACTGGCAGACTTTTGCACACCATGAAGGCTGCCTGCCTGATTATGTTGCATATGGAACAAACAAAAGCATCGAACTGCAGAGCAGGCCAACTGAAGAAGCACCGTACTGCAACCCAGTCTCTCACAATCAGGTCCTTGGGGGCCCACAGTTGGTCCATGTTTTTGCTCCCTCCAAGCTCCCATATTTTTGCTCCTACCTGAGTAACAGGCCTTTGAAGTAAATGCAAAGTCTATACAAACAGAACAGGGGCTGGATTTTAATCCACGATTCTTGCAGGGTGCAAAGTCAGCATTGCCTGCTGGGTCGGCCAGCTGTCCACCACCAGCCACTCTACATGGTGGGGTTCGGTAATCAGCCCTAACAGCAATGGATCAACAACAGTTAATTCTTTGTTATATCCTGAAATTGGAGGCCCTTTAAAAAAATAATGTAATCATCTCATTTTATCTGAGCTTGCAGAACCCATGAAAAGGGGGATTGATTTCTTTGTGCTTGATTTAGTGCAGAAGAAAAGTGAGATGAAGAGGCTGCAGACGTTGGTGAAACAGGGCGGTGCTGCCTTTTGTTCCTGCGCCACGCAGCCAGCTACTTGTCTGCTCAATATTTTTAAAGCCACACATTAGTACAAATATCCACTTCTGTTCTCACCCTCTGTTACTTCATTGCTTATAAATGTGACTTTTTTTTCCACAAGTGAAGCTTTCTGGAAGCAGGATACTAACTTACAAAATGTCTCAGCTGTAGATATCCGATCCTCTTAGGACTCGCTGTAATAGGTTTTGGGCTGGAGGTTTACTGCAAACGTCTTTGTGGTAAAATAGATCCAAAACAACCGAGACAAGATCTTTTGGATAGCACCTCAAACCGGCCAGCAGAAAGCCAACCCGGAAATACGGAAAAGCACTGAAGTCAGCAGGAGCCCCAGAGCGCCTCTCCCCACCTGGGAGCATGTGGCGGACCCCATCGCCTCTGCAAACTCCCCTCGGCTTACCCTGCTTAAAGCCAGAGGCCGGCTGCCTTTCGTTAGTCCAGGCCTCTGCTGCCCTGGGGCTGTCCATGGACACCCGCATGCTCAGCATGCACAGCAGGACCTCGGCATCACTCGGCCTCACCCTGCCACCCACCCTGGATGACATCCCAGTGTTTCTCGATAACAGGAGCATATTACACCTGAGACATGAGGTCACCTCGCTGAGCGGCTTTGTGAGCACCACTCCGGGGAGGGGAGACTCAACCCAGCCCACATTCCTGACCTTTGCAATTCTGGCTGCAGACATTCCAAACACCTGCTACAATGTAAGAGTGAACACCCATATGACCACCCATATGATCCCTGCTTATCGTTCATTAACCTCACCTGATTACATAAAACAGGGGTCCCCTACACCCCAATTGCAGAGGGTTTGTGCCAGGGGTCAGCTAATCTCCAAAAATAAGCTACATTCTTTCAAACTATGCCTTTGGAACAACCCCTGACATTCGCACATCCTGATCACATTAAAATTAAATGGAAACAGCTAAAATTAGCTAGCATTAGTAGACAAAACTTAGTCAGTAGTCATCAAACAATCAATTAAATCTGTTTAAAAAACCTAAACTGTGCTCAATCCTAAAGTAAAGGACAGAACTGTTCATTTGAGTCCTGAGTAGCACACCTGCTGGACTGGGGCACTTGCTGTACTCTGCCGTATTGCTTTGGTGTCGGGCTGTGAGGATAGTGATCAGCAGTACTGGGATGTCTCTGTGGAAATGAGGCTCACACTGCTTCAGCAGAAACACCTCATTTTAACTCAGTTAAGTTTATGCGTTTCGGAATTATTTTTACAAAAAGCCACCGCAGCAATAAATCGCATAAATAATATATTCAGAAATATCAGTGTATCAGTGAGTCGTGTAGGAAATGCCTATAATCTGGAGATATGTAAAGAGCAGGGCAGTGGACGACTCGGTAGGTACAGCCACAAATGTCCCCCACAATGTGATAAAGCCCTGTTACTTTGACATTGTGGGGACCATTTTCCAGGTCCCCACAAAGATCTGTAAATGCAATCAGAACTAAAAATGGCAAAAGTCGCATATTTTATTTGATTACTTATGGTTAACATTAGGGCCAGAGTGAGTTTAAGGTTGTCATATTAGGGTTAGAGTTTTCCCCACAGAAAATAAATAGAGAGATATAATTACAAACATGTCTGTGTGCGTGTGTGTGTGTGCGTGTGAGTGTGCGTGTGTGCACTGCGATGGGCTGATGCTCCACCCTTTAACCCTGTGCTACCTAAGATTGGATCCCCCCTGCCCCCCACTTTGGATAAGCAGTTCAAACATGCATGTAAACAGTCGCTAACCTAATTGCCCAATGTTTATAGATATTTGGAGCTGAGATAGAGTGAGTATTCGCAAAAAACTCTGCAGAGACCCCCTTGTAGATCCAAGGGAGCACAAAGATGACCTGGCTCAGAAGGACCAGAGAAATGCCAGCCTAAGCTGCAGAGCATATGCTTGTCTTGTAACTATCACATTTTAATCTGGCATAAATAAAAGAGAAAAGGCACCATCCTTCTGTACAGCTGCTCCTCCTGGGCATGGCAAAGCCATTACGCTGTAACCGGGCATAGATAAGAGCACCGTTATCCTGATGCATGTTCGTAATACAAATAACGCTAAATACCCAAATCAGGGATCCAAACCCACTACCATAGTTTCCATCTTTCAATAAATAAAAATTAATGGATGTAAGCTGGACAGGAGACAGGAAAGAAGAACCTCTGGGAGATGGGAAACCAAACAGGAGATGGGAAACAGGAAAGAGGAACCTCTGGGAGATGGGAAACAGGAAAGAGAAACCTCTGGAAGATGGGAAATCAAACAGGAGATGGGAAACAGGAAAGAAGAAGCTCTAGGAGATGGGAAACAGGAAAGAAGAAGCTCTGGGAGATGGGAAATCAAACAGGAGATGGGAAACAGGAAAGATAAACCTCTGGGAGATGGGAAACCAAACAGGAGATGGGAAACAGGAAAGAGGAACCTCTGGGACTCAAGAAGATCAAACAGGATTTGGAAAACAGGAAACCAAATTTAACCTCCAGGAGACTCCAAGAGTCTAAATAAATGAATAAGAACAACAAAATATAAAGAAAAACAAAATATGATGACAATCAGAACTGAAAAGCTTGCATGAGCTCATTAAATTGACAGATCCAGCATAATTAGACTAGTTAATTCTTCCAATGAACACTCAGTGGCTGCAAAGTGCAGCTTTGGATTTGAGAGAGCCACAGCCCCTCGATTATAAGTCTACGGTTATGTAACAAGATGACTCACTGGACTCAGCCTGACAGAAAAATACATTTCCTTCAGGCAGCCAATGAAATGTTTTACTTGAGAATAAGAGGGTCTTTTAAGTATATTGTGTAGCATTAAGTGGGTACAGGGTATACAGAAGCAGAAATAGCAAAGAAATATTTCCTGTAAAACAATCTATTTTTATGAGTGTTGTTCTTCGAAACTCTTCCTGTTACATGTTAAGTCAGTTTTGTTCAATGGCGATAGCCTACAGTACAGCAGGGCACCCTTTCATCCAAATGCTCAGACAGGACAGAAACAGGCCCATCTTACCGGAACCGGGCAGCATTTACCATGGGTGGAATGGGACACATCCGTGACAGCTCCGGCAGAGCGAGATAGCAGGCCAACAGTCCCGCGGCTTTCCGGCACTCCGCCTAATGTTCTCCACAAGGGCGGAAGTGCCGAGACATCGGCCTGACCGTGCTGAGGAGAGAGTCCCCTGGGCATGCCCAGTGCCACCGTGCGGGTGCTTTCCACACATCCAGGCTACAGGCAACATCCTAAGGTGATGAAAAGGCCATCTCATTGGGCGGTGTCTCCGTGGGCAAGCTCATAGCCCCAGAATTGCAGGATCGATTCCTGCCCCTGGCTGTCTGCTTGCGTGGGGGATGTGAAGTTTCCTCTTAAAGTCACCAGATGTAGGTGAGCCAGTGTCTCTAAATTTCTCCAGTGAGAGTGTGTGGCCCTCAACACCCTGTCTAAGGTGTCCCCAGGCCAGTATGTCCTGGGATAGCCTCCAGGCTAAATGTGACCCTGAACTGGATAATAGATTCTGGGTAGGGAAATATGGGATTGAGCAGTTGAAAAACCACACAAACCTTATCATTTCTTATTTCTTTTGAAATATTCAGGTGACTATAGAAGGAGTTATAACATCTATATATTACATCAAACTAACATTACAGCTGAATTTTCTTAAATTACTGTGTAAACAGACAGGAGAGTGAGCAATAATTTCCATGGGTGACATCTGGCTTAGAGGATAATCCATTTCTATCAGAAGGTCTTTTTATAATTTTGTCATTTCCAATTGCGTAATGAGATATGCCCCCTCGCCCCCCCACCATGGGCGCTCCCTGGGACTCCTAGAAGCCTCTGGCTCGGGGGGCCGCTAACACACTCCCCCTGCACACGACAGGTGACTGGGAGGCCCGCCGGTGACTGGGAGGCCCGCCGACTAGAAGGACACGCCTCCTGAAGCTAACGACCAGAAAGCCGCCCGGCGAGCCCCTGGGGGCTGACAAACAGCAGCTGGATTTGCGCCTCCCCCTCCTTACAGCCAACTGCCGACACCCCCTAGAGGTGGTGGCCGGGACGACAGGGCCTACCCTGGGAGCCACTGGAATCCTGCTTGTTTACACTGACTTCCTCCAGTTAGCCACAGCATTCCACTAATCACAGCTAATAATGTGACATCAGTGCCCCAGCAAGCCATCTGCGCTCAGACTTTGCCTTAAATTAAAGAGACAGCATTTAGTTTGTTTCTCTCCGCACCAACGCGCTCCTGCTGAGCTCTCGTTTTCCAGTCACAAATAAACCTAAATTAAACCAGTTGCTCTTTGTCAGTCAAGCATCTTAGCTGAATCCCAAATAGAGATTTGCATGCTGTTTGTGTAATACCCGTACTCATGAAATAAAGCCTACCAATATAATTTCTCCGGAAGGGCACGGGATGAATACATATTTGTAAATGTTACACTAATACATGAACAGTGAATAATAGTGAATAGTACTCTCATTATTTGTACGTATAGAATGAGTACTGGTAGAGTTTAGACCCTGTACTGAATAAGAGCGAATAATAAGAACATGGAATTGTGGATGGATGGATGGATGGATGGATGGAATTGGTAAGATGTTTTTGACCATATGTATTAAGATGAGTAGATAGGGGTTAGTTTCCTGGAATCCTGTTGGGTTAACAAGATACAAAACTGCTAAAAGTTACATAACTGCAATGCCTGTTCCTCGCTGGAGCGCAGTGATTCATCAGTACTCCATCCCCAGGGTGGGCTGACAGGTAGCAGGCAAAGTCGCTCCCACTCCCAATGCCCCCACCCATCCAGGGCGTGGAGGTCTATTTCCAGGCTGGGCGTGACCCACACTGCTGTCACGACCAAGAGGGATGTGCATTAGCGGAGTACCAGTGACGCGTAAACCGCGGTGTGGCTCCAAAGAGCTGCCCGGGACCACAGATGGAGGCATGTTGTGGAGAGGTGCCATCCTTAATAACACCAGCCTTTCCTGTTACCCTATTCATCACCATCAGGGACCCATTTTACAGTCCCATAATGAATCAAATGGATGCTTAAATTGTTTTAACTAACCACAAGATGCTTTTATCCCCCCCCAACCCCCCCCCCCCCCCTCCCTTGCCCAAATTCCCCCCCGCCCACCCCAGGCCCCCCCCCAGACCCTTTATGCGAGATGGGGGCCCCCGAGGCCAAATTACTGTGTTCTAATGGAGCGGCCCATCCCTCAATGGTGCCGAGGTGGGGGCCAGCAGAAAGCCAACAGATGGCAGGCTCTACGCAGCTCCCAATGACCCCCGACCCCCCCACACCCCTGCCATCTCCCAGGATTCTCAGCGGCTCCGGAGATCTGCAGGTTTTCCCTAGCAGAGGTGAGAAGCTGCTCTCTCTAAACATGGAGGTGACCCTGTGTGTGGCAGAGCCCAGTCCCCCAGTTATAATGGGGCACAGCACAGCAGTATATACTTATGCAGTGTATTGTAGCTCAGTTGCTTTCGTAGTCATATACATGGCACATCCCCAGCAGATTTTAGCTCCAAACATATGATAAGGAGGCTGCCCGAATTATTCTAAACAGCAGGAGTTCCCAGGCACAGGAACTCCTGCAAAAATCACCCACATCAATCATCCACAGGCCAGGCATGAGAGGGCACCAGGCAAGGAGATGCACTGGACAGGATGCCAGTCCATCGCTGGGCACACACACATACACACACACACGTTTGTGTTCATATCATTGCGGAAATAGTTAATTAATTTCTATGGGAAAAAAATCTAATCCTAGCAATAACATCCTTAACCCCTACCCAGCCCTAACCTTAATCATAAGTAACCAAACTAAATACAAGGCTTCAGGCATTTTTACTTTTTTGATTGCAGTCACAGATCTTTATAATATTGAGTTTACCCCCGTGGGGACTGAAAAAAATGTCCCCACAATGTCAAACAGGTTTTTATCACATCGTGAGGACATGTGGTCCCCATCATGTAATATATATATGAGCGTCTGACACACACACACACACACTCACTACAGGTAGGGCTGCCAGTATGCCTGACTGCATGGGAGACTGCGGATGGGCCTTTCTGTGCTACTGTACATCCATATCAAACAGGAGTGCATATAAATAAATATGTCCTCTGGGTTACATGTCAGTTAGGCAATCTTACACGTAAACATTTATGCATTTTTAAATAATGTTACATATGCAATTAACTTTAACACTAGCAATTTACTTATTGTATACAGAAAGGAATCATACAAAGAATGATATGAATAACTCTTTTAGATCCAACATGCAGTAAATTCCAGTGAAAAAAAATTATGACATGAATATATATATAGTAAATAAGCATATCTGTATACATGCTATAGCTGCATATATAATCATGAAGGGGGCGTGTGTGATTCAGTGGGGTACGAGTCTGTCCCTAGGAGCTCCCGGCTTCACAGTCTTCACATGAAGCGGAGTTTCGTCACCTTGAGAAAGGCACTCAGCCCCAGTTGGTATGGGATGCTGTCTGACCCAACTGTCTGATCCTCACTTGCACGTCACTTTGTACACAGCACAAATATAAATATCTGCCTTCAATACCATCACTGCACTCAGTCACTGCAGAAAGATAATAATGTTATATGGACCCCTGAAATAAATATGAATATTGATGAATATACTGTACGTCACTCGAGATAACAGGAGCAGAAGGAGCTTACACACAGCCTACACTGACGCATCCATTACCTAAAATATGTACGGAAGGCTGTGGAGGGCAGCAGGGATTGGACCCCAGACCTGGGCCTGACTCCTGAGAGGATGAGAGGGTCACCTGGCTTCAGATTCACAGAGACACTACTCACACTATGCAGGATCAGAACTGGCAAGCTCCTGTTTGGATCTCCCAGACTCATAAACATATATATGTTGTTTAGGTCATAGAGGTTCTAATAAGCCCAGCAACCCTTTTCATGACCCCCCAGCTGTAAAATGTTGGTTGGCCTGTCACCCTGTCACATCCGCGCGGCAAAGCAGCATGGTTAATGATGGAGACACACTGCCATCATCCCGCGGAGTGAAAGGGAGCTCCCTATTTGGTTATTTCTGTGCGTCCAGCCTAATGCGGGGGCCGAAGAGGAAAGGGCTGCATTATGCGGGCAGCACGGCCTCCTTTTGTCGTCTGCGTTGCCTCACTTTGCCTCCAATGAATAGCACAAACACCCAAAGCCTGGCCAGTTATGTGTTTTTATGGCCGTGCAGAACGTAATAACCTGCCCACGACCTAGACCCAAATATATTTATGGTCCAGTCTAATGGCACAGAATGGAGACGCGTACATCCTAAGCCAGAGCGTTATCTTATAACTAACTTAGCCGATAGTAATCTGCCCCCCCCCCACCCTGCCCTGCTCTTATTTCAGGTCCAGTGCACACGCCCCCACATCGAATGGCAGTGATGACCGAGTGACCGCCTTCACTCTCCGAAGCTGCTGTCACCTTCTTATTGCTTAGCTGCATGGTAAATTGGTGACGGGGTCAGGTGTCACTGGTACACTCCCTGATAAAAGCCACCCCCCCCCCATCTTGTACCAATAGGGGGCCGGCATCAGCTGTCAAATGGCCAGTCATCTTCATTAACAGCCCAGTCACCTTCCCCCAAGGTCACGCTACGGAGATACCAAGAGTCTCCCCTTCTCCCCCTGCTGGTACTCGCAGAGGAGTAGGTATGCCGGGACTCCGTACTGTTTGCAGTCTGTCCCTTAACACCCCCCGAGTAGGCTGACGGCTGGATCGTACTGACTGCAAGCATGAAGAGAGCGCTTACGAAATTGAAACGGCACAGAGGAAAATGGGGTTATATGGGGTTATACTGACTCCCCAATGGCTGCAAACTCAAATTAAATAGATGTCTGTAACGGCAAGTCTGCGGTCCCATGCAGTCCCCCACACCCAGCCCACCACTTCCAGTCCCCTACATGTACACCACAGGCCTGATCCCCCACACTCACAGTCCCCTGTTCTTGGTCCCCCAAACACAGTCCCCTTGGCCCATTCCCCCACACCCCCATACCTAGTCCCCCACACTCCTGGTCCCCCATGCCCAGTTCCCTACACCCAGTCCCCCATCCCCATCCCCCCGTGCCCAGTCCCCCGTTCCCGGTCCCCCACACTCCCGGTTCCCCATGCCGATCCCCCACACTCCCAGTCTCCCATGCCCAGTCCCCCACATCCCTGTTTCCAGTCCCCCATGAACGGTCTTCCACACTCCCAGTACCACATCCTAGTGCATCCCATTTTCCCTCTCTGAACGCCAGAGTGTCCTGCTGGCCCAGTGTCCATACGTGTGCCCGGTCTTCCCGACTCTGCACGCGTGCATCTCATTTTCCCTCTCTGAACGGCAGAGTGTCCTGCTGGCCCAGGGACCATACGTGTGCCCAGGGACCACCCCACCACACCACCCCCGGATTAATCTTCAGGCTATTATTTGACCCGTGCTACAGTTTCTGACACCAACTTCGGCTTTGCATTTCGGTTCTCTGTCGGCTTGCTGACGACATCCTGTTACAGATCTGTTTATGTCCTTGCATACTCTAAGTACATATTGCATGGTTTGTTTTACTAAAATGATTTTTAATATAATATCTATACCACACTTCATAAATGAGCAGCTTTGCTCCACAGCGCCACCCCGGGCCTGGCCTTAAATTACAGGACTGCCTGGCGCTTTGGCACAAGAAGTGTGAGCATCCAGCAATGTGGCTGCTCCAGCACTGCGTCTCGCTGGCATAGACTCCGTGTCCAGGCTGGCAATGCCAATCTCCACGTCACGATCAAACTGACTTCATGCAGTAAGGTCTGACTATTGTAAGTTCATGATGCAATAAAAATATCCATGCTTTATTTTTACATATTCACAATATTAACAAATAAACAAAGTACCTACCCCATCTACACCCAAAATGTTGTGTCTTTTCATTCTATGAATGACCTGATTTTAAGACCAGAGGGCATTGCCTTTACAGAGAAATCTGCTGGGCTCTCCCTGATGTTTAATGTTTAATGTTCTGCTTTACAGTATGTAATATTTTTTGTTCATTTATTTCCTGTTAAAACACTCTTAACTAACCAAGCATTTCACTAAACACTATACTGAGTATAACTGAGTATTTCAAAGTATAGAGTATGTGAATGTTACAAATAAAAAAGACAAAAAAATAAAACAATGCTCTTAGAATGGTGGTGTTACAGCGGCCCTAATACTTAATGGATTTCATGATCCGTGTCCCTAGAGAGAGCACCTAAAAACAGGGTCTGAGTGACAAGGCGCCTACGCCCACCCCCCCCCGAGTGATCTGATCACAGCCCCTCCCCATGGGCTGATCACAGCCCCCCCCGCCCCCAACAGCCTGATGCTTCTGATTCTTACTGTCCGCTTGCCTGCACACCTGACACTTTGCTCACAGTCAGTGGCCAGCAAGCAAAGGCAGAGAGAAATCAGCCCCACCCCCAGAGGGCATGAAATTAATCCCTGGGATGGGGACCCCGTGGCGGAGTGTCTGAGCCTCCCTCGCGGCCCGGGGCGTCCCACACCTCCAGTGCTGTATTACCACAAGTAGAGGGGAGCTGGGCCGGGTTAAAGAGGTGCCAGCGGGCAACCGTTCCAGGCCCCAGAGCCGGCTGCCAGTCGCTCGGCGGGCGGGCATGTCGGGGTGGGTAGGCATGTCGGGGCGGGCGGGTGGAACACGGTGAAGCCAAGCGGCGGAGAGCCACCTGGTCCACACAGGGCCTGCGAGCACCAAGCTCTGCCAGAACTGTTAGCTTCACTTATTTATAACTGAGTTAGCATGACGCTAATATGCGCCCACACCCACCCCCGACACACACAGCTCGGTCCCTGATCACCACGGAGACGCATCTGCTCGCCTCCAGTATAAGTCAGGGGTGTCAATGGACCCAAAATGATGCGGCAAAACTTAATTAACTGTTAAGCATGTTATTCACATGCTTCCAAAGTCCAATTGAAAAGGCAGATATGAGTAAAACAGACATTGGCACATAAACGCAACCCTGCTGCTGGTAAACCCCATACAGCTCACTGTATGGGCAGCGTGACCAGCAGCTCACTGTACAGCCATGGCCTGATTGGAAGCTCACTGTATGACTACGGCTTGACCAAATTTCAATCTTCCTGATTCTGACAAAAAGGCAGATTTGGGTAATACAGGCATTTGCACATAAGCGTAACCCTGGTGCAGGCAGACAGGACGAGACAGGCAGCGTGACTGGCAGCTCACCGTATGGCAGCAGAATAACCGCCAGCTCACTGCATGGCTGCGTAATAACCGCCAGCTCACTGCATGGCGGAGGAATAACCGCCAGCTCACTGCATGGCGGAGGAATAACCGCCAGCTCACTGCATGGCGGAGGAATAACCGCCAGCTCACTGTATGGCCGCAGCCTGATTGGCAGTTCACTATATGGCCGCGGCAGGACTAGCAGCTCACTGTACGGGCAGTGTGACCAGCAACTCACTGTATGGGCAGCAAATGGCCACTCAATGTACGGCCGCGGCAGGACCAGCAGCTCACCGTACAGCTGTGGCCTGAACAACTGCTCATATGCTCGTATGACTACGGCTTGACCAAATTTCAGTAGATGATGTACATTCTTCCTGATTCTGACAAAAAGGCAGATTTGGGTAATACAGGCATTTGCACATAAGCGTAACCCTGGTGCAGGCAGACAGGACCAGATAGGCAGCGTGATTGGCAGCTCACTGTATGGCGGCCGAATAACCGCCAGCTCATCGTACAGCTGTGGCCTGAACAACTGCTCACTGTAAAGCCACAGCTTGACTGGCAGTTCACCGCGGCCTGACCGAATTTCAGTAGACGATGCATGTTCTTCCTATTTCTGAGTAATACAGCCATTGGCACATAAGTATAACGCTGCTGCAGGCAGACAGGATGAGACAAGAAGCGTGATGGTCTGCTGGCTGTACTGTACATCCGCAGCAGGACAGACAGCTCACTGTGCAGCTGTGGCAGAAGTGATATCTCATCGTATGGCAGTAGTGAGACCAACAGCTCACTGTACAACCTCGGCATGACCAGCAGCTCACTGTACACCCACAGTGTAACTAGCATCTCCCTGTATTACTATGATGTGACCGATAGCTCCCTGTGTGGCAGCTCACTGTACATCCGCAGCAGGACAGACAGCTCACTGTGCAGCTGTGGCAGAAGTGATATCTCATCGTATGGCAGTAGCGAGACCAACAGCTCACTGTACAACCTCGGCATGACCAGCAGCTTACTCTACACCCACAGTGTGACTAGCAGCTCACTGTATTACTATGATGTGACCGATAGCTCCCTGTGTGGCAGCTCACTGTACATCCGCAGCAGGACAGACAGCTCACT
>JAODKM010000020.1:10412584-10428313 GCA_026780845.1 Petrocephalus sullivani
CCCTGCCCCTCACCCCCAACACCCTCCATATTGGTCCTGGCTCTCTTCACCTTCTGTTGCTGAAATAGGGCTTCATCATGTGCAGCCATAATCGCAGTTATTACATCGTAATTCTCTTATAGAAATTATGCGCGGTGGCGGCGTTTGCGATGGAGGTTGTGGTGGCGCAGTTGTGGTGGCGCAGTTGTGGTGGCGCAGTTGTGGTGGCGCAGTTGTGGCGGCGGTTGTGGTGGCGGCGGTTGTGGTGATGGGGGTTGTTTTGGAGGTTGTGGCGGCGGTTGTGGTGGCGGCGGTTGTGTTGGCGGCGGTTGTGGTGATGGGGGTTGTTTTGGAGGTTGTGGTGGCGGTTTTGGCTGCGGTTGTGGTGGCGGCGGTTGTGGTGGCGGTGGGCAGTGCTGAGGAACCTGCAGCCGGGTCCCTGCCAAAAGTTGACGGCAAAAATTACACAGCACAGATGCATCAGACACTTTTCTTAACAGTTCCATAATACAACATAAAGTGGTTTGGAACCAAACACCCTCAGCAGACAGTAAAATCCTCTGTGGCATGTCACAGAAATAGGTCAGGTATAATTCACAGTTTTCATCCGGACGAGTAACAAGCTCCATTGAAAGGGTAATTCAAGCCTGGCAATTGCAGTGGCATTCCTCATCATAAACTCTTCGGGTGACTCGTGTCAGATGAAAGCAGCAGATCCCCAAATTGCTACTCTCCCTCAGCTCGTTCCGGTGTTTCTGGAGAAAACAGTCAGGAATGGAGTTTAAAACATGACCAGTCAGGCATGGGGGGGCTCCATCTGTGGAGCGTCCTCTGGCAGGTTGGCACTAACCCCTTGTGCAAGAGGAGTTCAGCCACTGGAGGAGCCTTTGACGCCCGTCTCAGGTAATCTGTCTTGACAGGCCCTGCACATCAGTGCTGTCTAATTTGGCCTATAAAAAGTAGGGTGATTTTATGGGCGTGTCCATCTTTGCTCCAATGGACAGCTTCAGCAGGTGTGTGTTATATCGTAAAGAATGCCACTCATTCCCATCCAAAAAAGGCTTTGATTCACAAAGACAGTTTTTCGGGTGAGGCCGCTTTGCTGGGCAGGCACTCAGCCCGCGCAGAAGTCGTTTCTGCATTTCTGCTTTCTCCAGATTTACGGCTTCTGTGTCACGTTCGAACACACCCTGAAAATCCCAAACGAGTGCAAACTCAATTAATGCAGAGCAGCACACACGATGTCTAATTACCACATGCCAAATATATTACAATTACACGGAAACCATTTGTATTATCTCACATGGTCGTTGTTTCCAAAGTGGCTAATTGAAGAAAATCTCCTTTTTACATGTGGATAGCGGAATGCACGTATCGTGGCCTTAATTACATTGGCTGGTTTGGCTTGGGGAGACACGTTGCCTGCCAGAGGGGATTTAGTGGTCCGGCCTAACGAGGGAAGGCTGAAGCAGAGCGAGGCACTAGGGGGTCAGAGGCACAGGCGCAGGCTAATGCTGTCTGGGTGAAGATCAGCTCAGCCAACAGGAGCATTAGCGATGGCTTTCATTTCAATGGCTGTCTCCGAACACTGACAAACACTCAGCGTAAATGGCTTTGCTGAGGTGCACAGCTTCCCTGTGATCTATTCCTGTCCATAAACCTCAATGTTTCTATAAATACGAGGTACCGGACCCATTCTCCCTGCAATGTTTTTAATTATGTAAAAAAGTAAGAAGTGAAGAATACTGTCTCAGGCCGAGCGGGGCTTGGATGGAGATATAACAATATGGCTCTTCTGCAGTGTGCTTTCCTCAATATTTTAGTTAACTATGAATATTTCAAAGTACCGGTTTTAGCGGTAATAAAATCTGAATGAGCAAAATAAGGACGCTTTATTCCAGGAAAGAAAAATTAATGAAGAAATGTTAATTCCATAAAATGCTGTACTGGTTGGGCGGTTAGCCATTTAAAATATTGACACAGGCTGATCTTTCATAGGAGGAGCAAAGCAAAGCCAGGGCGAGTCATGTGAAATAAGCGTCAGTATGACATAGTCAGGCGAAGCCTGAGCAGCCGGGAATGTATGACATGCTTTAGTACAGTCACTACCACTCGCAATCGCCATTATTTCCTGAGCCAGTCCTTTCAAATTTGGTGGGGGGGGGGGGGTGCAATCGCCATCCATCACGGGGACCTTTCGCGCGTCATTTGCGTGGGGGATGCGGCGGTCCGCAGCTCATATGACTATCGGTCATGTGGCGGCAGCGAGCCTGCAGCAGAGGCCGGGCGGACGTCAGTGTTTCGCTTGCTGGCTCAGTGACAGCGGCCTCCTTCCTCCCATATTTTCCATCTTTCCTTTCAATTATTACAGGGTTTCATAAGATAAATAGCCTTTGCTGGCAGCAGGGATTATGAGGGTGTGTAACAGGGCAGCTGATGAGAGCAGAGCATTGATACATCACTGTCCATCCATCCATCTTCCGTACCACTTGTTCAGTAAGTCTGGAGCCTGTCCCGGCACACTCAGGGCAGGGATGCCAGTAATCGCTTATTGCACCAATATAATCTCATCAAACCTGTGATTAATTTCTTCACGGTTGCGCAGATTTATCTGCATATTTTATGCTTAATCGAGTCTAAAAAGACACCATCCTAACCCATCGCTTACATGCCAACACACCCAGGTTACACGGTGGTGAGCGAGTGAGCAAACGCCACTGCACCTGGTACACAAAGCATACTTCTTCCAAAAAGGAGACCAAGAGTTATAGGGGGAGTTTGATAATTGCACTTTGGGAGGGGAGGGGAGGGGGGGGGCAAAGACCCATCATCCTGTTTACCTTATGTGTTAATGCACGTATCTGATGCACACATAACCTATTATTTTGTTTGCCTATAGGGTACCAACAAGCTGCCTATGCAAAGGCGCAAAGTGCCAGCGCAGGACATGTGCAATGCTGCTCTTGCCAATTAATTGCAATTTCAACTCAGGCAATTGTGGGGGGGGGCAAACTCCACCCATGCCCAAAGCATGAGCAAGCCCAACACTGAAACTGAAATAATCTACATTGAATTGGTTCTCAGAGGAGATTTTGAAGAAATTTTGGAGTTTAATGCTGTTCAGATAATATAAACTTCAGTTTCTGTTCATGACCAGTCATGTAAAAGTCTCTGCTGGACTTTAGAAGGTGCTTTTTTGAAGAATCACCAAAAAGCACATTATTATCACTTGATTGGTGGAAACTGAAAATCACACAGCCAGCAACGGTGAGCAGCTAGAATGAGAGGAACATTGTGTATTTGGACCTGGACATCTTTTCCCATGACCTTCTGGCATTTATCAGTACAGCTGTCAATTGATTAATTAAGTAATTAATTGTAATTGTAGTTTCTTTATTTGTGCCTCTTTTTCATTCTAGCTATGGTCAGAGTGCTCCTCTCCAGTAGGTCTATACCAAAAGACCTAGAGAAGACCCACAGGTGGTGGGACACGTCTTCCCTGTGATTGGCTGTTAAGTATTCTGAGGTTTTTGGGGCCGCCCAAGTGAACATGACATATGGAGGAAACAAAGAAGGCCTACCTACAGCTATTATCCAAATTTCATAATATTCCATCATTGGGCTTTGTAATACTGTATATAGGCTTTAAAACCCCCAAAATAAATGCTCATCCTGTTTGTTTGTTTGCTTGCTTGTTTATTTGTTGGTTTGTTTGCTTATTTGTTGTTTGATTGCTTGTTTGTTTATGTGTTTGTTTGTTTATTTGTTGTTTGTTTACTTGTTTGTTTGTTTGTTTGTTTGTCACAGGCCACCTGTCACTGCTGGAACAAACATGGTGGGAAGCATCATGCTAATCATAGCACATCCGGCAGCAGAGACATGCGTCCTGTGAGGAGCGAGCGAGTGACCAGCGCAGTGCGCACTGCGGCCCAGTTGGCGCGTCTCGCGTGGAGCCATGGAGCCGTGTCCGCACCCTTATGAGCGGGCCTTATGCCGCGCCTAGTGTCTGCGATGCCGGGCCTGCCATTCCCAGATGGCTCTTTGGAGTCTTTATCAAGTTCCTTCCGGAATCAGCGATCCTAATGAGATCGAGGTTGAACACCAGCCTTATGGTCTGGATGCGGCCATAGCTGGAGGGCTGCATGAGAGACGTGGACAGAGTAATATGTGCATGGTTAAAATGAATGCGCTACTGTGTACCTGAGTATGGGAGCACTGATGCCTCACACCTCCACGATGGAGTGTGAGTGCCCTACCTGTGTCACCCAGCTTCCCTCCTGCAGGCCAAAGACTAGGAGTTAGGCTAATTGGCTCCAAATTCAGTGTGCTATGTGTGTATGGGTGAGTTATGTGTATATTACATTGTGATTTTTTCAGTTCCCACAATGATAACCTCAGTTTTATAAAAATATGTGACTGCAATCAAAAAAGTAAAAATGCCAAAAGTCTCATATTTTGTTTGGTTACTTATGGTTAGGGTTAGGGCCGGGTTGGGGTTAAGGGTGTCATTGCTGGAATTAGGGTTAGGCCCATAGGAATGAATGGAGAGAGAGTATGTGTGTGGGGGAGGGGTTAACAAACAAAAACAGAAACACATATTTAGTATTCATTCTTCCAAACTTTACAGGCATTGAAATACTGCAGAAATGTTGGTGCAATTAAATCAGGTAATTACATTACATGTGCATAATAATTTGAGAGAATACTGAAGATATGAACAGGCTTTCTGGGATTTGTTTCCCTGCCTGACACTGAAGTCTTTTTCATCTCTGATAGCAGCCTAACATCCTCTAACATGCCGTCAACTTGTACTTTTAGGTAAAAGGGTCATTGCGGAAGCACTGGGAAGGTCCTCGCTGACCTGTCATCACAAGGCCATGTGAATAAACTTTAAACTCACTCATTAAACACACTGAAAAGCACCATGATTCTGTGTTATGTGCCAGCATGTTACGTACTCTTTGTTTTCTTTCCCTCTTGCCTATCTCCTTTCATCAGTAATGAGTACTTCACTGGGATTGGGACTTCTGTACTGGTCCTGTACTGGGATTTTATACCGTCCTGGTAGCTGCTATTGGCAGTCGATGTGTTGTGAGTGTTTGAATCATTAGCAGTTGTTGATTGTCTAATCCATTAAGAACTGTTGATTGCTTAGGTACATTGATTGCTCATGTTTACCACTCCACTTCTTATTCTATTAGGCTTGTGCAACTTGTTGCAACTGGCAATTTAAACCCGAAGGTTTGGAGATACGTGCACACCTACACTTGCCTGTAGGAAGAGTCTCTCTTAGATTAGGGAGAGAGTGACAACCCGTTTTAGAGTTTGTTAGCTTAGTCTCATTAGTTAAGTGATTAGTTTAGTCCAGGTAAAGTGGCAAAATGTTATTACTGTTTTTTGGTTACTCCGCTCTGGTTCCCTCTGACCCACACCACATGTTAATGTCATCTGACCTAGACCAGCATCCAGCAGCCTGCCTGACAGCAGCCCAGGTTCTGTCACTCAGCAGCCTGTCTGACAGTAGCGTGGGTTCTGTCACTCAGCAGCCTGTCTGACAGCAGCCCAGGTTCTATCACTTAGTAGCCTGTCTGACAGTAGCCTGGGTTCTGTCACTCAGCAGCCTGTCTGACAGCAGCCCAGGTTCTATAACTTAGCAGCCTGTCTGACAGTAGCATGGGTTCTGTCTTTCAACAGCCTGTCTGACAGCAGCCCAGGTTCTATCGCTTAGCAACCTGTCTGACAGTAGCGTGGATTCTGTCACTCAGCAGCCTGTCTGACAGAAGCCCAGGTTCTATCACTTAGCAGCCTGTCTGACAGTAGAGTGGGTTCTGTCACTCAGCAGCCTGTCTGACAGCATCCCAGGTTCTATCACTTAGCAGCCTGTCTGACAGTAGCGTGGGTTCTGTCACTTAGCAGCCTGTCTGACAGCAGCCCAGGTTCTATCACTTAGTAGCCTGCCTGACAGCAGCCTGGGTTGTGTCATTCAGCCTTGTGTAATCTCTGTGCCCACTCCTTTTTTTCTGTTGTTTGTAGTTGGCCCCCAAGATATCGAACTCCAGCTTGAAGTCCCTGCAAAATGCAAATCGCCAGGCTTTGTGATTCTATTACCACAGCAAGGGCCTCATTCCATATAAATTATACCACCGCTGCTGCTAATAGGTCCAAAACAAACGATGGTTGTTTATGAATCGGCTTATGCGTTCAGAAGAAATCTACTTAAGGACTTTATTAACAGGCATTTTGCTTATCTAAATTGTTTCACATCGCTCATGGGGCGCTCTTGGCTAGCTGGCAGAGCCACACGTTTTCAGGTTATTTTAACATGTTTAAATCACTTTTTCACAGCCAGATCTCCTATAACAGAATGCTTTAATTTCACGCCCTGTCAGTGAGACAAGACTTTATATTGCTCATCATGGGACAAAGTACAAAAGACCCACAGATGCCTTTAGATGGTCAGCCACCATCATTCGTCAGCATACTGGGCTGAAAGAGCACCATGCTGGTTACGCATACATCCATTTATCAATGGACGCTTCTCTCCAAAATGGCATACAATCAAGGAAGCAGGGTCAGACAATCCCAGGAGCAATTGGGGTTAATGGCCTTGCTCAGGGGCCCGAGAGGAAGTCACTCTGCCGACCACAGAGCCCACAATCTCCTCATCATGAGAACACCACCCTAATCTGCTGAGGCACACACCAGCCCCTGTGAGATTAAGCTACTACGTTAACGGAGTACAAATTACACAATGTACCTCATTAAGTAAAGCAATGTTACTTTACAAATGTAGGAAAATGAGATATTCATTACGGTGAAGCTTGAAATTTGTTCACTTTTAGCTTGATACGGCAGAATAAAGAGAATATTGATATGATACAAGGAAATTATACAGAGACTATAGTAAAACTAGCCATGAACCTAAGACTGCGTTTGACTGAACACCCATCATGTTAATAATACCATTACTTCAATTAATTAATTGCATTCAGCTCCGTTTTTATGGTGCCAAAGAATGTCCCCTAAAATATGAACTAATAAATACAGGTGTGCTTTAACATCCTTGGTGGGGTCTGCATGCTTCACCTCATTAAGGAAAGGTGTGATCCTTCTCCCAGTTTGTGTTGGAGGCCTGGCCAACTTCCACGTCGTGTTTTTGGCCTGCTGTGAAACTGCTTATCCTGTTTAGGGTCGTAGGGGGTCCATAGCCTATCTTGGAAGCTACAGGCATGAGGCAGGGAACCATACAGGATGGGGAGCCAGCCCATCACAGGGCACACTCACACATCAGACACTCACATACGCACACCTATGAGCAACTTGGTAACACCAATCAGCCTCAGCATGTTTTAGGACTGTGGGGGGAAACCAGAGTACCCGGAGGAAACCCCATGACGACACGGGGAGAACATGCACACACATGTAACCCCAGCAGAGACTTAAACCCTAGTCCCAGAAGTGTGAGGCATAACCACTGCTAACCACTGCACAATCATGCCGGCCCCTGCTGTGTTTATGCACCGTAATCGTAAAAGATCGCTCACATACCTTAATTGTGATAAAGCAGCTGCCTTTATTAGACAGAGCTCCCTTTCCCTCTCCCAGCAGAAAGTCACCCCCCGCACCCCCCAAGCTCCAGACCAGTGAGCATCGCCTGTTATTTATGCATATGAGGGTGGATGGGGTCTCGGTCCCCATGTTGATAATGACCTCTCAGCGATGGCTCAGGGAGGCTGAATGGCCCATTTACTGACTCCAAACAGCACGTCGCTCCTGCAAATAACCACCCCCCCCCCTCCTGCTTATTTAGCAAACCAGCTCCAGAATGCACCTCTGAGGTGTGTTTTACATCAAGCTCAATGAAGTGGGAATTGGCAACAAAATTCCAGAGGTTAGAAGGGACTGCAGTAGGAGTGGCGAGCGAGACCAGACCAGACCAGACTACCGTGCTGGCGTGGGCGCAAGAGGCGAGGGGGAGCCGATGGCCTGCTGCGGCCTGGCAGGGTGGGGGCAGGGGCCAGGTGGGCAGCGTGGCATTGCGTGCGGGCCCTGCACCATTTTACAGATTTATACACTGGGGGGATTTTCTTGTAGTCCCAGGGGCGCTACATGAGGTGTCGTTTGGGCACAGAGAGGAGGAGGCTGATGACCATGAAGCAGATGTACATTTCACACACCATTTAGTCACCTGTCAACCCCCCCAGACACACCTTTACTTCCACCCCTTAACCATTGATAAGAACAGCCCCCTCCCTGCCACACAGCTCATGTCAACCAAAGGTGGGCAGCGCAGATGGCGGCAGTGTCACATGACCAGCTTGGTAACCGGCATGGTCGTTGGAGGCTGTGCTCACCGTCGGCCCGGCGGCTGCTGGGTCTTGGAGAGGCTGAGGTGAGAGATACGCAGTTGCCCAAATGCCTGGCAGAGACGCACAGCGTCCCGCCCGCCATCAGCCCCGCAGGAAAACAGCATTAGACACACAAGGATCACAGGTGCCTATCGCCAGAGAAACCACAGCACACTCTGAGAGAAAAGGCACCTCAACCACATCTCGCCATGGCACTGGGGGGGCTGTGGCAACCATGAGGACATAACCCGGGGGGTCAGGAAAGCGGGGCCGGTGTTTATTTATTTGTACAAAAAAGCACATGGGACAGGGGCTCGGCAGAGACCACGCCACCCCCACTGCTGCCATCTCTGGTACACCATCAAAGAAGGACAAGGAAGGCTCTTCGCAACACCCCATACCAGAATAAACACAGCTTCATGACTCACACAGTGATGTCACTGACACACCTTCCTGTAGTGTCCTTTAATGACTCCCAGGCTATCCCGAAGCCGTCTTATTCTTTTTGTTTTGTCCTTTGAAAAGATCTGTTACCAAATAATTTGCTACCAAGAAACACTCTTTGCGAAGGCCCAATTGTTTTTAATGCATTTGAGTGTCGTCATACGGGCTGTATGATCACATGACTCGGTCACATGGGCTGGGAGCCGTATCTGTGGAGTGGCGGTGCTCCCTTTCCGAGGGGCTGGGGGAGTCTTAGTGGAAAACATTAAAGGACGTGGAGCAAAGCATCATGGGACACGCCAGCCAGTGTGCATTTACATTTGTCATTCCAAGTAATACTGGATCGTAACACAAAACTGTCCAGGGAAGACAAGAGCGTGGAGGGCTCTGAGTTCTGAAGATAGGGATGTGGGCGTCTTCGTATAGGACAGTTGCCAGTTCATGTCCCATAAGAAGGCTGTCTTTGGCACCCTTGGGGAGGAACTTTGAAGTTCTCCAGTGAACGTCAAAGCCCTGGTGAAATACCCAGCCTCAGAAGCAGATAAAAGCCCCTTTTGTCAAAAGCAGCACCAGCTGGAATAATTGTGAGAATAATTATAGGAACCTTGATTTTGTGATTGATGATTAAGATTAATCAATGGGGAAGATGTACTTCCTCAGCATCATCTTCCTCTGAAGAGATAGGAAGCACAAGACGGTGCTCGGGCGATGAAGATGGATCACGAGCGGCGGAGCCGTCCAGCCCAGAGGACACATGCCAGCTCGGCTGGTGGCACCAGTGATCATGTGACTTATGTCTCCCCCAGTCCCCCAGCCCCTCCCCCACCTCCTGCAGAACGGACTGCCACATATAATTATGACAGATGACACAATCTCCACCAGCCACCTCATTTGCCAGGGGGAGGGGGGGTGGGGGGGTCACGCCCATGCAGCTTTCTGTTGGCTTTAATGACTTTTTAATAGAGAGTGCTCAGAAGGCCGCGTCGCCGGGGCATCGGGGGAGGGGGTCTGATGGCAAATCATCCACCATTAGAACACCCTTCGGTGCGAGCGGCACCCACGCCTTTGCCGTCCTGCCCGAGCACCTGTCTGCGTTTTCCTGTAGTTCTCTACCAAACACAATCAGCACGCTTCCCCCCCCAGCAGGGGCGAATCTGCTGACTTTTACATCTGGCAGCCAGCGTCAACATGTAAACGCCGATCCCCAGCTGCTCGAGCCATAAACAGCATCCATTAAATTTACCCATTCGATAGGTCCCACAAGTATTCCTGCTTCAATATTGCTGCCGCTCTCGATCTGGACGGCCCGCAGTACACACAGCAGCCTGAGCATGGAAAGGCCGAGGTGTGAACCGGGGCAGGTGTGAAGTCCGGTCTTGGTCTCCAGATCACATTTTCATTTATTCAGTCCTGTTTTGAACTGAAAGCATTCATATCCATTTTTGAATTGGTCTCAGGCTGGTGTCTATGGATCAAACTCATAATTTGAAAGGGAGGTACAATATCCACCACAGTGATAAACTTCCTTCTATACTCTCAAAATAACGATACACATTATTAAAATAAAAATAAATTGTATTATCTATTATGCACCTTCATTGTATTGGCTGTAAGCATTCCCCTCAAGATGTCCATTAACTGAGATATTATTTGATTTGGCTGCGTCAGTCACAAAAGTCAGTATAACCAATGAAAACATTCGATCAGGTTAGCAGCCATATAGCGTTGGGTTTTTGTGATTACAAACTAATGTTTTAGAACAAAGGATCATCTTCCTTCTGCCATTTATTGAAAAGTATCTTGATTTTGTTTTTGTCTGTATTAAAAAATAAAATGCTATGTCCCATTTTCAACAAATTCAGGACAGGATTCCACAGTTTGATACCCTGCAAACTTCTCCGCCCACGCTTGACCAATTTAATCATGGGGGCCTATGACGATGTTATTTTTGGGACCCCCGACTCGGAGGGTGCCTCAAAGTCTCGAGGTCTAGGGAAGTGAAAACCGTCAGGAAAATCTCATTCTTCGATCCCTCACTCAATCCCTGGCCATTGACAATGTACGAGAGACGATCAGGTTCGTTTTTCTTTTAACCGTTTCCCCCTGTCTCACTCTCGTACACGTACATACTCTCTCCCTCATTCCACCCACACCCCACATCCCTCTCCGGGGCACCTCATGTCTGAAAGGATCACCAGGGCCAGATTACTTTGGCATTTCAGAAACTAAAAGGGAGCGCCAATATTTGTTTGTGCTAAAATGTTGCATTTTTTCCCCACGGTGGCAGGACATGGAAGTGTCATTTGCAAGGCAACGCTTGAACTGATAGATATACGGCAAATGTATTCCATTTAATCCCTGTTGCCTTCCTGCATGAATGTGGCGGCGTGTTCCGTGGCGGCGTGTTCCGTGGCGGCGTGACCCCCCCTCAGAGGTGGCTGGGGAAGGAATTGGAATGGCTGTGATGAATACGGTGCTGGGATTTTTAAATATGATGAAAAATGTTCCCCAGAATACGCCGGTCAGCTGATTTTGATTCCGCCTCTTGCCACTATACCTTGTCCTTCAGCTGTGGGTTCCAGACTGGTTTCTTTTTGAGGGGGGGTTGAAAACGAAGACCCCCCCCCCCTCCAACCCGACCCCCAACCCATTTATAACATGCTCAAGGTCCATAAGCCCCTGGCTCCACACTGAATTATGAATGAAGCTGTCAGGAGACACACTGTTTATGTGCTGGGGGGGGGGGGTAATTTAAATTTAATTTGAAAAGGGATTTTAGTTCAGAGACAGTCCGCTCAGCAAAACAAAAAAGCAAAAACATGCGCACACTCGAAATACAAAGGCTGCCGCGCATCACCGCGACACCAGGGTGCGATCATAAATAACACAACCCCTGGGCTCAGCTGCAAATTTTGGTAATGAAAATATCAGTTAGTAAATATCATATACAAAATGAATTTAAATAAGAGGATATAGAGGGAAGTAGATCACATCTAGTCAGAAAGCACTGCCTTCCCTAGAATAAAAAGTGCCCCAAGGCCTTCTGGGTAATGCATTAGCATTTATTGCGATGCACAGGATAATATGAATTCCGTACATTTCTTGTAGGACATCTTTCGCTGGTTGTAGGAAAGAAACCTATATGTTATTATTTTCTAAACATGCTAAGAGTGTAAAAGTCAGCAGGCAATGTCAAGTGCTCAAGCACAATTTAAAAATCTTTGAGAACTGCCTCAATGGATCAGTCAGGAAGCCATGGAAAACTCTGGGTGGGTTATTCCGAAGGATGGATTCACCGTGCGGCCCGTGGCCCTTGGCAGACGGGGGCTGCGCAGGGGGCTGCAGATAGCAGACCACCTCCGGACTCCATGTGGGCCGGCAGCGAAGTGTGAAGAGGCCCTGGCCCCCACTCCCAGCCACACTTGGCGGGACGCAGTTCCCCGGCGACAGACACGCTGGGAGGCAGCCAAACGCTCGCCTCCTCATCCAAGGCGAGCGGCAGGAAGAGCTGACTGAACGGCCAATCTGCATCCCACGCGGACGCGGAGGGACTGGCGGGATCCTGCCGGCTGCCACGAGACGCCTCCCTCCGCGTGGCTGTCGTGCGCCTGAAAAGCTCCTAGCTAATGACCACGCTGATGTCGCGGATAAGCAGGTCAAGCCGCTACCTTTAATCACTCTTCCTGTAGCCTTCTGCTACATTCACCCACCCGACAGCCAACAGCCTATCATCCGTCAGAAACAAGCTGAAATGAGTCAGACCCCCCGTATGGTCCCGCTCTCCCATGAGTTGTACGTTTCACACAGGGGACGGATGGCATGCTTAGATAAAAGTCCCATGATGCACTGTATAGAGCCACTCCAAATACCGGGGGAGGAAAAATTAGGGAGGAGTGGGCAGCTGGGAAAGAGACAGCCAATGCAGAAAGGGTCGCCTCGCGGCCCCGTGCCCAAGGGCCCCACCCTCAAGGGCCACATCCTGATCATCCCTCACAGGCCTTTCCTCTCGTACCCGAACAAAGGCGTGCTTCTCCAAAAGGGAGAATCTTCCCCCTTTAGGGGCAGTGCCCACCTCTGAGCACAGCCTCTCCTCTGCAAGCCACGGGACCTGTGGCTACATTAAACCCATAAATCACTTAGGTGTCTCCTTCCCCGATGCGCTCTCTTAAAGCCTACTCCAGCCCATTAGGGACTTCAAAAAAAGTATAATAAGCTCTAAAGTTCCATCTGAGTCACCGATTGAAATGCAAAACATACACACAAAGAGATCAAAAGGTCCCTTTGCTCTTTATGGATGGTTACTCAGCTCAAATACCACAAAGGGAATGGAAAATATCTTTGTTTGCAAGTAATTAAGGGGCATCTGGGTGTCTTATGATGATTTTATTATGCATTTTGACAATATTAAACTGTATTACTGTAATTATTCCATATTATTAGCACAACATTGTATCCCTTATTTTAACACACTGATATGGTATTATTTGGTAATTTAACCACAAAATGTGGTACTATTCAGTATTGACAGCATAATATAGTTTTTTTCTGTATTTTGACAGTATAATACAATTATAGTATAATAATGCTGGAATTGAGGTGTATTATTATTTACAGTATTTTTACAGAAAAGTACAGTGTTGTTATGTATGTGTGTAGTATTAAACAGTATTATTGTGTGGTTTTAACTGGATTACCCGTATATCCGAGTTGACTATCTGGTACATGTCACACACACCCCCAGCTGGGGGGTGGGACATAACCCATCCAGTCAAACCCCAGCCTGCCCCCCACAGACAGCATGCTCACACCATCCCACTGGGCGAGGACACGCTCTGTGCAGACTCGTCCTGCAGAGCTTGGCACAGTGCGGGTGCTCATGTGTGTATGCGTGTGTGTGGCTTCACATTACAAAGGAGCATGTGTTATTCACCCAGAGTCATGGGCTGAGCCATTCGAGCTAATACAACACATACACACACATACACATGCTCTCACACACACACACACTCACACATGAACACACTCACACACATGCACAGGCTCACACATGCACGCACTCTCACACATACACACACTGTCACACATGCACATAGTCACACTCTCACACATGCACACACTCTCACACATACACGCAGTCATATATGCACACGCTCTCACACATACACACATTGTCACACATGCACACACGCTCTCACACATACACACACTGTCACACATATACACACGCTCTCACACATGCACACACGGTCACACATACACACACTCTCACACATGCGCACACACTGTCACACATGCACACACACTCTCACACACGCTCTGACACATGCGCACACACAGTCACACATACACACACTGTCACACATGCACACACTGTCACACATATACACACTGTCACACATGCACACACGCTCTGACACATGCACACACACTGTCACACATGCACACACAGTCACACATACACACACTGTCACACATATACACACAGTCTCACACATGCACACAGTCACACATGCACACACGCTCTCACACATGCACACACACTGTCACACATGCACACACTCTCACACATGCGCACACACTCTCACACATGCACACACAGTCACACATACACACACTCTCACACACGCTCTGACACATGCACACACTGTCACACATGCACACACGCTCTCACACATGCGCACACACTTTCACACATGCACACACAGTCACACATACACACACTCTCACACATGCTCTGACACATGCACACACGCTCTCACACACGCACACACACACATTGACGGGCCCACTCTGGATATATGATTTAGTGCAGTTCTTTATTTGCCCAATGACGCACTGATGATCTAGCTAATTAAGGGACTGACCACAGTGAATATCGCAAGATGTGTCCCTAATCACATGACATCCACATCACAAGGAAATCACAAGGTTTAGCCGGTTTGCTTATCTCCGTTTGGAGAGGGCCGGCAAAGAGTCATCTGGATGCCCTGGATAACCTGGATGTGGGCTGAAGAAATTAGGACAGCTCTTTGAGATCAATACCTGCTGGGGAGTCCCCCCCCACCACATGCCTGTCTGCTTCTTGGGTGAGCCTCACACCCCACCTCCCTCACATAGGGAATGGAGCTGATCCCCCCCAAATCCTCTATCCTTCCTCTTACCCTGCTCTGCCCCCACAACTCACCTTCCTACATCCATATACTGAATCTGTCAGGCAGCGTTTGCGTAGTTTTATCTCAGAATTGTACCACTGATTGATGGTTGGATAGATGGCTGGATGGATGGGGCTGTGCTGCTTTTGTCTAAACCTGGTGGCCGCCCCCTGTCCTGCAGCCACACAGCTACCCTCCAGTGAGATGGACATCCTGGCTCTTCTCGCCAATCCCAGCGCTGCCCTGAGCCACACGCGCCGCCCTGCTGGCTGCTGAGAGACTGCTAGGCGTTAGCTTATGCTGAGGTCACTAATCGGCTCTGTCCCTTTTCACTGGTCACCGAGGCCAGACGTGAGCTTCACTATCAGGCTTCTAGATTGTTTAGCTCACGCCAACATGTCAGCATCAGCTATGCTGACCTTCCAGCGTGTAGTGCCACTATGCGGAGGCTGCCGATTGGCTGACTGCCCCCTGTGGGTCCCAGGGCTCCATGGGCTGGCTCTAATCCACTCTGCTGACCTTGCTCCCCCCACCCACTCCCAACATAGTACACCCTGGCTCAGCACCCCAGCACTATTTAAGTGGTGCATGCTGGGATGGACGCCACTTTCACAGCCAGGGCCACGAGAGAGTGACAGGTCTGTCGGTCGAGGCAAGAGAGCATGACATACAGCAAAGGGGGGGCAAAACAGGGGGGCTGCCGCTGATTCAGCCTTTCAGGCTGTGTGCTGCATTCTCAGACAGGTGGAATCAGCGGCGCCCCCCCCCCCCCCCCCCCCCCCCCCCCCCCCCCCCCCAACACCCCC
>JAODKM010000020.1:10437615-10452091 GCA_026780845.1 Petrocephalus sullivani
ACGTTCACAGAACGTTCGTAAAAGAATACAAAAACGTAACCTTAAAGGAGCCTTCAGGAAACGTTCCCTAAAGGTTCCACATAATGTGACCTTCGGAGAACCTTTACGGAACGTTTCCAGAACGTTCGGTGTTTGCTGGGTAATCAGCCTTATAATTAGCAAACTACTTGAATCAAACCTGATGGTAGCATTCAAACGAAAATGTGGACAAGTTGGTTGCCTGATGAGTGACTTCAGAACCGGCAGTTTGAGCATAATGGGTGATATAGGTACATGTGAGGAGACACCGTTGCACCTTCCTGGTATGTTTGCTTTTCAATTGTTCACTTTTTTGGACAAGTCAGAACTGTCATATTGAATAGCTTGTGGGAATTTTTTTATTTGAATGACAAATCCGCGTAAACACAAAAAATCGTGTATATTTGAATAAAGAAATAAAGAAAACGAACCGATATTTGGAATAAATTGTGCTTTTCACTCTTCACTATTGGCCGATGTAATATTTGGTACAATTCATTTAAATTACAGGACCTATGAAACTTGCGCTGAAGCTGACCGCCTACATTTCCCAAGACGGCGGCAATATAACTACATTTTGACCCATAATCCTCTGAAAGCGGATGTAGGAAAATACATTATTTAAAAGAGATGGGAGGTGCGGGAATAGTTTAATCACACATGAAACTAGATTCAGTGCATTGTGCCGGGATATTTATGTTTGACACGGACTTAATTAAACAATTATACATTGTCTTTACAAATAAGAATTAAATATACGGATTATCGCGCGTTTATGTTTCGCCTAGATGTGTAATCCCCCCTATGAGTAGATATGTGACGTTTCCGACAGTAACCTTGACATAACACATGGTTATTTAGCATTGTTGCGTTGTGTTATGTTATCTCATAAGAATTTCTTGCAATAGGACAGTCATTTCTAAATGAATACGATTTCTGCAAGCTACCCAGAATAACGATGTATAATGTATGCAGTAGATTGTCCTTATTAGCAAAGGGGACTTTCCTGAAACATGCGGATCCCCTGTCCGCTGCTAGCTCACCGCTGTAAGTTGCCCGTCTCTGATGGGCTGCATCCACTCGGCAGCAGGTCGCTTCAGCACAGGCTGCCTCTCTCTTTCCTAGAGCCGTCAGTGTTTCTGCCTGGATTTTAAGGCGTGGTACAGTTGGCACGTCGGCAGCTAGCTGTACCAGAACGGCCATCAAGCTGTCCGTGTATTTAGAGGAGATGTAGGCTTATTGCTATAGACCGTTTGTGGAAGCAGTTGCTTTGGCTTCTTGGCCGCATAATTGCCCTTATGTTTGTCTTGACAGGAATTCTGCAGTCCGCCGTTCCTTGAGTTGTACTGCAGCAAGACGGCAGGGGTCGGCAGCCATCGCGGACCCCCCTGAGAAGACCTCCAAAGAGTTCAGGTGAACGTACTGCATTGATGGAGAAGTCCCCTTTAACGCCACCACTGTTGTTCTGCCGTTAGAATAAGTCGTACGAGTTCTCATTTCTCGTGTTGCCTGTACAGTTTCTATCCCCCGATGCCTGGGCAGGAAAGCTCCTTGAGGTGGGGTGGAAAGAAGTTTGAGGAATTACCTATCGTGCACATAAAAGCCACATACAATAAGTAGGTCGCCGCCGTTATGTCCATCCTCTACGGCAGCGTTTCTCAAACTCCTTTGTCCCGGGGCCCAGTGAATGCTTTAGGGCCGCAGAAGCACAGCCCCGCGGACCGGTGTTATGCCGAAATTAGGCATCCCTAATCCCCAGCAAATTATTCTTCACTCTTTAGCCTATAAACAGCTTTATAAACGTAATAAAACTGTAGTTGTAATGTGGTGTGGTGTTGTAATCATTGTGTGAAAAACAGAAGTATAATGGCGAAGAAATATCGGCCCGGAATAACGGTTATCGGACACATAAACATGCAAATAATTGGTATCGGTAATAAAAAAATCAATATCGGTCGATCACTAGTTCAGATCCCCGACCTGTTTTATTTATTTGTATATTGTATATCACTATCTTAATAAAATACAATGTCATATGATCTGTTGCATAAGTTTAATGCATTTCCATAAACAGAAACGATCATTTTCACGCGCTACAAAAAAGAGCTTCCATATCGCTGTTTTAAGTGGTGCGCTCCCGAGACAGGTATGCATTCTACAGCGGGGATACGCACTCCCGAGACAGGCATGCATTCTACAGCGGGGATACGCACTCCCGAGACAGGCATGCATTCTACAGCGGGCATGCGCACTCCCGAGACAGGCATGCATTCTACAGCGGGCATGCGCGCTCCCGAGACAGGCATGCATTCTACAGCGGGGATGCGCGCTCCCAAGACAGGCATGCATTCCACAGAGGGGATGCGCGCTCCCAAGACAGGCATGCATTCCACAGCGGGAATGCGCGCGCTCCCGAGACAGGCATGCATTCCACAGCGGGGATGCACGCTCCCGAGACAGGCATGCATTCTACAGCGGGGATGCGCGCTCCCGAGACAGGCAGGCATTCTACAGCGGGGATGCGCGCTCCCGGGACAGGCATGCATTCCACAGCGGGGTTGGGCGCTCCCGAGACAGGCATGCATTCTACAGTGGGGATGCGCGCTCCTGAGACAGGCATGCATTATACAGCGGGGATGCCTTTTTCAGCATAACACCGGCAGTTACCTTGTCACGGACCGGCGCCGGTCCACGGCCTATAGTTTGAGAAACCAGGCTCTACAGTGTCTGTTTTAATACCAAAGCGAATGACGTGATAATTACTGTTTCTCAGCACACACATCCAGGTGACGGACAATGCCGGGAAGTCCATGATCAGAACGTCCTGTGGTGCAGAAGGATTCAAGAATGTGAAAAAATCGACTCCGGTTGCAGCTCAGACAGCCGGCATCTCTGCTGCAGCGGTATGAGCACCCTCACTCGGTGGGACGTAAACTGTGGGGGCAACGGACTATCAGATAAATGCAGCCTGGTGACATTCATAATATGTTCAGAGGGTGCAGAGTACTCTTGAGAGAACGCCGCTCTCAAGATGCTTTCGATCCCTGTATTTTTTGTACAGCTTGTAGTAAAGGCCGATAGCCTGGCTGCTGATTCTTACCTTAGCTTCTCTTTTTTTTTTTTAGAGCTTTCCAGCAAGCCATGGCTGACATGTAGCTATAACAGCAAAGGGCTGCACTACATAAGGAAGCACTCTGCTCATTTTTTGCTTTGTGCTGTGTAGAAAAGGCATGAAATCTTAAAGGTTTTTCATTATTATTATTAAAAAAAAAGACATGTCTGAGCTCAGGAAGGTATGTGTAATTCTCCTGCCAAATTTAATTAAAACAAAAATGGTAGTGCAAATGGTTTTTTGGAAGTTTGTTGAAGTTAAATGCAGGTGCTCTCTTAGTTTAATTGGGATCTCTAAAATTGCCTGTAGTGTGCTTTTTAATCTGTCCATTTTTCTGCCCTTTGATGAATTGGCACCTGTTCCAGGGTATATCGCCCTCTGCCCCTTTGTCCTCTGCCGCATGGGAGAGAGTTCATTCTGTGGTTCAGTGGTGTCTAACTGCTAAAGTATGTAAAAATTTATGGGATTCTGGAGTCCTGGGGGGGGGGGTTCCACCATTGAGGGCTGATTCTGGAAAGCTGGAGACTGATTGTGGTTTTCCCCTTCGGAGGAGCCCATGGCAGTTTGCCTTGCACAAGTTCTACAGCCGAGATGGAGGTGTGCTTCACAGCAGCATGTCTGTAATTGAAATAGTCGATCAATTAATTGTTTCAGAACCTAAACTGAATCCAGGAATGAATGAGTTCAAATCATCAAATTGAAATAATAAAAAAAATTTCAGTCAAGTCATTCTGAGAGGAATAAAGAAATATTGCATGATTAAATTGCATCTATAGCACTTACAGTTTTATTGAAAAGCAAATAAGTCACTTGTCACACAAATTAGAGTTGACAGTCCAATGAAAAAGTAGATATTACGGTTAAGATAATTAGTGTTGGTCCACTAGGTGGCAGCACCAATGCAGGATTTGAATAGTTACCAACAAGCCTATCAGGAGGATGGGGGCGGGGCCTGGAGCCTTTCCCAGTCAGCACAGCGCAGCGGTGCACCCTGAATGAGATGAATGCTTTTTGGTTTTATTTTCAGTCTTGCTGCTGGTGTTTCCTGCAGTATTGCGTTATTTATTCATGACTGCAGTCGTTGTAAATGCAGACGTTCATGCGCTTAAGCCTAAGGCAGTATGACATGGCGTAAAGCCGGTTCTGCCCCCCCGGCGTAGACTGTCAGACAGATCCCTGTGCGAGAGTGTGTGCAGCTGGAGCAGCAAGTAGCAAGCTCTGTTTGTGGGTATCGGGAGATGGCTGTCTGCTCTTCTGCTGCGTGGGGAGCGTTTGCTGGTCCCCGGCTGATGGTGACTCTGCTCTCTCCATGCTCCCCCCCTCCTGTCCCCTAATAAGGCCAGTAATCACCTGCCCCAGTGGGCTGGGTTTCTGCCAGCGAGTCCTTATCGGCCTGCTGAGGGCCCTTTAGCTGTGCTGCACTTACGCAATATGTGCTATTATGCAAGGGGGGGTGGCATTTTTACTAATTTATAAAGTTTCTTACAAAGTTGCCACCTCATTTCCTTATTAGCTCTCGTAATATAGTGTGGGCCTTACTGGTGACAATGGCCATCCCTGGATCCAGTGAGTGCTGTCCTGGAGGGACGTGCTAATCACCGCTCACGTGAAGCTGTCACATGATGGCTCCCAGGCCCTGATTGGATGCCAGGCGTATTCACTGACCCTCCCTCTCCGTGTCTCTTCTCTTCCTTTCTGGGCCAGAAAGCGCAGGGGAAGGGCGTGTCCTACGTGCGCGTCATCCTCAAGGGCCTGGGACAAGGCCGTGTGGTGAGTAACCGGAGACCCCCCTGAGCCGACAAAAGAACAACGCCCGGAGCGCCTCTCTGCCCCTGGGGGTGGCTGGCATCGCCCCCGCCTCCACTCCCCCACCCGAGCCCGACACTCACAGCGACCTCTTAATGTCCCTTTGCTTTGGGCCGTTTAACCTTTTAGTGGCGATTAGTTCGCAGGAATTCGCAGAAACGTGTGCAGACGCACGCACACTTGCACACTCATAACTAGATTAGCCGTGACAACGGTGTGGCTGTGATGGGAATAATGATAACCAGACGCCTCTATACAGCATTACCCTGCCGTGATGAGGTGTGCGAGATGTGTCTTGGGACTGTGCATGTATCGTTGATCTGTGCTCTTCCTCAGAGGGACACTTATGTCACACATATGTTTGCACTGCTGGTGAAATATGGGAATTTATAGCAGGTTTATGGTGAAGTTTGCTGAAGGTAAACAATGGCAGCTGGCTCCATCAGAAGAGCTCACTCCAGCTTAGACAAACCGTCTGTTAGGGGCCCCACGGTGGGCAGTGGGGGAAGTGGAGACCTGTCAGAGGAGTGCCGTGGGATTATGGGTAACCAAGGGGGCAGTGGCTTTCCACCCAATCCTGTTAGCCCAGGGTTTGGAAACTTTATTTCAACATCAGTTCTAAATGATTCAGCAGACACGAGCAGGCAGATTATAACTACAGACACTCCTCACTTAAAGACCTGTATTTACAGTATGTCAACTTCAGTAATGTATATTACTGATTTCTTCTTTTATTTATTACAATATGCAGTACACTACTGTATAAACATTTATACATATACAAAAAAATGTTATAAATGCAATGGTGAGATTAAAATAATATCTAAAGATGGTTGACAGACCGACTAGTACTACAGTATTGCTGAAATCTCGTAAGGGGCAGCTCCTCGCTTATCGACCAATTCGCTTAACGACCTAGTCGCAGGAACGGAACTCGCTCGTCAAGTGAGGAGTGTCTGCAATTAACAATGCAGAAATATTAAGACTATATCATTTGCAAGAGGGGGTTTACATAGTATCTGCATGTTAATTTTGAAATAAACTATGTCTGGAGATTGACTGAACGTCAGCAGTGGCCTGTTCCTGACCCGCGTCTGTCTCCCTTTGTCTCACTTAGGCTGCCATGCGGGGCCTGACGATGGGAGGCCTGGAGATAGTGTCCATCACAGATAACACGCCCGTCCCCCACAACGGCTGCCGGCCGCGTAAGGCCCGTCGGATGTGAGGATGCCACGGGACGCCCTCGCCACCCCCTGCACTCAGCACAAATTAACCCTCATTAGTTTTATTAAAGCTTCCTTGCTGGAAATAAAAGCTTTTCTTTTGCCAGCTGGGCACATTAGTGTGATTTTGTTGGGGGGGGGGGGGGTGGTGGGGGGTGTTAAAAAACACACCATTTGTTATTAAAATTGGATGGGTGCTATTTTTAAATGGCAAGATTTGGGCTGTAATTTGCCACAGGTAATTTAAAGTGGAGAAGGTGAGGGTGAGAGAGAGCGCATGTGTGTCTGTGTGTGTGTGTGTGTGTGTCTGTGGGGGGGGGGGGGTGCATTTGGGGTCCTCCAGGGTCATGCAGCCAAACTGAAAGCTTGCCAATGATTGTGTTCTGGCCCAGAAACAAGTGGGAGAGCTTTGTTCTCAGGCTGCATGTCCTGCCTGTCACGCTGAGCATGGTTTACCACTTGCTGATGATCGTGTTCTGGCCCAGAAACAAGCGGGAGAGCTTTATTCTCAGGCTGCACGTCCTGCCTGTTGGGCTGAGCATGGGTTACCGCTCGCTGAAGATTGTGTTCTGGCCCAGAAACAAGTGGGAGAGCTTTGTTCTCAGGCTGCACGTCCTGCCTGTCACGCTGAGCATGGGTTACCGCTTGCTGATGATTGCGTTCTGGCCCAGAAACAAGCGGGAAAGCTTTGTTCTCAGGCTGCACGTCCTGCCTGTCAGGCTGAGCATGGGTTACCGCTTGCCAATGATTGTGTTCTGGCCCAGAAACCAGCGGGAGAGCTTTGTTCTCAGGCTGCACGTCCTGCCTGTCGCACTGAGCATGGGTTACCACTTGCTGATGATTGTGTTCTGGCCCAGAAACAAGTGGGAGAGCTTTGTTCTCAGGCTGCACGTCCTGCCTGTCGCACTGAGCATGGGTTACCACTTGCTGATGATTGTGTTTTGGCCCAGAAACCAGCGGGAGAGCTTTGTTCTCAGGCTGCACGTCCTGCCTGTCGCACTGAGCATGGGTTACCGCTTGCTGATGATTGTGTTCTGGCCCAGAAACCAGCGGGAGAGCTTTGTTCTCAGGCTGCACGTCCTGCCTGTCACGCTGAGCATGGGTTACCGCTTGCTGATGATTGTGTTTTGGCCCAGAAACAAGTGGGAGAGCTTTGTTCTCAGGCTGCACGTCCTGCCTGTCAGGCTGAGCATGGGTTACCGCTTGCTGATGATTGTGTTTTGGCCCAGAAACAAGCGGGAGAGCTTTATTCTCAGGCTGCACGTCCTGCCTGTTGCGCTGAGCATGGGCTGCAGCTGCGAGCACAATCATGTTACCGCGGTACTCGGAAGCAGCAGCGCCCCAGCAATGGCTACATGTGTCCCCTCGTCTATCTGCCCCTGGACACTTTTCCTGTTGGTGCTTGTAAGGAGCTGTGTGTAATGATGCGTTTCCGCCTGGTTACTTTAGTCAGACCTGCTGGCCTAACATGGCTGTGCTGTGTGATGTCTGTAAAGATTCTGAGGTTGGGTTACCTGTATATCTCTCCTTTTTTTAGCAATGTGTTTCCTCTTAGGTTTGTGATTTTATATTTGCCCCATTTTTTTATTTAGTTCCATTTTCACAAAAACATGTAGCAGTTTGGACTGTAATTTGAATTGCACTTCACTGACACTCCCTCTTTCAGAACAGTTATATTCATTTACGTACAAGCTGTACAATGTGAATCCCTCATATTCTTTAGTGTAAGTCAGGGGTGTCAAACTCCAGTCCACTCCACTCCAGTTCAGCTCCTCTCTTACCCTTACCTCCAAACAGGAAATATACAGGCTAGCACTAAAATGATAATACAAAAAAACTATGGGGGGATAAAGGCCACCGTGGGCTGTGGGGTTCTGCAGCGTTTTTGTGGATCTGAAAAGCTCTTGTCTGTTTCTTGATGTGTCTTAGGTGGGCCTTCTGATTTTCTCCCCCCCATATGTGGTGGGGGGGTCACTCTCGCTCGCCTCGTTGCCCTCAGTAGTGGGTCACCCCTGCACCCTTCACCGCCCAGGATCGCTCACGCAAGGCCTGCCCACAAAGCACACAAAGCCTCTTCTTGCTTCTTTTCTTCTTTTGGGTCGTTAGGTCCCTTAGCAGATTATTGGAGATGCCTTCGGCATGGAGATGTGGGGTTTTCATCATCAAAGGGCTGCTTTCCCTGCATGCAGCGTCTCGGAATGTTCCAGAACCTTGGAGAAGGGCTTATAGCCATATATGTCAGGTATTCAGGGCCACGTAGCCTCTACAGCCAGTGCGGGTTCAGGTGTACAGCAGAAAATACCAAGCCGTAGCTAAGCATTTGAAAGAGCTACTTCAGAGATTCGGCTATCAGTGGAATCTGCCTGAGATTAACTGTGTTCTGTATGATATATATTGCTGTCTGTTGCCTGGGTTGATTTACGGCTGCTTTGTTTGACCAGATAGTTAAGAGGTTTTGGCTTGAGTCACTGGTGTGACCCTCCACTAGAAGACTCATTTATTTCAGCCTTTGTATTCCGCTATGATCTCATAGTAAGTGCATATAAAGATTTACAGGCTAAAAGGCAAACAGTGCCGCATGACGTGACAGTTGCCGCACTTGCAGGGTCCCACCATCCAGGTCCTGTTAACGCTGGTTTACCTCGGAAGCCGGAGGAATACGGAGTGAGCCAAAATTCCGGCTGGCTCCCGAAGAGCTTGTCCTTCTCCAATCTCCGGCCCCGTGGCGGTAACACAATCTTGTCCGTTTCTGAGGGATGGCGAACGAGAAATGGAATTAAACGCTATAAATAAATGGATCCATTTAAGATGGCTGCCCTTTCCCGGTATTACGTCAGGTGCTTCGTTGCCATGACAACAGCAATTAGCAGGAACTCAGTTTCCAGGCAGGCTGAGGATGTAACTCTGTGCACAAAGTAGCCATAGCAACTGAGGTCAGGCCAAAAGCTCATATCTGTTTTCCTGCTAGCCATGTTGCAAGGCACACGGAACAGGGGGGTGGGGTGGAATGGGGTGGGGGGGGGGGGTCATATGATTAGGCACTGTGATTAAACTCAGAGATTCCTCACATTTTCTCTGCTGGGTGTTGGTAGCTTTTCAGACCCTTCAGGCAAAATGCCGTGATTGTGAAGGAAGTGTGCTACTGCCTGTTACGAGGCATGGGGACCGCGTGAGGCCAGCCATCAGCCACTGCGTCAAATTAAATGAATCCCCATTCATTTTTTATTTTCCATAAGATCAGCCATTAGGGAATCATTCGGACTTTTGGGTATGGTACCATGGAAAAAAAAGCATAATGGATAAAGCCCCCCACCCCCCCAGTGTATGTGGCTAGATATACACCTTCCACTGCATATGAACCTCTAACCATTAATGAGCTCATAGCCATTCAAGGTAGCTTGAATATTCCATTGATCATTATCATATCTGGAACTGAGTGGCGTTTACAGTGAGTGAGTTCAACAAGGAGACTGAAATGTCAGCGACAGCCACCCCACCCCTACACCCCCAGATGTCCAGCGAGCGCCTGAATGTGTTCAATTAGCCTGTGTAACTAGAGGCTGGCTGGACACTTAATCCTACAGCACCTGCTGTATTTTCACAGGTAATCCCAGTTAGTCCTGTCATTGATGGGGGGGGCAGATATCAGAGTCCACAGCTGGTCTCTAATTAGGAGTTATCACGGGCAGAATTAAGGGTAGCTACTAAGGAACCAGCAGAGACAAAGAAAAAGAGAATATCTGAACAAGTGTGACACATCGGCAATTTTTGACAACTTAAAATGTAAAGTGACAAAGTTTCACTGGCTACATTATATGAAGTGCTGTGAAAGTTTTCAGAAAGTGGACCTCCTTTTTGACCCCGTAATGATTCACGCAGAGAGGGTACCTTTAAAAATGAGAACGTGCAGGTGCACGCCAGGTGCGGCTGCCAAACACACCTTCCCTGCTGGGGGCCCTTCACCTGGCATGTGCCTTTATCAGACCAGGTAGAAGCAGTCAGGTGTTTCTCCACTGGAGACGTGGCCCAGTGCCATCCTGGGGGGGGCATCCTAGTGCCATGGGCCCATCACACGGAACAAGCCATTTTTGTTCAAAAGCATGTTTAACTCATTATTTTTAATGGGCCCATTAGCTGGCGAGTAGCGGCTGATTTAAGTGCAGTCCGAGTTTTTTTTTCTGCGGAGACGCTTAATATGGCGCAGTCGAGGAGTAGCAGGCGAAAATCATTACGGTCATTATTTATTTTCTAGCTTATTACGCGGTTCAGGTTAAATGCTTAAGGGGTCTGCAATGCTGCTCCAGAGTGTCCCTTATTCTGAAAGGTTCTTCACTCATTTTGGTAAAAGATGATTATAAATGACATTCTGTTAAAAATAAGGCTTTAATACCTTAGATTTTGCAAAGCATGTATTAATATTAATGTTTAATATATATAAAATATTCATATATATACAATTTTTTAAATGTTTAAATCAAACAGAATAAAAAGTAACAAGCTGGAATGTACAAATAAAAAAATGTACCTAAAATGTAGCAGGCCACCCAGACTGGACACATTAAAGAACACAGGCAAGTGAATCCCATGCAGGCCGCCCGGACTGGACGCATTAAAGAACACAGGCAAGTGACTCCCGTGCAGGCCGCCCGGACTGGACGCATTAAAGAACACAGGCAAGTGACTCCCATGCAGGCCGCCCAGACTGGACGCATTAAAGAACATAGGCGAGCAACTCCCATGCAGGCCGCCTGGACTGGACGCATTAAAGAACACAGGCAAGTGACTCCCGTGTAGGCTGCCCAGACTGGACGCATTAAAGAACATGGGCGAGCAACTCCCGTGCAGGCTGCCCGGACTGGATACATTAAAGAACACAAGCAAGTGACTCCCGTGCAGGCCGCCCAGACTGGATACATTAAAGAACATGGGTGAGCGACTCTTGTGCAGGCCAACCGGACTAAACGCATTAAAGAACATGGGCGAGTGATTCCCGTGCAGGTGGCTTGGACTGGATGCATTAAAGAACACAGGTGAGCGACTCCCATGCAGATGGCTCGGACTGGAAGCATTAAAGAACACAGGAAAGCGAGTCGCATGCAGGCCACCTGGATCGGGCTCGGCTGGGCACTGTAGCCTCGTGCACCTAGGGTTGTGGGTTTGAATCCTGCTCTGGGTGTGCATATACACAATTAAAGGATCAAAGGACCCCAGAAGTATAGCAAATTCTCAAAAAATGTGACTAGTGAGGTAAATATATCCCTCCATTAGTACATACGGCCTCACAATAATACACAGTCATAATAAGTATGCTCACTAGAAGCCCAGTGCAGGCTTCAGGGCTCCTGATTCCCTGAAGCACTTCAAAGGTGGATGGACAGAAATTCACTAGAAGGTTCCTCACAGAAATGATGGACCTGTGATGCCATATAGAAAGGAATTGATTAGCTATAATTCCCTAATTTGCTGGGTAATAATTATAAAATGTGAAATATTGATCCCTAGCCAGAGATTTAAAGCTATGCTGGGAAAGGCGCTATTAAAATGCAGGCACCATCAGTGACAAGTCTGAGCTTTCATTTGTATAATTCGTAATTTGTAGCCCAATTGCTTTCTGGGAATAGCTACATTACTTGCATCTGTCGTTCCACCCTGACCTGGGGCAGTTTTATAACAGAGGCTCAGTTGCTACCTGCCCCCACAAACTCTGCTGTCCATGCAGCAGGCATAAAACAAGACATTTGTGGGTTTAGCTGCATGGCATTTTTGGCTGCACCCTAATGAAGCGACGTGGCATGCACGGCATCCAAGCAAAAGCTGGGGGCAGAGGGAAAGGGGTGACATTTTTGGTCTGCGAGATCGTGGCCCGTTTGTGGAAGGCGTTCTGTTATTGAACTGATCTGCTATTTCAGCCTATGAGGTTTTAGATATGGGGAGAGATTCATGTCTAAAATGAGAAAACACATTCAGTATTTTAAAAAACTTTTAAAAATCTTAACTGTTCATTCTTAAATTGTTTTTTTTCCCCAATATGACCTACAAAAAAGCACAGCAAGGGGGACACACCTCCAGGTCAGAGGGATGAGGAAGGCAGGCTTACAGACACAGGACACTACACTAAACGCATCTCACTTCCACCACCACTGTGTAGCACCCACCTGGTGCTACACAGTGGTGGCCATTCTGTGCCAGTATGCTCACCACACAGTAGCTAAGGTGGTGAAGGGGCAGGAGAGAATTCACCAATCAGATATAGGGGATGATTAGGAGGCCAGATCTGATAGGACCACAGTGGGTCATTTTAGCTAGGGCATCAGGATACTGCCCCTACTCTTTCAAAAGATACCCAGGGATCTTTTATGACCTGAGACAGTCAGGACCTCAGTTTTACGGCACGCCCAAGGAATGGCAGCATTTTTACAGCATGGTGTCCCTGTCACTGCACTGGGGCATTTGGATCCACACAGACCACAGGATGGGCTAACCTGTTGGCCACACCAACACCTCTTCCAGAAGCAAGCCAGCTTTATTAAGTGGTCTCCCATTCAAGTACTGGTCAGGCCAAAACCTTCAGATGGATTACCTCGCCAGAGCTGCAGGTGACATGGCTGCTGCACACCAAAGCCTTCAGAGATGCCATGACCTCCCATTAGGATCGCACGATATTGCACCAGGTTTATATGGTGCATGTGATTATTGTTTTTAAGATTGTTCTACTTTCTTTTTCATGTTTATGTAAAGCACTTTGAATTACCTTTGTGTATGAAATGTGCTATATAAATAAACCTGCCTTGCCTTACTCACTAAGGCTTGAGGGAATTGGTGAAGCATTTGGCAGGCATTTTGGCACTATATGCACTTTACTTGCCCCCACAATTTGGTAACCAGATGAGTAGTATGCCTAAAATATTAATAAGCGTATAATGATGCCCAAAAGTTAATCTGTATAAATCCGGCATATCTTTGTGTTTAACAAAGATCTCTAACATTACACTGACCATTGACATCTTTTTACCTTATCCACAATATCTCCTCTTTTAAAAGATGTTGCGTCTCCCTTTCTTCACCACAAGTACACCAAAGTATAGCATACCAAAACGTGCTCTGCACGTTTTTCATTCTTTTCATTTTGATCCCCGTGGGGAAATTGTCTTCTCACCTCCCCCAACCTTGCTTTCTGTGAGGGCAAGCTTGGCCATGAAGGGCAGCCACCTCGAGGTGCACCCAGGGAGCTGGGGGTTAAAGGCCTTGAGCAAGTTTATAGAAGTTTATACAGATTACTTACTTTTGGGAGTCACAATACACAATTCATTGATATTTTAGGCATACTATTAAGTTGTTTACCAAATTGTGGGTGTTAGCAAATGCCTATATAGTACTGAAAAGCTGCCATCCGGACAAATATTTTACCCGTCATCTAAAGCACTGGTGATTACTGCGCATGCACTATGTAATCGCGCGTACATCACGGTGTGAGATTGTGCAGCCCTACCCACCTTCTCCGTCCATAAGGTCCCAGACAGGAACACAGCACTCAGGATTCACGCTGTCCTGCATCGGATCTTACGGAAAATGACGGGCCAATATACCAGACATCCCCAAAATGAAAATGTCTCTCATAGACAACATGAACGCTCTACACTGGTAGCATGGATATGCAGCTGAGAGCATCAAGAAAACTGGTGTATATTAGAGGCATTTTTCAGGAACATTAGACAGTTTAATGCATTGTACGCACTATCACAGGTTTAGCCAGGACATGGGGTTTCAGCTCCTAATCCTCCCGTAAACACATCTGGCAACATGAGGTCCACACTGTGCAAAGCAAACAGCCAAACAGTGCAGTATAACATCAACATTTAGAAAGCAGCCCTGAGGAATCGCTGCAGTGAGAAACTGTGCTCAGCTTCTCTGTGAAAGACCTGCACTAGAGCAGCCCGTGTCCACCGCGAGGCGCTCCGTGTTGCGCCTTCCCCTACAGAGCCTCACAAAGACCTGCACTAGAGCAGCCCGTGTCCACCGCGAGGCACTCCAGGTTGCGCCTTCCCCTACAGAGCCTAACAAAGACCTGCACTAGAGCAGCCCGTGTCCACCCCGAGGCGCTCCGTGTTGCGCCTTCCCCTACAGAGCCTCACAAAGACCTGCACTAGAGCAGTCCGTGTCCACCGCTAGGCGCTCCGGGTTGCGTCTTCCCCTATAGAGCCTCACAAAGACCTGCACTAGAGCAGCCCGTGTCCACCGCGAGGCACTCCGGGTTGCGCCTTCCCCTACAGAGCCTCATAAAGACCTGCACTAGAGCAGCCCATGTCCACCGCGAGGC
>JAODKM010000020.1:10462713-10482653 GCA_026780845.1 Petrocephalus sullivani
CTTCTTTTTCGCCTTCCCCGGCAGCCCCCAGTTTTTCTTTGTCCCGCCGCCTGTTTTTTCCCCGGGCATGTTTCCAAGGGGCGCACCCCCCCCCCCCCACACACACACACACAGGTTACTGTGCTGCACCCACTGCTCCCCCTTGCCAGCTGTGTGTGACACAGCCCACATACACCTCGCATGGGGGTTTGTGGCTGACGGCCGACCGCATCTGTGGGTGTCGCTCCCCCGCAGTTCAGAGCTCTGCCCCCTCTGGGCTTTAACGCCGTGATGCATGCGATCACTCCCATTGAGCAGACACCGCCATGGCTGTACATGTGCGTGCTCTCCCGGGAGAAGCTGCTCTTCACAGGCTGGCCAATTCCTCACCTGTGTGTGCGTGTGTGTGTGAGTGTGTGTGTGCGTGTGTGTGAGTGTGTGTGTGTGTGTGCGTGTGTGTGTGTGTGTGTGTGCGTGTGTGTGTGTGTGTGTGTGCATGTGTGCGTGAGTGTGTGCGTGTGTGTGTGTGCGCGTGTGTGTGTGGCTTTGCAATGTCCCCACAATGTGATTAAAACCTGCTTTTTTTTGCCTTGTGGGGACATTTTTCTCTTCAAAAGGATAACTTCAATTACATAAAAATCTGTCTGCAATCAAAAAACTAAAAATGTTTGGTTGCTTATGCTTAAGGTTAGGGCCGGGTAGGGGTTAAGGGTGTCACAGTCGGGATCAGGGTTATGCCCCCATAATGAACGTGCATACATGGACGTGCGTGTGTGTGTGTGTGTGTGTGTGTGCGCGTGCACTTTTCCTTGAGCTCCAGCTTTGAAGGCCCACTGTGCAGTGTCTGAGCAGAGAGCGGCGTAAAGCAACATGGGGCCCCGGCGGCCCCCAGGAGCCCGGCCTCGGCTCTGGCTCGGTGGCAATATAAAAGTGATTTCCGCCAAAATCATGTGGTCATTTTGAAGCTAATGCACAGCCTGAAAGCAGGCAGACCCAGGTCAAGTGCTGCAGGCCCCAGGCCTGCTGAGGCTGAATCACCCTCTTGCCCCGGATGGGGCGAGTTACGGGGGGCAGCTGAAGGAGCATTAACGTTACTCACGGCCCTGCGGAAACCACTTTGCCGCAATTTCTGCCGCCTCCAGGCGCAGCCGAAGAGAAAAGTGCACTGTCTGTTCTTCTGTCCGCAATCAGATTTGAGAATGTGGTGCCATGCCTGTGGCCTCCCGTCTCAGCGCCACTTTTCTCCCTTCCTCCTGGCCCAGTGCCCCCTCCGTACCAGGTGACGTGCCTCGCCTTGAAACCGCCAAGGGGTGGCCGAGCACATACCCGGAGAAGCCAGACTTTGCCCCGGATGCGGCAGGGATCCCCGTAGCCTGGGAGAAAATGAACAGATGCGCCGTCTCACTGAACAAAATGAATTACTTATAGCCTTCATAGGCAAATAGGGGCCCCTTAGTGCCGGTTTGTGTAACACTGATACGGACATCTGCCAGCACCAACCCTGCCGCTCCTGCCTGACGCGTAAACAAGCCTTTTATCAGGCCGTTCAAGCCCCACGCGAGCCCCGCGCGGCCGACTGACAAAACAGCCCTCCTGGATAAGCACATGAGACGCACGGCGGCTTCTGTGCCAATTGTAAATATTTGGAAAGAGCCGCTGTACGGTGGTAATAAGCGTTTGTCAGCCAGCATTATGCGTCTGCGAGCGTCTGGAGCAGCGCAAGAGTGCAACATCAGCGGTCCCCGTGCTGCCTCACCAGTCGTAGTCAGAATAATAGTCTCTTAAGTGCTGATCATGGGGCCAGACACCCTGGCAGGACCTCTGACACAGAAAGGCATGCGCCCCCCCCCCCCCCAATCCGCAGGTGTCCATTCTCAGCAATCGCCCATCCAGGTAACGGTTTGTAACTGGGTGGCTTTGGACAAACTGAAGTCTCTGGTTGGCCCAGATGTCATGCCGGGTGAGGAGCACGGCCCAAGCGGGGTCGAAACCCCTGATGCATGCTGGGTCATCGTACTGCACATGCAGCTACACTGCTATAGCAAATCAGACATAGAAATCCATGGAAATCCTGAAAGGCTTAGGGTTACTAATATAGAAGTATTATTATTCACACTGATATCCATCTTTCAAATGCTTCAGCTGGTCAGAGTCACAGGGGACCTGGAGCCTATCCCAGGCAGCACAGGACACAGGGCGCGGATACAGCCTGGAGGAAAAGCCAGTTACATTATTATCAGTGTTATTATTATTTATTGACACCACGATGGCACCTCTTCCATAATTTCTGGCTGTTAGCAACAGGTTTCTGCTGCCAACCTACGTTAGCGACAAGAGAAACAAGGACACACAATGACAGGTCTCTTTAGGAGACCTTCCTGCATGCAAACATCTCCACGGAAACACACGCTCGGGGCACAGGGGCCTTAATACTCATTCATAACACATCCAATTGCTTATTTTGCTATGTTTTAGGCAAAATGTGAGAGGTATAAAGCAGGACATGCAAGGGAGATAAAACCAAAGCATGTTAAGAGCAAACGTTTATAATTACTAATGACTTTCCTCTGTGTCTGTCGAAACATGTTGTCGTTAGAGCTGACGTAAGACAGCAGCTTCTTCCTAAAGCGTGCATGGCCAGAAGGGTGCGAGTTCCTCCATGCGGGAGGAACGGGAAGCCCGACCCAAACTGGCAGCATCTCAGTCTGAAAGGGAACAATGTGCAAGAACACATTCAAATGATGCAGCAATTAGCCGCTTTGTGTAGTTTTACGTAATATATTATTTTCGTTGATTCAATATCAATCATCCCCAGAAAAACAGTGCCTTCATTTATTTATCATTTAATGTAATTGTGCTTTGGATACTATTTATCATACACTTTAACAAAAGTTGCATCTTTGTGAATTATTTTGCATAAATACTGTTGTACATATTTGATGGTGCACGATGTCATTGCGAACTTGAATGTGGTTTAGGCAAAACCTCCATTAACATATATGTTCTTCCAGCTATGGATGCGTTAGAAGGTGGCAGGTCTGTGCAAAGAGGAGCTGCATCAGGACCGTCACACCGGTCCCCATGTTTGGGGAATGATCACGTCAGGGTAAAGCCGGTGACCCTGTCTGCTCTCCAGGTCACAAGGAGTCCACAGGGGGGATGTAGCTACAAGTACATGGGGGCCCCCCTCAAAAGCAGACTGGACTGGGTGGAGAATATGGTGGCACTGTAGAGGATAGGCCTCTTTCTGAGGACAGCTCACCACTGTGGCACAGAGCTCTGCTGAGGAAGTGTCATCAGTTCACGTGACGCCGAAGTCTTCAGGAAGCTCAGCTCCATCACAGGACCAGGGTACAGCTAGAAATGTCACCTTGAGCCCGACACCTTCATCAATCTGGAGCAATACAGGTCCCATGTACATTGGGTGGGGGGTGATGCAGTAGATTTGGCCACATGAGTACCCAACTGTAGGTCTTGGGGCCTCTACAAAGTACTGTGCCCCCTCAAGGCCAAAGTTATACATGTCCCTCTGATGCACTGGCACAGGACTGACCCTGAAACATCTGGAGGGTGTCACAGATATAAAAATTACCTTTTAAAATTTAAATTGGCGTTTTAAATTGACTGAACGTTCTTAATTGACAAAATCATTCACATTTCGACAGGGCTGGACTAGTTCTCTGGCACACCCTATCTGTCAGCAAAATTTATTGTGGGACCTTCCCCCACTGGAAAAATTTACCATAGGGCCGTAGGGGCCCCCAAAGTCCAGGGCCGATTTTTAATCGGAGCCATGCTATGCTTTTAGACCATCCCTAACCAACGACTGCCTTCTAATTTTGCTGAAACAGATCAGCCTGTTTGAAGAAGTGCTTTGCTTAAGGGCTGCATATGTTTGTGAAACATAACACAGGCAGCGTGAGGGCATTCAGGAGCTTCAGGAGCGTTCGCTTCGTCAGCCCTAATTGGTTGTCAGTAACCCAACTGAACAAGAGCGTTTATCACCGAAACAGGTTCTCTGAAAACACCATCTGATCAGACAGCCTTGTGTTTTCAACCTGCCGCCACCTGCAAATAACTCTGCATTTTTTCCCCGGAGGTTTGCCATGACGCTTTTCTGCCCCGTTTGTATTCCAGGTGAAGGAGAGAGTTGTGTGTAGGCTTCTTCTTACAGGCAGCACGGGTGCACTGTGACCATCTCCTCCGCCTGTCACTCGACCCTGCGGCATTCTGCTGCCTCACATCACTGCCAACACACTGTAAATAAGGAAGTTTTCAGATGGCATTCCCACAACCCCCAATACGCTGCTCCCATGTGGGCAGCTGCTTGCCCCCCACCCACTGGACACCGGACCAGCTCTCCCTAGTTTGGCAGAAACATTGAGATTCCTCAAGCTTCTCCTTTTCCAATCTCTCCCACACATGAGAGCTGTGTCTTTCCCAATAAATATGAATCCCTGTCTAAATGTAAACGAACAAATTATAAAATATTTTACTACTTTGTGCAGTAAAACGTGATTCGCTCTTTTATGGCCTACTGCAGAAGATCATTTGAAAAATGTGTGTCAGAAAGACAGATTGCAAAAAAGCACGGGCAGAAAGAGACCGGATCGATTCAGAGGTACTCGTTTCGCTCGAAACCGAAATGCACGGTTTAACCGTTTCTCATTACGCTGTATTATTATTATTATTATTATTATTATTATTATTATTATTATTTTAGCTATAGTGGGCATGCCGTCTCCAGCGGGTCCCCGGGGACTTTTGTTCTGAAAGAAGGGTGGTCTCTCTCCCTCCGTGCGATGACCTCATGGACCGCTGTGAAATTGACAGGCCACCTGTGGGACGAGCGCCGCTTTAAAGAGGCAGGGCTGTCGCTAAAATTGCAGCTGTGGCTTTTGTTTCAGCACATGGCATAAAGGGGGGCTGTCATCTCCAGCGAAGGTTTCTGCTGCGAGCAGCCGGCACGAAGACGGAGACATACAGACACCCAGAAAAGCACGATTTGTTTTTTTTTTCTTCCTCTCTCTCTCTCCCCCTCTCTCTCTCTTTATTTTTCTAAATGATGACAGGGAGAAAGGCAGCGTTAAAGGACGAGGGGATAGAGAGAAAGGACGCCCGAGAATGGGGGAGGGGAGGGCGCGCGTCCATGTGATTCGCTTTGCGTTTTATCCCAACACCGTCCTTTCGCGATCATCACAAATCAGATCGACGCATCTTCATCCCACTGAAGATGCGCCACGAATTTCCCACCGGCAAATAACTTACAAATAAATACTGGCTACACCAGCGACGAGAACCAGCCGAATACGGCAGGTAAGACAATATTCTCATTCCAGAAATTATTCCCAGCACCACATTTTTATATGCAAGTATAATTTAGTAGATTTGCAGGATTAGATTTTAGTGGCCATGCCTTTCGAGTGAATATCTGTATCCTCTTCGGTTCTGACATCCTTGCAAACACGAAAGAAGGTGCAGTGTCGAAGTTCATGATGGAAAGGATGCTGGACAGAGCAACAAGTAGAAAGCAGAAGTTGTTCGATTCACCTCTGATATTTAATCCTTTATTTAACCCGCATGCTGGAATTCTTGAGCCTTATTGAACTTGTGTTATTTTTCATATCCTCTATATCACATATATGCAAAAACGAACTGCATAGTTGCAATGCGTATGCCTGTGGAAGCAGAAATAATGGACAGTGTATTTTACATTACCATACATTGCAATCTAATATATACGTATACTGTTAGGAATTAGGTGACCTTGTGCAAGGAACCATTTGTAATCATTACTGTCTGTGCATGGCGCCATTAAAATAAACGTATTAATGCCATGACAATGGATCAAGGCCTCTATTGATTATACCAAAGGCACCCCCACAAAACGTGCCTGTTGTATTTATCGAATGACAGTAATTTGATTTAAAAAGTACTTTGTTATAGTTACCCTTGACAAATTCAATATCGGCCCTCTCGGCCGAATCCACGTGTTTTCTGTGGTATATCACATGATGTCCTTGTGAACTGCTCGTTGTCACTTTTCCCCTCAATATGTCCTAAATATATAGCGAGCCTGAAAGACGTGGCCGCTCGGTGAGCAGGCGCCTTCCGCGCTCTGGATCCAGAGGTACCGGCGTGCGTGTGTGTGCAAATGCCCGTAGTGTGCAGCTGTGTGTGTGTGTGTGTGTGCAAATGTCCGTTTGTGTGACTGTCCGTGTGTGTGTGCAAATGCCCGTGTGTGTGTGTGTGTGTGTGTGGGTGCGTGCGCGTGTACAAATGTTCGTGTGTGTGTGTGTGTGTGTGTGTGTGTGTGTGTGCAACTGCCCGTGTGCGTGCAAATGCTCGTCTGTGTGCAAATGCTCGTGTGCCTGCAAATGCTAGTGCGTGTGCAAATGCTCCTGTGTGTGCAACTGCCCGCGTGCCTGCAAATGCCCATGCCGAAAATCCCTCGAGTAGTTGCAGTAGTAGTAGAAATTCGGGCAAAGAAAATTCCTGTCACGTTTTATGGTAATAGATTGAGTTGTTAGTCTTCACGGATGATTACATTTTTATTTTCTGGGTCAGCAAGCTCCTACGTTGTTTGTATTATTAAAGTTATGGCTTCTAATATTATTAAATCTGAAAAAATTAAAGGAAACCGTCATGGCAATAAAAACCCCAGGGTAAATGGTCTGCCTACCTTTAGTCTTAAATCTATAGAACAAACTTCGTTGAGTCAAAATCAAACAAACGCGCGTGTAATGCCCTTAAAACGTGAAATAATTAAATACCGCGTTGATATGAACTGTTTTTCGTAGGAATTATAGCGGAATTCGAAATATGAACAAGCACACCGGGGTATTCCAGCAAACAGACACACAATCTCGCAATTATACTCATTTTGATTATGGTTCTTGGGTAAATTTCAAAAAGCATTTTACTGATTGATTCATTGATAATAATTCCCAACAGATTTTAGCCAACGACGTTGCCGATATTAGCTGTATTATTGACGGGGTACGACTCGGATAAAACGGAATTTAGGCTGTTATTTATTATTATTATTATTATTATTATTATTATTATTATTATTACTGTTGTTGTTCCTGTTCTTCTTCTCCTTGACATAAAATGCAACGTTTTCATTTTTAATTAAAACAATTAAAGTTTAAAAAGAAATGTACAAACAAATATTTTATACTTTTAAATCTTGAAATTTTACTGCATGGCTTTATTGGCCTTGTTATTTAATCTGACAGAATGACGGAGCGGCTGGCCTTAGAGCCCTTCCATCAGGGGGGCGAGAACGCCGCCGGCTCGCCGTCCGTCTTCAGCACCACCGCGTCGGACAGCTCCCGTTACGCCGCGTAGCATAAGAAACCTCGTGGTAGTCGCTTGCAGTAAGCCTAGGTAGGTAATCAAGTTCCCTGGGCTATTTTAGTAAATTAATGATTTATTTGGAACCCGATACGCCCTCCCCCACGCCTCTTCGAAACGACGCTGGCGCCCGCACACCCGCGCACCCACGCAGCCTGAAATCTGGCCGCCTTAGCCGGTGTGGTACACATGGAAGGTGCCTTGTTAGGTGGCCCGGTGTCGAGCCAGGTATCCTGGGTCTCGCATACCGGATGCGTAATGCTTAAAGTGCTTTTTGGCCAGAGAAGACCAACTGAAAATGTAAATTGTCTATTTAGCAGAAGTTTTCAGTTGTTTCTTTTTTTAATTTTTACATTAAAAGTTCTCGTTGTGTTGGCGTCGAGAGTCTGGAGTGTGCTGCATTTCACCGGAATCCTCAAGTGAAATTAAAATACTAACAGAATAAGCTTTCGCCTATCTGACTAATCCGCAAAGGCGCCATTAGGGGGGTAAAAGTGGCTTTTTATATTGCATTCTTAAATGGGAAAATGATAATAAATGCTAATCAAACAAACGGATAAAGGGTACCAACAGCTAGGAGTGAACTTCTTTCCGAAAATCCAGTCAAAATTTAATAGTAATATTTTAGTCTCTCCTAGACGAGTAGCGTTGCAATTGTAAAAAGTAAGACAGTCTTCTGAATTTGACCCTGATCGATGTATTGTGGTGCTGGTGATATGCGCTCAGAATTTTCCGGTATAATTACGACGAGTCGCATGCAATGTTTATTTCCTCAGGCATGAATCTAAGTAATTGACTTTGCGGAAAAAATGACGGATACATTCGATGTAAACGCAGGAATAAAAGCAACATTTTTAGTTGTTTGTTATCGAAGAGGATTGCATGCAGACATTGGAACATTTCATCAATTTCTTCATGAGGTCAAATATATTATGTCAATGTAAGTATAAGGGGACGATTGCGCATCTTTTCTCTCTTAAGGATTATTTAAAAGATATTTATTGGCACGTATTTAGGCGATGCTGACGTGTTTTCCCCCAGATTGACTGTTTAGTCTGTTAGATATTTGAATAGATTGCTTTAAGAGGAGACGGGCTGTGTATGAGTGAGTTCTATAAAGGCATCATCTTCAGGCATATTTATATCTCGTCCAAAACGTGTTTCGCTACATTGCGAATGATCGGGAATATTCCTGCAGCATTCAGAAGTAGGTTTAGTGGTTTGTGGGTCTATGCAGCAGCAGCAGCATTTGGTTGCAAAATTTGCCGCTGACCTGCTTCCGTCCAGCGGCACGGGAGGCGGCTGGAGCGCCGCGCCGGAGGCTCGCAGGCGGCCTTCGGGCCGGGCCCCTCCGTGGGACTGCGCACCCTCGCCGGGCGCCGGCGCAGTCACTGACAGGCTGAGGAACGGTCCCGCTGGCAGACAGACTCTTGCTGAAATCTTTGTTCCTTCCACTTCAGGGAAAACGGGAGCCGCATCCTTATTTGCTTGGCTGACGATTTAGAAGATCAAATCTTCTATTCTTTTACTGCCTTGTAGGGAACCAAATGTATCCAGGTGGATGTTTTTTGTGCAACACATAGAATGACTTTTCATGGCATTATAATTCCATGGAAGCATATTAAGCATTATAATTCCATGGAAGCATATTTTCATAACAGTCTAACAAATTGTTAGGGGTGCTATTTGCTGCCCTTTTAGGATAGCATCACTCCTCCTCTTGTGCTCTGGATGGGACCTCATTGTCCCTTTGGAGGATAATTACATATTAATTATTGTAGGAAAACAGACCCAGATATGACCAGGAGGTGGGGAGACACACAGAGACATACACATTCATGGAGGCCTTCCCAGAATGCCAAGACTGGGTCATGGTGTCCACTCAGCACTGGCTGGGCTGGTGAGAGAGGGGCCCGTTGGCAGAACTGAAGCAAAACACAGGGAGCCATAGCAGCTCCGTGATGGGAGGGGCCCAAGTGGGGCACACAGTGTCAGGCCATGTGACTCTGCCAGGGGCCCCGGGGGCATCGAGGGGGTGATGCCTGAAAATAAGGGGATGACTTGATCCTTTCAGCAGGGATGACCAGTCCGCACATGGCGGCACAAGCTTTACTACAGAAATCACTGCTATTAAATTCACAGCATATAAATGTTATTTATTATAGATAAATATATAATAAATAACAGAATAAAATGTGTCCCACAGAGTTTTTAACATTTTCAGTGATTCCCAAATGCTGCAAACAAAGTCAAGATAAGTCATTGCAGTAATGACTTAAAAACCTCCAGTCTCCAATTACATTATATAAACTGTCAAAAGTGTCAACGTCCTGGATGGCAACAAGTAGCCAGTGAGCTTTTGAATGCAGACACAGCAACTGCCCGGCCTGCTGGATTTGGAGCCGAGTGGCTAGATGTGCCATTTGTGTGCTGTGTTCCAGGACCTTTGCTCGTAGGTCACTGGTGTTCCGTAGTTGGGGGTTTCCTCTGGAGGTAGAGAGACCCCAGCTGTGTTCACAGACAGAATGCTCCTCTTGAGATGTTGAAGGAGCCGTGCCTAGCAACAGCCCAGATAAGGACTGAGGGAGTTACTGTACTGAAAGATTGTAAAACTAAATCACAGGGAAAGAAGTGGTGTCCGGAAGCCGGGTTTCAGGTGCATCCAAGCAACCCAAACGTTCTGTTCCAGCCAGCACCTACTTTTCAATCTGCATGCTTTTTGTCCCTGGCAGACCCACCGCGACCTTTCCCTGCCACTTTGTGTATCTGATGTTCAGAGTGCTTCATGCCGCTTCTACTTTAGCCTTACCGCATTGTCCATGCTTATGTTTTAAGATCCCTGACAGAACAAGGAGCAAACGCAGTGTTCTCTGGAAACCCCGAACTTCCTGACAGCAGCAATGTAAGTAAATTCAATGCAGTAAATCTTTCATTCATTTTTATTTTTTTTCATCGGCGTGCATCTGTACCCAAAAATGCGACTGGAGTTCTTGAGCCCAATACGCACCATACAGAACCGCGGGTCTTTATTTCTGACCGGGCTAATTTTTGGTTGCGTTGGCAACAGGCGCTCAACAGGAAGTGGCTGCACAGATGGAACAGGTGTGGCGTCTGGGCGCCGTCCTCGCGTTGCTAGGGCTTTCTGTACAAATCCGCACTCGGATACACAAAGGGCGGCACAAAGCCGATGCCAGTCTAAAAAAAAAAAATAGTGCAATTGTCAGGAAGCAGGAGGAAGAGCATTCGACCCAGCGTTAGGGGGGAGGGGGGCGGGGGGGGGCGTGATCCCAGGCTGAGTTGTGGAGCGGTGCCCAGCAAGGGGTCTGAGTCATCCCACCCCCCAAAACAACCCCTCTGCTCACTTACTCCCCCCCCTCAGGGGGTCAGAGCACTAAGCCCCCCCGCCAAACCAGTGCTTACCCACCTGCCTCACCATGGGAGCAGAAGTCTTAGATCCTTCAGAAGCATTGTAAGCAGTCCACTCTGCTTCCATTAAAGATGGCTGCCCCCCCACCCTACACACACAGACACACACGCGCGGCTCTGTTATTCCCCCTGCAGTCGCCCTTCCCTCTCTGCTGCACATGCAGTGGTGCCTTTAGAGGCATTAGCGCATGAGGAAATGCACCGGGGACCGTCAGTGTGGCTGCTGTGACCTATGCCACTTGTTTGTGAAACACGTGAATTAGCAGCTCAGGCTTCGATTAGTCAAACGGCTCCTTCTGCTCCTGCCGGCGTAAAAAAGATGAAGGATTTATGGTGGAGAAAAAATAACTGGGAAAAAAAACATTTGTTACTGTGACAGTGGGTGGATGCGTGTGACCGGATTTTATGTGGGATTCTTTAACCGCATGAGGAAGTTCTTGGTGAAATAGTAAGTGTCTGCAGCCAAGCACGGCCACGGCAGAGCAAGAGGAAGCCCGTCTCCACAGTACATTCCATACGACTGGCAGGGGGGTGACGAGCAGAGAGAGGCAGGAAAAACCGGGACCCATGCGACCCTCCGATGCCTGCAGTGCAAAAAGAAAGAAAAAAAAAGAAAAAGAAAAGGCCGCTCCCCAGAGGGGTGCTGGGAGAACAACAGTGCTTAGCTAATTAAGTGTGGCTAAGCTAGCCCCAGTAAAAGCAATTAGCACAAATCATAGCGTCTCACCAGCCTTCATTACTGAAAATCTGTCCGCTTTGCTGACTGACGGACTCGCTCTCCCGTCACACTTAGAGCAACAGCAAGCCCGTCAGCTATTACCACATATCGCACCTTAGTCGGCGATGAATGACGTAAAAATACGTGCGGCCCTGCATTCATGTCTCATTCGTGCCGAGCCACTCCACCAGCCATTTAGAGAGAGACCTAATCTGGGCTGACGCGTGAAAGACTCTTGGACTATGCCGAGCTTCTCTGCTAAACACATTTGCTGTCATTAATTCTGCTTGGTGCCGGTGACTGGCACAGAGTCCGGCGTCTGGACTCTGAAGGGGGTGTGGCTTACGGAGCTGGGCTTCCCTCGCAGAGTGTCCCTCTGACATTTTGGTGGAGATTGTGGAAAGCCACTTCCTCCGTCCGGCAGCTCAGCATCTCTTCCAGGAAGAGAGGGGAGTCGTGAAGCCCGCACTTCCCTTATTTACATTGCTCACCAAACCTCCACCTTCCCGCAATATAAAGGGAATTTTCCCATTAAGATTATCAGCATTTTAAAATAGAGCAGCTGTATCTTACAAAGGAGATTATCTTTTACCCTCAAGGTAGCAGGGATAACTGATAACAGTGGAGATTCACCGAAAGACAGTGGTCTAAAGTTACTGGCACGTAGAATATTGTAATGTTTGTCAACAGATTGCTTGTGTTTGTTACTCAAATAATATTGCATTTACGATAAATGGATGTTTAAAAGTGCCTATTCGCTCTTATTTAGCAAAAAGCATGTAAAGGAGGCTGGACCGCTTTCTGATCTCTGAAGAGCACATTCCTGTCAAGGCAGGGAGTAGAAATCTCAAGCATGGTAAGCAGGAGTCCTCTCCGGGGGGAATTCAGTCACAGAGCCAGCATGGTTGGCACAGCTCCTAGCTTCGCAGTACAGCTAACAGGGAAATGCAAAGTGGGATCTGTCACTCATTAGCTATTTCATCTCATTTCTTGTGAGGAGGAGAGCCACGGCCTCAAACGCACCACCGCCGTGCCCCCCAAATTTGATGTGGATATTTGTTGCTTTGCCAGTTTTGTGGTTTTTATTGTTAAAGGCACAAACAATTCCCCAAAATGTGGATGGTAATTTGCGTGCATGGTGGTTAAATTAGCCCGTTGCTGTCTTCAGAGGCTCAGATGGGTCCCGTGGATGCTGGGTGCCATCGGTGTATCATGGTGCATTGTGGAAGTTCAGGAACCACCCTAATAGAGAAGGTTAAAGCTCAGGATCACCTCTGAAGTTTAAGTTGGGCTCCAGAATGTCGTTCATCCCCACCTTCCTTCCACCTGTGATGGAAACAGGATATGAGATTGAGGAGTGTGAAGCAATTATGCAAATCGACCCTCGGTCAGCCCTCCACGATCTGCCATGGGGGGGTCTGGTGCCATGGCGTTGGGGGAGGAAGCATGAATTTTAATGAAATATAGACCCTACCTTGAAGTGCAAATTCATACCACGGATTTAAACGTCCATGCGACTTCATAAGTACGCGATGATGTGAACATTTTTCTAATTAAAAAGGAAATTATTTGAGTTCGGAAACGACCAGCCGTGTCCCTTTAAGGTATGTCCACTTTATCCAAGGGAAAATGAGAAAAGACACCTGAACGTTAATTATTACTGTGTGTCTATCGACTGGGGGGGGTGGGCTAATTAAACAAATAATTTTGCCATGAGGCATTGGCACTTTAACGGAGAATTGGTCTTCATTTAGCCGACACAGGGACGGAATTTGAAGTTGTTTCCCATTGCCGAGACACTTTTCCACATCTCTAATTATACGAACTGAAAGGCACCCATCTCAACCGGAGAGCATCATTTAATGCACTTTAATAATGCATTACTATTCAGAGTCGGACTATAATTTCTAGCAAGAGGCCGACTGGAGGTAAGAACGGGCTGCTACAGGCCGGCACCACTTTGCTCTTCCTCTTTGTCCATGAATCATAAGTAAATATATAAATACATGCAGAGTCAGACTTTCCCCTGGCAAAGGCGTCACCTGTATTCAAGCGGACAGAGCGACCGATTTTAGCTAATATATTTTTAAATAAGAAAAACACATTTGATCCAAGTTAATTTTCCCTTCACAGTCAGGCTTCTAAAGTAATATATTACCGGCCTAAGTTACTAATGACCCTTCCCTTCAGAGCAGAGAATTGTGTTGTCACTCACTACAATGGCCGCCTGTCACGATTCCAGCCCATTGTCAGGGCCTCTTTGTGTGTGCTAGTCCAAGCAGGGCCTTATACAAAATGAATGGGCGTAACCCAAGCCATCGACGATCAGAGTGGCCCAGTGTAGCCGCTAGCCCCCACGGCATTGTCAGGTGGGGGCTGGACACGCACACGTGTGCCGGCAGCGACAAATGACCAGACAGGCATGGAACATGCAAGCATTTGGGCACGCAGCAGAAGGAGCAAGCCCCTGCTGCTCTCAGCTGCTCTGTCTTCACGATGGATATCTGCAGCTACTCCTGTGGAGTTCGGCTGCCAGGTGGAAAGACAGCGGCCGGCGCAGCTCGTGTGAGTTGTCATGCAGGTTCGAAATGAGACAGACTAAGGAACGCATGGGGGAGAGGTTAATTTGCACATTTTTGAATTTTTTAACAGGCATAAAACTGACCACCTACACTAAAGAGCAAGCCGATTCTCCAGTATCAACCCTGATAAATATACTTGTATTTTCTGAAAAGTAGCAGTGAAAAGCTCAGGGGCCATGAACGGGAGTATGTAATGCTCTCCGTGGGAGCTGACAAAGGGCTCAAGGCCTCTCTGCGCCTTCATTGAAACACTCACGCTTTTGGCCGATCGCACGTACCAGACGGCTGCGTTTGTGCGAGGCGTAGGCAGGGCTCACACATGGGCTTGTGTCAGGCTCCAGGTGAGAGGGCCAATTCATTCCCCGCCTCTCACACCACGGCGTGTCCCTAGAAGGCCACCGTAGGGCCGGGGACTGCAGCCAACAGCCCACACACGTCCTTCTCCGTCAGTTACATCTTTCCCAGATGGTGTCTTCATCCTGGCTGCTAATCGAAACAGCGTTTAAACGCATCGTTAGCAGCTCTTGACTTCCCTGTCGAGCGTCTCGACTCCTAGATGCCTTCCAGCGGCATGTCGCTCTCACGCGAAATGGCGAAATGAACCGTTAAACAGGCACATGGGTACGTTCGCAGCCACAGGTCAATCTGTACATTTCAGCTCTGTTTCCGCTGCTGAAACAGGCCTGATAGGTCTGTCTGGTCATGTGACAGCCATAAACATCGTGTCTGACCTGATCTGTCTGATCTAGCCAACAAAGGCTGGTGGATTTCGAATGGATTCCCTGTCCTTTTCATCACGCTTACATCTGGTGTAAGATTTGTGGGCCGTCACGTCGCCGTGGATACCTGCGTGTCTCCGGCTGTATTGGATGGACACTACTCCGCTCGCCACCGGTGTCCTTCACAGCACGGGCTGGTCTTCGGCACAGGGTTCTGCATCTCCCTGGGTCACCCCCTTCCCGGAAATCTGCTTTATTAAACTGGAAGCCCAGTGATTAAATCAGCTGCATCCTCCAATTTCCTGGGACTCAGTGTATCTGGAGGGAGAGGACGCAGGTGACAGCTTCTGGAGATGAAAAGGCAGAGGCAGTGGCCGGCGGGAGCCACTCTCAGAGGGGGCATGCAGATGCCAGACCCTGTGGCTTTATGGGTGGAAGGTGGACAGTGGGGAAGATTTTAGCTTCCACGGCTAACCAAAGCCTGGATGGCAGTTTGACAGACCCACTGATGATGCCCAAACACCAAAGCAGGGACACATTCATACAAACATTATAAAGTTTCACTTGTTGAAACATATTACGCTATAAACATTCCCCCCTTCATTACTTTTGCAATCCACTCTAAAAAAAGTCCTGTGATGAGCCGACGCCATGCACCCTTGCCGCGTGCCGCCCTGGACAGGCCCCCCTGGTGAGCTGGCACCATGCACCCTTGCCGCGTGCCGCCCTTGACAGGCCCCCTGGTGAGCTGGCACCATGCACCCTTGCACCCGGTGCGGGATGATGACTGAAGGGATATGCGGGAGCCAGAATTGCAATAACAGGTGCTGGAGAAAGCTGGAAGGACAGAGGAGTCGTGACCCGACGGTAAGCGATCTGAAGCTGCCTCTATGACACGCCGGCAGAGCGGCAGACGAGGTTCCACCTTCAGCAAAGAAACTCACCATTACATTAATCACCGTGCACCACAGTCAGTGCTTGACTTCAAGCGAGACGTTTCATTCCGCCCGTGCCGCTTCGGCCCTGGACAATGTGGAAGACTAGTGATTTTGTTGTTTTAAATGTGAATCCTTGACAACAAGTCACAGTCTACCTCACGGTCCAGGGCCTGTGCACCCCCGAGGCCTGTGCACCCCCGAGGCTTCCCCCGAACGGAGCAGCGAGGGCCTCTTCCAGGTCAGCCGGCCTCCGGGGACACCAGGGGCAGCCATCACTACAGTAATATGTGCATCTGTTCCGCTCCTCTGTCTTCTAGCTACTGTTCGAGACTCACAATAAAATCAAACAGGTCGTCTTTTTAAACCAATGTCTGTGTATTTTTGATGTCTGAATTTCTTTCAGATGCTATCGACTGTCAGAGGGTCGCATGATCTCGCACAAGCTTCTCCGTCTTCCCCTGTGAAAAAAAAAATGATATACAATAAATAAGCAGTAATAAGGAATATTTTCATGACAGGTCACACTCATGTCAATGATATTTCCACATATACAGAAGGCCATAGATGGATATGTATTTAAATTAAATTAAATACACTGGTAATCAGTGGCATGCAGAGAGGGGCAGGTGCTGAAAAAGGGGGTCGTGGCCGGGTGGGGTCCCACTCAGGAGACTTTGTGTGATGGTCAGTTATCGACAAAGAGCACTTGGAACATCAAAAGGTCGAGCACTTCCATTTGTTCAGGTGAAAAGGGACAGGTGCTCCCCCAACTACCCCCTCCCCCGACACACACACACACACACACAAACACAGAGACAGACACACACACGCATGCACAGCCTCAGCGTACCTATCTAAATGGGGACCTTCCATTCATTTCTATGGGAAAAGCCCTAATCCCAGTCATGACACCCTTAACCCCAACCCAGCCCTAACCTTAACCATAAGTAACCAACACAAATACAAGACTTTTGGCATTTTTACTTTTTTGATTCCATTCACAGATTTTTATAAAATTGAGGTTTACCAAATGGGGACCTACTCAAAAGTAGGGAAATTTCAGGTTTTACCAGACTTTGGGGACATCTTGGTACTCAAAAGTGATCTATACAAGAACGCATACACACACAAACACAGAGACAGACACACACACACAAATGCGCACACACACACATACACAAACACGGCGACAGACACAAACACACAAATGTGCGCATACGCACGTAGACATACACACATAAACACAGAGACAGATAAACATGCACGAACACAAACACACGGACAGACACACACACAAACATGCACACACTCATGCACGCACATGCATTCACACACACATGCGCGCACACTCATGCACACACATGCATGCAGATGCATGCACACACACTCATGCACGCACACACACACAAACAGCAACGCACACACTCATGCACGCACACGCATGCACACACAGATATGTCTGCTGTTGATACATATGACACCTGCTTCCACATACTGTATCATTTTTGGCCTCTTTACAGAAAGCTCATTTAGGCCATAAAAATGATGTCTGCTGCTTTCACCTCATTTAGCTACACAGAGTATGAGAACAGTCTCTGCTCACAGGTCCATGGAGGCCCATCACAGCGTCTTTAAATGGCTTTAAACCAGCGCTGCTGTATGAAATGCGCTGTGTGATGCGGCATGATTAAATTAAGAAAGCGAGGCCATCGTGTATTTACATCCCCCCGAAAGGCAGACCAAAGGTGCGTTTGACTTATTCAAAGGAGGCAAGGCCATGAAGCTGAATACAGGCACTGCTAGAGCCATAAAACATTTTTCTGTGACTGACTATGCAGCACAGAAAGTGAACAATGAGGAGTGGGTGTTACCTTCAACTCCCGGAGAACACTGTAGGATGTTTCCATGGATACAGCATGGCAACCCTTTCTGAATCACCTATCTCAGCCTTGGACAAGTCAGCGTGGAATAGTCCCCACGACCCTGCATGCCCTTGAGGGGGTCATTGCTGGGCGAAAAGTCCCTTCCCGTTAGCAATTAAAAATGCACTTCTTACAAAACTTCCCGGTCCACCTTTGCATAGATGATTACTTCAGCTGATGAAACTTTGGATTTCCTGACAGCCTGTTAGGAATGTGGGCAGAGGCGATGCTCAGTAGGGTCAGAATGTTCAGCCAGGGTTTACTGATTGCTACAGTTTAACGGCGTTATTCCAACATGTTGTGGTGTCATTACAACTGATTGGTGGCCTCTGTATGTATCACCCTGACTGCACATCTCTATCGCTATCATTAAGCGTGTCCAGCATATAAGCGCGATCAGCAAATCAGACTAAACATTATGTCAGCTGTAAGCCGAATTCGGCCACGCCCCTCCTGGAATAGGTCTCCGGGTGCAGCCAGCCTGTTCCTACAGATCACCTGTGGGTGAAAGGCCTCGGCTGCATGAGGCAGACGGTTTTCACACACAGAGGTCATAGCGGAGCATGCCGCCGGGCAGGTGAAGGCTCGAAGGCCCATGCACTGAACCTCGAGGCATATCATTCACTCTTTGCCCGCACCCACATGAAAACTCCACTGCCGTGACATGCACGTGTGAATCACACCACCTAGACCCTGAAATAACAGCAATGTCCTTACCTAACTCTGCATGTAAAAGGAAACACCTTAACATTTACTAGCAGCAGGATAGCATATGGACACATGTCTGATTGTTTTAGCTTACCATACATGTAGTATATTGACTTTAATATCTAAATGTTTCATCATATTCTTACATACATCCTTCCATCCATATCCCAAAGGCACTTTCTCAGTAAAGCCTATAGAAACGTTCAGAATATAAACCAGTTACATACCATAACATCCTTATTTTAGCTAGCTAATTCAAATTAGTTTGCCAACTGATGCCTAGATCAGTCCCAAGGAAAAGCCTCTGAGAAGAGTTTGTTTGACCTTTATCATGCAGCACAGGGCAGGGTTGGGGATAATCCTGCCCACTTGTTGGAGAGCACCCCCTGCTGCAAAGGAGAGAAGGATGCTCAGCCATTAAAACCTGCACTTGCAGAGGCCAGAGAATCTCTCTGAATTTCCCAAGATCTCTCTCCTGCTTCTACATAAAAGACAAGCACCATTAAAGAGGCCATATCTTCATGTCCCTTTCCATATTTCTGCCCTCCAAAATCAGAACATTCAAACTGCAAGAATTGAGTTAATATAGGTAACGCTATTTATAACAAACATCAAGCTACGATTTAAAGGAACAGGCATTATGAATTAATGGAAGGCACACAATAACGAGCATTCTGAGTAGGGGGGGGGGGGGGACAGTGTCTTATGTGTGGGGCACAGCTCGAAGCAGCTGCTGGGGCAGAGGGGAAGGAGGACTTCACACCAGACCAAAACCAGCTGGACTTCCTGCCTGCCGCGGGCTGTCCCCGCCTGGAAGAGCCAAGCCGGCTCACCATCTGAGAAACGAAGGAGCGGAGCGTGTAGGAGGGAGGCAGGAGCTGAGTAATGGAGCACAGGCCACGCTCCCTCCTCTTGGCGGCCATCCTGGGACATACAGCAAGGATGAGCCCCACGGCACCCCTGCCCGCCGCTCCCAGTCTGACGTTAACAGAGGTGAGCAGGGACCTTGCTCTTTCCTGCGGGTGATTAGAGGCATTACATTAACACTAAGCTCCTCTTCTTACTCTTTGTTTTCTTCTGGCTTCCATTGCCAATGCAATAAATGACAAGAATAGCATGAAAAAGAGAAGCACACACAGTGTAAGAGATATACAGTGAGAGAAACAGCATGTGAATGACGCAGTGAGGTACCCAGTGTAACAGATATACAGTGAGAGAGACCCGGAGGTACACAGTGAAAGAGGTATACAGTGAAAGAGACACAGTGTGGTGAATGACGCAGCGAGGTACCCAGTGTAAAAGATATACAGTGAGAGAGACACAGTGTGTGAATGACACAGTGAGGTACCCAGTGTAACAGATATACAGTGAGACAGACCCGGAGGTACACAGTGAAAGAGATATACAGTGAGAGAGACACAGTGTGGTGAATGACGCAGTGAGGTACCCAGTGTAAGAGATATACAGTGAGAGAGACACAGTGTGTGAATGATGCAGTGAGATACACAGTGAAAGAGATATACAGTGAGAGAGACACAGTGTGGTGAATGACGCAGTGAGGTACCCAGTGTAAGAGATATACAGTGAGA
>JAODKM010000020.1:10508242-10519038 GCA_026780845.1 Petrocephalus sullivani
GAGCCAAACCGTACTGAACCGTGTCGTACCGTACTATGCAGTGGAAAAGCGCCATTATTGTTGTATCCAATATGTATATTATAATGACAATAAAGCTGACTTGATTAAATGATTTTAGAAGCACCTGATTACTAAGGTTTTAGTTGCTTTGAAAGACCAGGGTCCTTCGGCACCTGCATTTTGAACTATTTGGCAGAGGGTTTGTTACCATAGGCCAGTCACACATGCCATTACTTAGGCCTGGATTAGAGAAAATCAATGTAAGTCAATGTGCGTACTGTAGCTACCAAGCAGAGATATAGAAGAGCTTATGCTTAAAGAGGTTAGCTTTACGTGATAGAAACCTGAGGCAGATCAATCAACTCCATAGCGTAAGCGCGTCCGCAAAAAATGTAGTTGTAAAGAACAATAATGCTGTAAAATAGAGCTTGTTTTCTCGTGTTCTTGAGAAAAGTCTTCTGCGCTAAAGCCTGCCGTGAAAACTATGTTTTGTTTTCTTTGTAGGAACAGAAAATGCGTCGTAAAGAGAAAAATACGCCCACAGAAACTGATTACACCAAACGCCAATCCAGCCTTTGGTAATAATTTACAACCAGTTCAGTCCCTCTTCAAAGTACAGATGCACCGCTACCCTCTGCTGGTAGCTAATAGGTAACACCAACTTGATGTTAGCAGCAGTCATAGTACCGTTATTATCAGCACCACACTTAGTACACGCTCAAACGCAGGCACACATACGGATTACCAGAATTACGTTCTCTATTTCAGCTACGTGTGTCCGTTGCCCGGTGTTTTCATCCACCTGTATTTTATAAAATGGTCCATTTCCATTGTAACAGCTCCTCCGCGAGCTGGCAATATTATTACATCACCAGATGCAATCACGTTATTGTTTTAAACTAGAAAATGTTTTCTTTATCTGTGTATGTAAAGATATTTAATATACTATAGGTTATAAAATATTGAATTGAAAGTGCTTAATTGTTGACACAGTACACAACAACCGAGTGTCTCCTCTGAATTTAAGCCATATGTAACACAGCAGCGGGCAGCTATTATTAAGTGCACGGGGAGCAGTACGTGGGGGCGGTACCTTGCAGGTCAGGGATTCGAACCAGCAACCATCCATTCCCAGCTTCCCTAAACACTAGGCCACCAGCGGCTGCAAAATCGTACATTTTGAGTGACCTTATATAAGGTCCCCGTTAAGCAAATTATACTGCATTATCTTCTTTAGAATTTGGTGTTATATAATACCTATTTACATTAACAAATATAAAATGTACTGGCAGCCGATTATATTTCAGAAAGCGCAGCATTGCGTTGACTTTAACGTGCAGTTCCTCATTGCAGGACTTCATGTCCCATCAGGCCCCGGTACCGAGGCCCCGCCCACCACGTGCCTCTCCGTGGGACATGACGCCAGGCGTCAGCTGACGGGTTTGTTTTGTTCCTTAAGGTGGACTCGCTGTAGGAGTTCGGCTGAGGGGAAAGTGCGACGCGAGGCACCGTCCCTGATAACTTACTCTCTCGAAACCTCTTGTCTTTTTTTTATTTCCCGTTAAATCATCGCCAATAAGCCATACGATAAGCGCTCCGTCGGCGTCGCGACACAGGCGGCTTGGCCTAAGAAAGGGAAGCGGTGTGACCCCCCGAAAAACATGCCTTCCGAAAAGACGTTCAAACAAAGGAGGACATTCGGTGGGTACCGATGTTTTTATGGCCGAAATGATGTCGGCTGCGTCACGGGATCGCGCGCAGACATGCTGCGAAATGCATGTCAGACCCAGGTCTTTGTGCGCGGCCGCCCGACGAGGCGATCGGAGCCACTTATATACATATATGTATATATGTTTATATATATAATATATACACACACCGCTGTCACAGCCTAAGCAGCTAGTTGCACTACCGCCGGGGGAAGGATCGCAGTCCGCCTGGCACCCTGCACGACAGGGTGACGGACGGTCGGGGGCAACGTGCGCGTCTTCGACCCGTAGCGAGGGTAGGGCCTGGCGGGGGGCGCACGGCGGCACCGTGATCGCGGCCCCTCTGCGCTCCCCGGGCCGCCAGTCTTTCCGCGGGGATGGGGAGGGGAACGGGCCCCGTAATGTTAGGCTGACAGCCCGGCCCTGCTTTCGGTTTCTCTTCAGCCCGCCGATCATCGCCTTTCCCCTGCCTGTTTATATACGCATGCCAGCGCCTATCCGAGATACACCTGCCTGTGTGCGTAACAGCCCCCCCCCTTCGCGCGACGGTCGCCCCCCTGCACCCGAAGGTGTGCCCGACCTTACCGAGATGCGGCGACGCGCCGGTAGACCTGTCTGTGCTGTGGGACAAAGCAGGCCGGGCTGACTTCGTGTTAGTCGGTGTTCTCCTGCTTAATCCCGCGGTTATACGTGTCCCCGCAGGACTTGCCGGCACTGCACAGTATCGCACTCGTAGGCGCGGTGGGAGCCCGGGCCACGTCCGCCCGAAAGCTGCCTGGGATGCTCACTAACAGATCTGATGTGGGGGAAAGCCACTGAGTGTAATGTCTGCCCTTTTAGGAGAACTGCATCATACCTGACTGTATTAGTCGTCGTTTCATGGTAAACCCCGTGTCTGTTTTAACGCGCTGTGCGAGACGGGGTTTATCCCATGATAACCGATATACCGATATACCCTAATATATATATATATATATATATATACCGATTTTTTGTATACGTTCCTAAATAAAGGTGCCACTGCGTGATTAAAATGTATATGCCGTTTGAATGTATGTCGTTTATATGTGCAGTATTTTTGTGGGGAGGTTGGTGTCACTGTTCTGCTATGGAGAGCTGCTTAGAGGTTTGTGTGCACCATAGGAAGGGGCCCCGGGCGTCATGTTAGCTGCCGCCGTCCCGTAATACGCTTTGGCCTCATTGTTCGGACAGAGCTCCGCAGTGCTGTGGTCAGCGCCGAGAATTTCAGCGTTAACATTTGCTCCGAGATTTTTGCTTGCCTTTTAAGCCTCACTGGCTGTGTTGGGGAAATTTTCAGCCCCAGAGGAGCTTCTGGGATTGTGATTCATTGTCAGTGTTTTTAAAAGCTTTTCCTAGCAAACCCCACCGCTGTCACTTACACGGCATCTCACTGGTCTTGTAGAGGATGGGCTTGCTTTTAAAAAGATCACCAGGGACCAGCTCGCCTAATCACTTAGCTTCCTTGGAGCACAGTGACAGCCTGAAGGAGACTTGTGCTGTCAGGTTCCTTTTGTTCAGGAAAGCGTGAAAAGCACAGCTACCTGTTAATTTCCTCGTTATCACTTTTTTTCCGCAGAACAAAGAGTGGAAGATGTCCGGCTGATCAGAGAGCAGCATCCCAACAAAATCCCAGTGAGTACAACCTTTTGGACCTTAAGGCATTGGTTGTGTGGAGGGTGTGATAGTGACTCGGAAATGTCTGAGGATTATTGTGCAATCAGGACGGATGTTTGCATTGTTTTATATCGTGAAGCTATGTCATCTTGGCAGCATTTGCTGCTATACTTATACACACAGCTGACAGTGAAGCTTCATCTAACCGACTGTTTTTCTGCTTGGTGAAAGCCGCAGTGGACGGCTTTTACGGTTTGGGCAAAAATTTCTTCTTTTGCTGATCACTTGATGTATCCTCAGCTGAGGCCCTCTTCATTCAAGCAAGATGAGCATCTGGGTGCTTTTTCTCCACCCCTCCCTCGTCAAGTGATCAGCTTCTCCGCACTGTCTTTTGACGGGAAATGTTTAGCTTGCGCAGACCAGAATATCTGTCTCTAAGATCAGCGCTGACAGCTCTCACCACTGACCCGTGGCGTCCGTGCCTCGCGAGAAAAGCTGACGTGCTGTGTAATGCGAGAGCCCCGCGTCAGCTTGCTCATAGGAGGGGCCCCCCTCCCGAGCCAAAGAAACAGACAAGAGGGGCATTGGTGGGAAACAAAACCCGAATCCTGGGACAGAGTGCCTCTGGATGTGGGGTCAGGCTTGCTAGCACAGAGCCCCGAGGGTGTTTGGGGGGGTCACACTGACCTCGCTAATGCTTTCAGTATGGCAGGTAATAGGGTATACTATGGGGTTCTGAAATCTTGGCTGCGTGACTTTCCGTACCGTCCTGAGTAGCAGCTTTGTTCATTATGAAACCGGTAAACTAATTCAGCCGCTAGAGGTGACAAATTGTAGTTCACATCCTTGGCCACTAGAGGTGAGACTGAGCTGGAGTAGTAGCCAGTGATCAGTGTGTTGGGCTCTTAACGTGACATTTGTATAAAAAAAAAAGAGGGGGATTTGTTAACAAAGAAGGGCACATCTGCTGAACCTCTGCTCTGGTGGAAATCCAACCAAACCAAACCTGCTTGTCGTTAAGCATAGCCCACACATACTTGTGTACATGCTAGGTTTCTGGCAAAAAATCTAATTATACTGACTGGTATTTTAAATGGGCTAAACCTAAAGATCTGTCACAGTCACACTGCACTCGTTTATTTGTATTCTGTTCTGTTTTGTTTGTTAAATGTTCATTGTAACTGTAGAAGCTGCCACTCAGTTAATGTTTAAATTCATTTTAATTATTTTATGTTTTTTAATGATTAATCATAATGTATATTTAAAAAAAAATGCTGTAATATAGTTTGTTGAATTACATTCAGTTCAGTTGTTTTGTTAATTTGTTTGTACACAAAAATTGTAATAAAATTTAGCACTATGAGTTTAAAGTGTCCTTCAATAAATGTTAAATTATGATTGATTGAATATTTTAAAACAGAACTTCAGGCAATTAATTATTCTGCTGAACAACCCCCCTCCCCAGGGCAGTGTTGCTTTTGAAAAAACAATCAAAATACGGCACACCCTGGTGTAATGTCTGCAGGGTAAGGTGGCATGCTGAGGTCACGCATGTCTTTCACTTCCAGGTCATCATCGAGCGGTATAAGGGGGAGAAGCAGCTGCCCGTTCTGGATAAAACCAAGTTCCTGGTTCCTGATCACGTCAACATGAGTGAGCTAATCAAGATCATCAGGTATCAGGGCTCTGTGAAGTTCACCATCCCCGTGGTGATGGGGGGGCCTCGTCGTGGCTGGTTTAAGACTTTCCTCTAGAGAGTTTTCAGAAGCTTTCAGCAGACTGGCAAGTCACTGTGGAGGGGAGGGGGGGCGTCCGACCCACGGCTGGTCCTCTGTATACCACATGAGGTCATACCCTGGTTTCCAGCCTCGCTTACATTAACAATCCGAGAGGAATCCTACAGAATGGATAAGTGGGTTTTGTTCCCATGTGTACTTTGGTACTGAGGTTTGGATCAAAAGAGTGTTGTCTGCCCCCTCTTGCTCCAACCCGATTTCTTGACAGTTGTCGTTTTTAAAGTACGGTAGAGGTGTTGAGATGTAAGGGCTGTAGCGGGCAGTCATTGAGAGGTCAGAGTCTGTGGCGCCCCGGTCTCTGGAGTTGTGTGCGAGAGCGTGGGATACGGGGCCAGACTTGCCTGGGAATGGAAACGTGAGACACTTAGGGACGAGCAAAGCAAGGCTAAAGCCTCTTAGGGCTCCTTTTTCCTGCCATTTATCGCCTGGTACCCTTTAGAAGGTAGGAAGGCAAACATGTTTTAATGCCTCCATCTTTCCTGGAAAATGGAGAGTGGGCAGATCACTGCATTTCCTGTGGGGTTTGATCACTTCCTGGGCACCGAATACCATTTTAGTAGCAGGGAATCATGGGAAAGTGGCCAACAGGCAGGAATCCTTTTGTTCTTCTGTGAATGGCATGGTTGTTTTAAAAGATGTGATAGAATATGGTCAGGAATTAATGTAGCTGGTGTTCTTCAGATTTGATTTGGGTGTAGTTGATAGTTTACTCTCCATAAGGTGCATAATGCAGGCTACTAGGGAAATGGAGGTAACTTTGTGTGAAACCAAAAGGATGACATGTTTGTCAGATTCATAGAGGTTTGCTCTGTCACTGGTGCATATATGTGCAAGCACTTGTGGGCTACAGAATTTAAAAGTTTCTGCCTGGTGCTGAATAAAATGACAGGTGACCCTTCCATTGTCCATCAGTAGTTTATTTGTGCCATGTTGTTATTAATTGGGTGGGATGAATTTTAAACTTATTCCTTAATCAAGCAGAATGTCTGCTGTTTGGATCTGGTTCTCCACTGAACATTAAGCATATAATTATATACACAAATAATAAACATATTATATAAACAAATCATAATACAGGCATTAGTTATTTGCTTTTATTTGTTATAATTTATAATTATATTTAAGTAAGTATGAGTTACGGTCACTAATGACATGTTACATACAACAGTTCAGTGTATGTGATGGGTTTTCCGTCCCTGTATATGTTTTTATTTTGATTATTTAGTGTTTACAAAGACCATAGATATTCCATTTCATCAGTGATAACGGTCTGTTTACATTTCTGTTTTTGGCCACCAGGCGGCGCCTACAGCTGAACTCCAACCAGGCCTTCTTTCTGCTGGTGAATGGCCACAGCATGGTGTCGGTGTCCACAGCCATCTCCGAGGTGTATGAGCGCGAGAAGGATGAGGATGGTTTCCTCTACATGGTCTATGCCTCACAGGAGACCTTTGGGCAGGACCCCCTCCTGTAACTTCCCGCCACCAACCCTCTTCAGTGGTCACACCCTGAAACTGACGACAGTTAGCCAACCCCAAACCCCCTTCCTATACTTCTGTCTTTACCTAAACACCCTCTTCCCTCTTATAAAAGTCACAGAGAACCCTCCTTCCTGCCAAAGAGACCCCACTGATAGTGCCCCAAAATCCACTCCCCTGCCAGGCTGAAGAAGGGGCAGAGCACCTCCCCCCACCCCCACCCCCCTGCTTTGCGTGGTCTTCAGAGACACAAAAGCGCCGGTAGATCGATTGCACCAGCGGGAGATTTACCAAGGCTCCTTCACTGCTCCTCGGCCCCTGTTCAGTTAGGGGGGAAAAAACAACTATGTCATGGAAACTCATCCCCCGCCCCCCTCCCACCTTTTGGAGAGCTGAGTCACTGAGCATGTTTACACCAAGTAAATTGTTGTTGTAGGCATGTTCTGTGATCTGCTTAAGCAGCTACTGAAGCTGTAGTGAGGCCCGAGGTCCATGTTGGCCCAATGAGCTATGCTGTGTTGTTCCTCTCTTTGGCTGTTGGTGGCGCTAGTCTACTGATCGGGCGTCCCCTAGGAATCAAAATGCAGTGTTGAAGGGTGTCGTTATGGTGGCCGTTCGCCTTTCCTTCCGGCTTCAAAATTTCTTTACTAGGTCTAGGGTCTTCATTTTAGAAAAGAAAAATGACGCAAAATACGTCCTCCTTCTCAGCAAAAATGTGGAATTCTGGGTAATATTCACTGTGTTGCCGAACACTTCTTAGACTGTAGAGTACCTTAGTAGAATAATAATGAGTCACGGTAAGAAGTCGAGATGTAAAATAAACAGTGGTATATCAAGTAATCAGTGCATGAATGGAACGCCACATACCTGAGAAGGTTCAGGAGGCTGTGGAGCAGGCCTGGGCCTCTGCTCGTGCATGACCCCCTGGCTAAGATAGTGCTGCCCCCTAGTGTGCTTTTACGGTATTTAATTATGTTATGTCTGCTGTTTTTACCCCTTTAAATGTGTGCTGTACCTCTCGCTTTTCTTTCGGGTGGCCCTTTCCTTTGCAGGCAAGATGCCTTTTATCATAAGCTCCTTTGGAAGCGAATCTTTTTTTTTTTATTTGTTTTTAATCTGTGATTTTCTGTGTAAAACTAAGGTATAATTGTGGTGTAGTTCATCATGGTGGAGATGAATGAGTAATGGACCTAACACTGAGGAACTGTTAGATCCCCAATGGTCTGTCTCTCTGCAACACCCCCCCAAACCCCATTTACTGCTAAATGTTCATATTCACAGCAATACTACATCTTTTCTCTTGTATTTATGCTGGTATTTTAAGAAATAAAAGAGAACAATATACGTGTGGATAAGTGTTTCCGTTCTGCCGGTCTCCTCGCTGTGGTGGCCTCAGGTTGGGCTCGCTGAATGATCAGCCTGCTTCACTCTGTTCTGGGGTTTTGGGGGTGGAATATGAAGAGGTACACACACGCAGGAAACGGACCTGTTCTGCCAAACGTGAGGGCTGATGTGTGATTTTACTGGAATGCTGTGGAAACGAGCAGATCCCAGGGTGCTGTTACCTCCTTAAGCATGGATTCTCACTGCAGTGTCTAGCAGGCGGAGGAAGAATGGGGCACCGTTTTGGGGACTGAGGGTCAGACGGCCGAGCCAGATTCAAGTCCAAAGGCCTGTACACCAGAAGCTGGCCCATTCTCCACACTGGGTGGTTATTTGTAACTTGATTCTTTTATCGGTAAATCGCCCCCATCTGAGTGTCCCTCGTGGGCCTGATATCCTATTCAAGCTGTACTCCACCAAAGAAGCGATTGCCTCCAAGGCTAGGCTAGCCATTCCTGAAAACTGATTGGTTGGCTGGAGGACAGTAGTGGAGGGGGTGTGTGTTGTACAGCCCCTACTGACTTCTGTCTGTGAATCATGACGTGGCACCAAAAAATCAGGCGACACACATATCTGAAACATGTTTAATGCTTTTTACAAAAAAATTTCCATTTCAGATATATAAAATGTACATTTTTAAACAGTCTAGTATTTGTTTGAACGCAGAGTAACAAAATACAAAAAGGCGGTGTTACAATATTAAATCCGCTACATGTAATCAAAGGTTTATATTTTTAAAGAACAGGAAAAAGTACATTATAGAACTACATGCAGTACATGGAGAGGGCTTCTGGTGGGTAGGATGCCTGGGCAGAGGTGTGCTGGCTGGCAGCTCCTCTTGGCCCCTCTGAAAACCATCTCTGTCCATCTCTCTGAGTGACCAGGCCCCCCCTAAAAAGGCTGCGATGTCACGATGATGCGGCAGGCGGCCGCCGCTCTTGGTGGCCTGTGTCCAGCCAGTTATTCCTCCTTCAATCACTTAACGTTGCTCCCATTACTCTACCATGTCATATGAGGCTCTCAAATACGTGACGATTATCTCCATCATTATATTGAGGAAAAATATATATTTAATTAGTGTTATTTTGCTCTTGTTGATATGCATAGTTTTACTAATTTATTGAACGGCTAGCAACCCTCCAGGAATTCAGTCAGCCTGTCCAGAATGTTCCCGGATCTCCAAAGCAGCATGTGGGCCACAGCTCATCAGCCTGACCATAACTTCCTGTTTAGCCCACAACGCCCTGGGCTGGCACACGCCGAGGCCAGCTTTCCTCCTCGCAGACGTCAGTCCCACGTGGAAGGCGGTGACTGGGGGGGCACGTTGAGGGCAGTGACGAATGACCCGTGAGAGGATCCTGAGGCCCCACGTCCTTCTCACAACTTCCGTCCATGAATGTGTAGTAATGTCTTTAGATCAGTGTTTCCCAACCCGGTCCTCGGGGCCCACAGTCAGTCCATGTTTTTGCTCCCACCAGGAGCTGGGAGGGAGAAAAACCGTGGACTGTTTGTGAGTCCCGAGAACCGGGTTGCGAAACACTGGTCTAAGACGACGGACGCAGGGCAGGTGGGCAGGTGGGTGGGCGCAGAGGTTGGTGATTCAGGTCCAGAGACCAAAAGCCCAGACCAAGATTTAGTTTCAACCATCCAGATGAAAGAGTTACAGTCACAGTACCCAGCTGGTTGGTTGAAACAAAATCTTGGTCTGGACTTTTACTCTCTGGACCTGAAGCAGCCGCCTCTGGGCGGGCGGGATGTGAGCCATGCCTGTACAGACCCTAACCAGTTTGCCGTTTGCTCTCTCCGGTAAAGTTAATTCCAAATGGCTTCCGGAGAAAAGGTCACCTGCTGCAGATTTTCACTGCTGGGGAAACTCCCGCATAAATTAGGGACAGAGATATTTATGGGATTATTTTCCCAGAGTACTTTGGCTTGTACTGACTGGAGAGGATTCCATGACGCACCCGCTGTTTGTGATCCACATGACACGTTTTACAATGTCAGATCTTTTTGACTGACAGCAGTTTTACTATTTTAGTTAACGTGTGAAACCTTCCAGCCTAACACTATAAAATAACACACATTACACTTACCACAATCCTAAGCTCTTGTTTTGCTGTCCAGAAGCCTTATTCCAAGTTGGACTTCTCTAATGCCACAGACTGAATGCTGCTTCAAATCAGCCTCTTAGACTAGATGAGAAACCCACCAGGATCACGTGCCTGTCTGACTGCACGCCTGTCTGACTGCACGCCTGTCTGACTGCACGCCTGTCTGACAACACACCATTCTGACCACACGCCTGTTTCACCAGTTCTTCAAAACTGTTGAATTCAAAATGGTTTTAAATGAACACAAACATGTATCCACATATGTCTTCTGCAGCACATACTGGTCATGTCAAGAGTGTTGTAGTTTGGAGTGAAAACACATTTATTATAGATAGATATTCTGGACTGTAAATAATGTAAATTATTTGTATATTTAAAAATTTTGTAAGTATGTAGTTCTATAAAGTCAGCTTTAAAAATAAGTTCTTCACGAACCACAATGTGTGGCTGAACACCTGTCCTGTGTTTGCTTTGTGCCATTTTATTCCCATGTGAGCTCTAGTCTACCAGACAGAGGTGCTTCAGATGGCGAGCGCCCCTGGGTGTTAAGGGCACAGCGGGGGGACACCCCCTGCCCCAGAAGTGACTGTGATGTCACAATGCCAGCCAGCCCACAAAGGGTTCTAAGGAGAATTAGAAGCCCCCCCCCCCCCCACACACACGGACCCCGCCCCTCCACTCCCG
>JAODKM010000020.1:10533779-10547637 GCA_026780845.1 Petrocephalus sullivani
CGCCCCCCGCCCCCCCCCCGCCACCGCAGCCGCCAGCCCGGGCGACAAAGCCGAGCGGGCAGGAAAAAAAAAAGGTGGGGGGGGGGGGGCGCGGGGGGGGGGGGGGGGGGGGGGAGGGCCTGCTACCCAGAGTCCTGTCAGTGAGCAAGCACACCCCACCCTCCCCATAATGGAAGTCACCTTACACAATCTGAGCTGGGCTTCTCGTGCCGCTCAGAGAAGCTTCCGGCAAAACACTGGCACTTGTGAGGCTGTGGGAGGAGCCTGAAGCCTCGCCCCCATGACCAAAGGGGGAGGAGCGTATGGTATGGCAAAGCATGAAACAGTGGCCCCGGCAGTGGGCGAGCAGTTTGGGCTTCCTGATGACTCACATAAGTCTCACACAGGGTTTATTTCAGCATGAAGAAATGTGCTGAGCTGCACTCAACAGAGGCCAAGACTAACAAAAAAAGCAAAATAAAAATGCCCCATTTCCTGCAGTCCTGGGTACTTTTTCCTCCACAGAGATGTATTTACACAGTCGGGCTCTCTATGCCCTTAATTGAACGCAGAGACGCAGAGTTTGTCTCCAGCTGGGCACAGAGAAAAACAGGCTCCTTGTGCCGCCTGGCAGATGTGACAGTTTTAAGGTGCCAGTGGGGACGACAACGCAGTCATGTGACCTCTGACGCGCACCATCCCGAGAGCCAGAAACACGGATTACCCTCCAAGCCGAAATGTAAGCTGCTGTCCCCGGGGGGCGCTCTCCAGCAAGCCAGGCTTCTAAAGCGGCTCCCTGCGACGTTCGGCACCGAATGAGGTGTCGGCCGCCAGGCGGCCGAAACTCCCACGATCCGCCATATACCTCCGCTATCTGTCACACCACCTAAGCAGTTAAGCTCTCGGCTGAATTAATTATTTCCCTAAATAAACCAATTTGGCCTCATCCGTCAGGGCAAAGAGCCGGAAAATCACTTTCCGCCCGGCGCTCTGGCGTGGCCCTTTTCTTATCGGCTGGCAAGCCGATGTCGGCCTTCCGTCAGGCGACTTCCAACTGGACTAAGGCAAAGGGTGGGGCGTGGCTCAGGGAGCCCCAAGGCTGCCCTCGGAACCAGGGGCCGGTAGGTGAAGGTTTACTCGGCGCGGCGGGGCCCACACCGCATGCCGCTGCCCTGCCAAGCTCACGCGGGAAGGACATTTTAGCCAAAGCCACACCGACCAGGATCCTTTAACAGCTTACCTGTGTATGACGTCAACACAAACAACTCGGGGCCAGTGTTCCGTCAGTAATGAAAGAACTTCAAACTTCAAACCTGGCGCTTCGCCTTCAGTTACAAGTTTAACACATTTTATTGGAAGAGTTCAATTTAGGCCAGCCTTCACTCAAAGGCACAGCAGAATGGTCCTTCCAGAGCCAGAAAACCTCAGTGGAGCCCCTGCTTTGCTCTCTGGCAGACCTCACTGACCAGCCTGTTGCCTTGGTACTTCTATTTTGTTTTCACACAGAGACAAGCTGCACTGATACCAACCTTATGAGAGCAGGGAAATCCGGCCGGGCAGGAGTTTAGGGCAGCATTGGTGATGTAGGCGGTGACGGCGTTGGCTGCGGTCAGGCTGGCGAGGGCACTGGTTCCTCCACTGGCATGATGCCCACCGCACGCCGCCTGCACGATGCTCTGGATCTGCGTCAGCTCCTGCCTGAGGACCTGCTTCTGGTGGAAGCTGAAGGCGGGGTGGTTGGAGGCCATGGTGAAGAGCAAGAGGAACTGGTCTCCGGTCTGGCCGTCGTTGAGCTGCAGCCCGTAGTTGTTGATCACCGAGTCGATGTGGGTGAGTGTCCTGAACAGGACTCCGGCTGCTTCCCTGTTATCCGAGTTCAGCAGTGCCAGGGAGATGAGCAGCTTGCTGCGCACCACCTCATCCGTGATGTTGGTCAAATTGGCCAGGTCGGCCGGGTTGTTGGCCTTGATCTCGGCGTCCCTCAGCGAGTGGTAGTCTTTCCGGGCCAGGTCCTCCAAACAGGACCCGAGAAAGCGTAGCTCGATGGGAACACAGAGGTCAAGGAGCCCGCAAAGAAACTCAGCTCTCTTAGCAGAGTTCAGCTGAGAGAACCAGCGGTAGACTCCCTCTCGCTGAAGCAAACACCTCTTTTCAACCATCTTCCAGTAGCTTACGGACAGAGTTAGAACTACGTGGTGTACTGATATCAGGTCATCGCCAGCTATAAGTGATCTTGTGCACTGAAACCATCAGCAGCACAATGGCGCGGCACTTGCATAGCTGGGTCTCCGTCTTCAACACTCCCTTTTGCAGAGGATGTGTGTCTAAAACTGGGCAATGGGAATTTTGGAAAAAAAGTTGTGAACTTTATCACGTGATCCACTCCCGTTAGGTATGTAACTTTTTTTTTTTACAGTAATCGATCACGTTTAGAAAACCAACAACTTCTTTGCGACGGAAAGATCTGTTTTCTGTCTGAGCGGAAATCCATAATTGTTTTGTATCGTTTTCTATTCCTTCGCGTGCTTCTGCAAAAGAAAAAAAAAGCCTATAAGAAAGCGTGTGTCGGTCTGTTTACTGTAGTCTGGGGCATGGCGCAGACCGTCCAGCCATCTCTCCTCCCCGGTTACTTCTCGGGCTCACCACGTCATTCCCTTATGGAGAGGGACGCGACGAGCTGGAAAAACACACAGAGAAGAAAAGCACAGCGTCTCAGCGCGTCGGGCAAACGCAGGAGCCGCCCCCGGGCTCTCATCGGCGCAAAGCCGCAATCCATCTCCGAGCAAACGGTCTCACCCCATGCATTTACCATTCTCGGTGCGGGAGCTCGGGGCCCGAACTGTTAGGGAGCGCTGGCCCAAAGCACGGGACCGCATGCAAACTCCGCAAACTCCAGCCCTCCGATCAGCGCCAGGAGGGGGGTCTCTTTCTGTTTAATCGCATAGCCGCTATAAAGCCGATCCCCGTATTCGTCCGAAAGATCAGGCAAAGAAGTTTCCAGCCGTGCCCCCCCCTACCCCCCGAAGGCGTACAGCGGCTCTGGGAAAAAAATAAAGTAATATGATTTCCTCTCTCCCTCTTCAAATCATACCCTTCCTTTGAAATGGATCAAAACAGCTGTCTGGTTTACCGTCCCAAACGCCACACACTAGCCCTGCCCCCGCAACCAATTTGCCAACTTCGATTGGCTGTGTCGTACGTCAATAATGGCGGGCGTTAGCGCGATTGGCTGAAGCGGTCTACACTCCACATATCTCTCACATGCGCTCACGCTTATGTGGATTCTGACAGTGAGGTACAGTATTCATTAAAGAAAAAAAAACTGCGCCCCCATTAAGATTCATGTCAAAAGTCAGCTGAAAGTTAACACTAACCTGATTCTCCGATATCTGAACAGCTGATGGTGTTGGGTTGACACGTATCTGTTATTAAAGTTTTAACGATAAGAAAATGTACAGGGGTGGAGGAAAATGACGATCATTTCTCCCCCATGGGAAACTCAGCCGAGTTCGGACTCAGTGCCCCCGTCAGTCCGCCCCTCCGGACGGCTGGAATACGCACGGCAAAGTTCCCTCTTTTGTGGGACACTTAGATGTCCAGGCTGCGCGGGATATCTTACACGTCACCCCCAAAAATACTGGTTTTGGAGAGAAAATGTGGATGTTCTCTTAGAACTGGGTCAAAACGCGTTTTTTCTTCCTGCACCGACAAGAGCTCATTTCACCCAGCCGTTACCACTAGTAGCAAAGTTGGCACGTCTTGCCAAGTTACTTTTAAAAAGCTCTGATATTACAGCATATATAGTGAATCTGTGTGCGATAAACGTCAAATATATTTACGAAGTTAAAAATGCCATAAATCCTAGCATTTCTGCCCAGCATTTTCCTAGCATTAATGCCCACCATTAACCCGGAGGGTTTTCAGGTCCATTTCGGTGGGTAACTCCAGAAGCATCCAGGCCGTGTGCGCGACAGGCCACTTGAGGGCGCTGTTGTCCTGCTCCCGGAATGGGCCGCAGTGCAAAGCGGGACGCGCAGGTCCCTTTTAAATCTGTGCATCTCTTAGTGCTGTAGATGTGCAAGGTATCAGTCTTACACAGACATTTTTGAAGGGGGATGTAGCCTTTTACTCTACCATGTCGAGCGTTTTCTCGATTTTTCCTTCTTTACGAGCGGACGGAGACTTGATACGCTTTATTTTGTATCTTGCCAAGATTTAAAGCACATTACTTGGCGTGAGATTTTTTTCATTGTGCTGTCCTTCGCAGACACATGAGTATTATTAAGAGCCGCTACAACTACAGGCCAGCCAGTTTTTACCCGATCGATTATGTGGCTTGGCCGTTCGGGGCATCTCTGCGCTATGCTCCTGATACACGCATATCGACATACAACATTACAGCACAAGGTATACGAGACCCCAGAAGCACCAGGTATTGCTGCGAGAGAGCGCTGGTTTTAATGGTCTCCCGCTGTTCCTTTATTTCGTTACCAAAACAAAGAATGTCTCTTTTGTTAAAAATCCCATCCTTGATATTTAAATTCACTCATGCCTAAGTAATTTCATGTGTGCGTGTGTGTATATAATTTCCATGAGTCAGAGCTGCTCGCCCCTTCAGAAACGCGCTCGCGTGGTGACAGTGATTCGGCGAAGCTTATCCAGCCGCCTTAGAGCGAAATCCCCTGATATAATTACGGCCGTAAGCGCAGGTAACACACGCACCCATCTGAGCTTTAAAGGTGTATGAGTGTTTCGGAGAGCAGGCAATGTCGAGCCTGGCATCAGGGCTTCCCGACACCTCCCCCTGGAAGTGAGGAAACTTCCACCGACTGTGCTGCGAGAAGTGTACGTGGGTTGTGCTCATTTACCGAAATACCCCTGCCTTTTTATCGGTTTAGATCGCCAATCATTTCACCTAGGCACCCCTTACACTTTATCTGGTGTAGCGTTGAGCCATTATAGACATAAGGAGAAATAAGTCGCATTTTTCACGATCGGTTTAATTTGTTCATGATGTAAGGGGTACATCAGCCTGCCTCTTTTTCAGGCAGACTATGTGTTTGGATATAGGCCGGTAATTAAGCCACATACAGTAGGTTGCTGATTGATGATATTAAGCTGAAAGAAGACAACCGCTATTATTTTAAGGTACAAACATTAAAAGATCATTATTGTAATCATATTCATTTACAATATATATGTAAGTTAGACCTGTATTCTCGTTAAAAGTAGCGTGCATGCTGGTGGGAGCTGCAAATATTATATGCATGGCGGTATGATTATCTGTAGTCCGTCCATTCCTTTTATGAGAAAAGCGGCCCTTTATTGCTGCTGAGATTGCTCCTGAACCAAATGTCGAGGAGACAGGCCCATCAGCAGTCCCCAGAACCCCCCTCCACGGGGATCCAGGTTGCAGAGGCTCCTGTGTGACCGATAGGGAGCGGCCCGTGTGTCAGAGCCCTCAGCGGTATCTATTTTTACCCAGGTGTGATCTAATCTGCAGGAACTGACTAGATAAACATGAAGAACCAGGATGGGATCCGACATAGGGTGGGGCCCAATGCCGCCTCCCTGCATCGCTGCCGAGACCCCCAACCACTGTCCCCCAAACAGACTTCCTTTATCCTGGTATCTAGCCTAATTCATTTTGGAACATCGCATACACCATTTCATCCATCATGGTTGCTAATGCAAGACCATGTCAGCAGCCTTCTGCTGCATGGAGATCTATTTACCATAGTACAATGTATTCCTACATATAAGCGAACCTTCCAGGCTCCATTTCATTAAGTACCTGGACAAATAGTGTTTGAGCCAAATTACTGCACTCCTGTGTGGTCTAATTATTTCCCTGTGCACAGCAGAACATGGCCAGCCTGAAACGAGGAAGAGGAAGCGAAAGGGAGTGAGCAGGGCAATTAAGAAAAGCAATTTTTCCCTCCCAGAGGTACAGGGACAGGGCTGAAAGACGCCGGTGCTTACGCAGGCGCTGTCTCTTTAAAACGGGCAGGAGAACGGCGCTGCTGGCCGCGATGGAGCGCTCCCTCTCTAATGAGCGGGTTTGAGAGACATCAGAGAGAGAGAGAGAGAGAGAGAGAGAGCGAGCCCAGCACGGCGAAGGACGGGGAACCGAGACAGCAGCAACCTGGAGCAGGAGCAGGAGCAGGAGGAGACGGAGAGGAAGGGAGACTGAAATTATGACAGTGATGCTTTTCGGAGAATTCGCGAGGAGAACATCGCTGGATTTTTCGCCGATGAGCGGAGCGGAGCAAGGGCTTCGACGCTAGTCTGCAACAGGAGGAGGGCAATCACAGCGAGAGAGAGAGGAGGAGAGGAGGAGGAAGGGAGAAGGGGAGAAGGCAGAATTAGATGCGCGGTTTGTCTGTGCGGGGCGTGCGTGCCCGAGCCGTCCGCCGGCCCGGCTGTGTGCGCGCGTGAGCGCTGCGTGCGCGTGGAGCGGGACCGCATTGGCGTCTCGCTCGCGGACGGAAGCCGCCCGTCTCTCTCTCCTCCGCGCCTCCTTCACTCTCCCTCCATCCTTCCCTCCCTCCCTCCCCCCCGTTCGTGGCGAGCCCGGCCGTCGGGATGGCGCTGGGGAGAAGCCGGGTGGCCCTGGTGCCGAGCCGCGAAGGCGCCCGTCCGTGCTGAACGCGCGTCGCCCGCCGGACTCGGGCTCTCTAGGCGGAGTCCGGGTGCTTTTCTCTGCCGGGGGGCGAGAGGAGGAGAAAACCAAAGGGAAGGAGAATAAGGAGCCAGGGGAGGGTGTGGGCGCTGGGAGGGGGCAGAGGTGCGTCGGTGTGAGGAGCCAGGAGGCGCATGGCTGGCGGAGGCCTCCCCCCTTCCCAGAGTCACGGCCGCAGGAGATTCGGCCAGGAGTAGCATCTCCAGAAGGATGGTCTGAAGAAGCCTGCCCCACACCAGCCTGGCCTAGCAGGAGGGGGGCTTCTCTCTTCTGGGGGCTCTTTTTCCTTTTTTTTAAATATTTTTTAAAGAACCACCCAGGAGGATTTGTCTTCAGCGTCTTCCTCTCACCCCCCCCAGCCCCCCTCCCCGATCGGCTTTATTTATTTCTTTTTTCTTCTTTTTTTTTTTGAAGTTTGGGGGATTTGCCAAAACCTATTTCATGCATGTCCACTGGGGGCAGGTTCAACTTTGATGATGGGGGGTCATACTGCGGCGGGTGGGAAGATGGCAAGGCCCACGGGCACGGCATCTGCACCGGACCCAAGGGCCAGGGCGAGTACGCCGGATCCTGGAGCCACGGCTTCGAGGTGGTGGGCGTCTACACCTGGCCCAGTGGAAACACCTACCAGGGCACCTGGGCGCAAGGCAAGCGCCATGGCATCGGGGTGGAGAACAAGGGCAAGTGGGTCTACAAGGGCGAGTGGACACATGGATTTAAGGGACGCTATGGGCTACGCGAGAGCACCGCCAGCAGCGCCAAGTACGAGGGCACCTGGAACAACGGGCTGCAGGACGGATACGGCACCGAGACCTACTCTGATGGAGGTAAGGGCAGCACCATACCCTGAAGCACGTTCCTGCCTCAGACGGAACAGAGTCACTGAACCAGAATCTCGATTTGAACCAAAACTGAAATAAACACATCTGCTCACACCTTCTTCTCCACTCCAGCCTTTTTCATTCCTCTCTCGATCCACCACCCCCCATCCCCCCACCGCGGGCCGCCCCCTCCCCCCCCCGCCCCCCCCGCCCCCCCCCCCCCATCTCCCAGTCTCTCTCCCACTGCCGTTTTGGTAAAAGAGCCTCCTCTCTCGATGTTGCAGAGGGAGATGAGTTTTCAGGCCCAAATTAAGGCCATCCAGGCTCTGCAGCTGGAGAGAGAAAAATTCCAGGTCACCTGCAGTGGCTGCCGGAGCTCTGGCAAGCACTGTCACAACCAGACCAGAATCGGTCCGAAACTGGGCTACAGCCAGCGCCGGTTCAGCTGAAACCAGCTCCGGTCGGGGGGAAAAAAACATCGAAAGCCCGAAATGTTGGAATAAGCTTTTGGGCTTCCAGGTGTTTTGCTTAGCGAACACTTGTTACCGTCTCAGGCTTATCACACGTTGACATGGCGCTGACGGCAGGCAGCCGTTACGCATCGCATACAGAGCTGCCAGAATCCCCCTCATTAGCCCAGAAAGTTCCCTAAAGAATGCTACACGTCAGCCCCTGTAAATGTGTCGTAAGCTTTTGGGGATGCATCAGTAGCGATGTGGTTATGTAATAATTTGATGTAGATGTCTAATGAGGCAATATAGATGTGCAATGCAGTCTTAAGTATGTCTAATAATGATGTGGCTGTTTAAAGAGGTGTTATAGATGTGTAATGATAAATTATGGCATATGAATCAAGGGTATTTAAAAAGTTGTTTCAAAATTGTTGCATATAAGTGGGAATGAATAATTAGGGATGTGTATTAAGCTGTGGTGGGTAAGTGATAAGACATTATGAATGTGTAATGAGATAGTAATGTCATAGATGTGTAATAATGAGGTACTCTGGTTGTGTAATATGGATTGAAGTATATTTGTGAATGTGTAATAAGGTGTTGTAGATGCGTTATGGTGTTATGCGTAGATGATAGGGTGTTGCTGGGTCTTTGTGTGTAAATTGATGTAAATTTGTGTGGCTTTGCGGACCAAATAAGGAGTCGGTAATGTGTAATGAAGTGACATGGATGTGTAAGTCTGATAAGCAATGTGGTGGGGTGGTGAGGTGGCGTGGAGGTGTAATTAGACAGCATGAATGTTTAATGATAATATTAATAAGGTTATAGATGTTCATGAGTGGGTGTGAAGGAACAAGGTTGTGGTGCTCAAGCGGTGCAGGCAAGGTGATGCGAGCCTCGGGGGATGGGAGGCTTGTTTGCTGGATAATAAATAGGGGGAACTTGGGCTCTGCAGCAGCTCAGGAGATGCATTTGGGTAGACCATTTGTCCAGGTTGGGCACGGCATGGAGTGGGCTTCAGTTAGCAAAGGAGGGTTCATGAGGGAAAGAGAGAGATGCTTAAGTCGGTCGGCAGGAATGATAAGCCTGCGCCCGTATAACCAACACACAAACCTCCATCTGTGAATCGTTTCAACAGACTTATTCCATTATCCAAGCCTCCTAAAGGGACTCCATCGCCAGCTCCTTATGTCATAAGGCCTCCTCCTCTCTTCCCCATCGGAGCCTTAAAATGGAGGAGAAAAGGATCCTTCTGCAGTCTCAGCAGTTACTTAGTGTCAAGTCTGGGCAAGCAGGCATCTCTGCACACTGGGTGAATGTTTCGTGGGTGTCTAAGTGAGTGTGTATCTCTGTGTGTGCTTGCGTGCATGCGTGTGTGTGTGTGTGTGTGTGTGTGTGTGTGTGGGTGGGCGGGCGTGTGGGTGTACGTGCTTCCTGCATCCATGTAGGAGCTGTTCTTTATAGAATGTGGAGAAAATGAAAAGAAGGTGTTGGGGACAGTGAGATGCTCACAAATACACCTCGGTGGGCTACCATACTCAGTCCGTTATTGCTCAGATGGTGCTGATTGTTGATCACTATACTAGAGTATTAGTGATGTGATGCAAAGCTCCTGTGGCATTTTTTTTAAATTAATACTAGTGCTTGGGATTTCTTTTCCATCTTCATGGTGAAATAAACAAGGTGAATAACAGACTCCTGTAGCAATATGTGGATACCTCGACTACTCGTTTCTGCAAGCCTGCTGGTTTCTGGGTGGGAGAAAGCTCCCACTGCATTACAGCAAAGGCGCTGCTGTACAGTAAGTTGCCACGGAAACGCATGCAGACACAAGTGGCAGATCAGCAAGCCACTGGGGACCCAGCACTCTCCGCTCTGATTGGCTGGCTGGTCCTGCTAATGGTGTTTACTTACTTGAACGCTAATCTGGGCTGGCTAATCATGGCCACGGCATACACAGAGATAGAGGGACAGGGGAGATGACAAACCAAATCGGAGAAACTGAGGGTGAAAAGAGGTATGGGGGGACACAGCAAAGAGAGACAATGAGTTTTAAGATGGATTCACAAAACCAAAGTCAGGGTGTGGGAGCTTCCTGAGCTCTCTGGTTTCCTGGACTGGATTCAGAATCCCCATAAAGCAAAATGGTGTAATCCACCTATACGCCATAACACGGTATCAGATCAGTGTTACCAAGTGACCAGTCAGGTGTGGTCAGGTACATCAAGAGCAGATCATTATTCGTATTAGAGGCATGTCAAAGGTGTAAAGAGCTTTGGGTGATTGAGATGCAGGTATATCACACACACACTGATATACACTAAAACAGCACACACCTATAGCTGCAGAGATCTCACCATTCATCCTGTTCACTGCATTTTCACTTGGGGGTCCCAAGTCCAGGGGCAGCCTTGACAAGCTCACTCACATCATCCCAGCCAGGCAATTTGGAGACACGCAAGTCAGCCGGTCCACCATCGATTCATATTTCTTCGGTTTGTCCGACAGCAAAGTACTAAATGTCCAGAGCATTCGCCTATTATGCCACCACAGTCTCATCAAAACAATGAACCGATAATAATGTATCAAGCTGCAGGCGGTACTGACATTAATAGCAAAGTGTCTGATTGGCTTAAGCTTGTATTTATGTCTCATCCATTTCTTTCATAGTTCCAATACCTTGTTGATTTCATGACACAAGAACAGGAGTACAGAAGTGAAGCCCATGTTTGAAGAACTGGGCTAAGCTGAATGGATGGGTGCAGCAGATGTTAGTTAGTACTATAAGGTATTCATTGGCGTAGTAGATGTTGGAGGATCAGGGCCATGTCCAGTAAACTGTGGATCAGAGGAGTAGATGCTACAGGACTGAGTTTTGTGATGTGCAAATAGGTGAAGCAGATATATAGGACTCAGTGTTGTCAAATGTGAATGTTACAAGCCACTTAAGAATTCCTGGTATGAAAGATCTCTCAGCACATCTCAAGCTTGTTAGGTGCATTAGTATGTAAGTAGGTAGGACTTAGTCATGTGTGGTTACATAACAGCAACATTACAACTCACAAAAATCACGCAATACAGACACCACTGATGCACTGGTTAGAAAGACACCAAAGTGAAATTGCATCGGAAAACATTAATTATGTGTGAAATTGTAAAATATATAAATGTCACTGGACAGCAGCGTCCATTAGGTGGTAACCATTCTTATACCGTATATGAGCCTACATGTATGAGCACTCATGCAAGGTAAATTGATTAACATGGGACATGCTTTATGATGTAATAAGATTATAGGCCCCAGGTGTGTGATTGCTGTGCTGGATTAGTAGAGAGCTGAGCATGCGTACTGAATATGATAATGATAACCACAATCCAGAAACAGCAGGTTACCCAAACCTTTTCTGCTGTATAATTTAAAAATCTGAAATTGGTGTTTTTTCAAACCTCAAACACAAGAACAGCCTGCTAGATCAGCAATTTCGAGGACAAATCAAGTCATTTTAAACTGAAGCACTGTAGTTGTATAGAAAACTTTAATATAAAATATACACATTTATGGAAAGGGGAAACTTTTTATATAGAAGGCTAATTCTGCTGTTTAGTTTGGTTTTGTGAATCCATCTTAAAACTCAAATGTGATTATTAATACTTTCTCTGTGTCACTTTAAGATCATTTTCATTAAAATCTGTGAGCATGGGAAGGGGAATCGCATGAAATGCTGTCCCTGTGGGACCATAAATCTTATGAGCTTCACTTTATAGCTACGCGCTGGTGAAGATCGCATTCGTGTTATGACATCGCTGCTTTTCATTTGTTTGCTTTACGTTCGGTTCGGCTGCCTCATCTTCCCGTGTTTCACTAAATCCTGCGCCACCCTTCAGCGCCTCCATCTTACTGTTTACAAAAGTAACATCCTGAAATTCAAACATAACCTAATAGAATACAGTGCACACGGACACACACACACAAACTACACTGTGCACCATTACTCCGAGGTGGAAGTGTACAGCAATTGCTGACTGTGAAAAACGGGGAGAGAGTGGCTTACATTAATAATTAATAGAGGAAGCCATCCAGACACACTTTCTGATTGTTGCGCTGGAGTTTCAGTCTTCTACTAATGTGACTTTAACTCACAAATGCCCAGAAACAGGGAATTAGAAGAAGAGGATGAAGACGAATACATACAATTATAGGTTTAAAATAAAATGCAAATGGCACAAACAATTGAATCATTAATTTAAAGCACTTGGTTGTTGTAAGAACATCCTATGGGTCGCACATGATTAAATCCAATAGGTGTGATTCCGCCTCATCGGTTTTATTGTGTTTCCGTACACGGCATCTAAAGGTGTCCCGGTGAAACTGTCCAAAGTTCATTTAAACACGGCTTTACTGTACAGAGTGAGAGAACCACCACGAGTGACCAAGCCTGTCCGTATCTTTGTGGTGATGCATGGTGTATCTTAGTGTGTCTTTTGGTGAGGACGGACTACATCTACGCAGCAAAACAAACCACATTTACAATCTGTATAACCTAGGCTGCACATAAAATAAATACTAGACATACTGGCGATTACAATGGCTGCGTATCACTGTGACATCTCAGTCATTTATACTGAATAGAAGGGAATGACCCATTAAAGTACATTGGCTAGATTGAGATCAGTTTCGGGAATATCTCCTCCAGGCGAAATCACCATGTTGCTTTTAAGTTCCAATTTAATGATTAGTATCATTCATGACAACTGGGGAAATGTGCCACAAGTCCAATTATAAATACTGTAAAGAAACGTATAATACCTTGATTATTTATTTTTTAAGTTATGTCACCTGGCATGACACCCCTGCTTTCAGACTCTCATGTTCAGGCAAGAAATTTTACAGGAAATCTTTATTATTCCATTATATAAAGAAAATTACCGACATCGTGGGCAATTTGCAAACTTTATTTACAAGGTAATAAAACTCTTACATACATGTAAATGATCGTGCGGACTCGTCTCGAATTAAAAATCTCATGCCGGCCAGCTGACCCATATTATTAGCCCCGGTAATGCCGAACGACGGCAAATGATTCTTACTGAAGTTTAATGCTCTTTGCACTTCAGCACCACAGACAGCGCCTGCGTCGGCCGGTAAATGGCGAGTGGACTTACTGGGGTGTAGCAAATTTGGGCAGAAGAACCGTTAATGTTATACTTGTACTGGGTTAATGGTGGGTAGTTGTGAGAGCTGGTCAGATGGAGATTACAAAAGGAAACTGGACAGACATTTGGTGCAGGCACTCGGATATGCTGTGTGCTGTAAGTTTAGTATTACGGAGATGTTGGTGGGCGGGATTATGTTCTTACCCACACCAGATGAAGACATGGAAGAGAGATTTCTGTTTAGCCATATCCTGTTATGGCTTCTTATTTGTTTCTGAGTCGTGTTTAGTGTTGGGGAACATTTATAGCATTAAATTGTGCATCAAGAGGAATCCTCTGAAGTATAGCCTTGCTTAGCCCATCTGTGATTAATTGTCATTGTTGACACACCACAGCACACAGTGCAGAACAACAAGATGTGTCCTCTGCATTTACCCCAATGTGCCATCGTGACACAGCAGTGGGCAGCTATTACATGCACGGCCAGTATGTGGGGGCGGTACCATGCTCAGGGTACCATGCTCAGGGTACCAGGGTACCATGCTCAGGGTACCATGCTCAGGTACCAGAGTACCATGCTCAGGGTACCAGGGTACCATGCTCAGGGTACCTCGGCAGTACCTTGCCAGTTGGGGATTTGAACCTGCAACCTTCCAATGCCAAGCATACTTTGCTAACCTTTACACCACCACTGCTGTGTGTGTGTGTGTGTGTGTGTGTGTGTGTGTGTGTGTGTGTGTGTGTGTGTGTGTGTGTGTGTGTGTGTGTGT
>JAODKM010000020.1:10566158-10576160 GCA_026780845.1 Petrocephalus sullivani
CCACAAAGAGAAATAAAAACCTGTGTGTGTGTGTGTGTGTGCGTATATATAGATATATATATATATATATAATAGTGTGTGTGTGTGTGTGGTGTACATATGCATACATACATATAGCCAGCACTAATACATATCTTAGGCCTGTAGGCCTGTCACTGTCGATTATATCAGTTATCGGGTAATCTGACGATCAAGGGCATAGCATTGGTTGAGCATTGGAGGGTTGAAGTCTCTACCCATTTAAGGGGGTCCAGGGGGTTGTGTAGGCTGGTTTTCAATATTGGGCAGGGGGGTATATATATATATTGCAATTGGTACAAATTCAGTCACACGTATTGTTAGTTTAGGCACTCCACTTAAGTTGTGTGTGTTTGGAAAGTAGAAGGAAACAGGAGGATCTGCCAAAAAGCCACACGCACACAGGATGAACACACATACAAAACGGGGGTGGGAGGCGACGGCACCACTGTACCGTCCTTCTTTTATAGGCTTGCTGAATGTGCGATATTTACATCAACATAGCATTTCATGCACATGCAATTGTCACATTGCAAGGACTGCTAGTTGTGCTAAGATATTTTTACTTTGTCAGAGGAAACAAAACTTAGCAAGCTTTGCGATTCATTGGTGCTCTCTTTCCAGCATTATCTAGTATGTTTATTTATCTGTCTGAAGTTTACTGTCGCTGCTTTTGCATGAGCTCTGCATGCACTCTCAAAGCCAATCAGAATCATGCCTGTCCTTGCTGTCAGACTCACTCATAGATCTTGTGGTGTACTTGTGAGAAATTAAACAAAAAAGGTGAATAGGAGGAAAGTGAACAAGAACTGGTAGCAAAAAGACATTCATCTTACGCCGTATGGAAATATTTTGCATTTCATCAGACGACATTGAGCAGAAGCAAGTTTTGTCAGCTCTGCTTTGTGTCTGCTGGCACTCCCAACTTATTTGACAGGTTATATAGCTAATTTTCAACACCAACATATTGAATCTTTTCAGCCCTAACACACAATACAATAAAAAAGTAATTAATTCTAATTGGTTATAGGGACATGTACCATATTATGTAAAATGACGCAGCTAAGGTACTTGGCTACCCTTCATTTAAGCAGCAACTCTTCTGACACATGAGAATCGTAGAAAATAATTTTTTTTAATAATTTACGTCAAGGTGGTGACTAAGGCAGGCTAGGCTACTCCCAATAGCTAAACAGGTCCGTCCGTCAAACCCGAATGTCTTCTTCTAAGATGCACTTGCATTGCAGTCGTGCTGTGCTGATATTTATGTCCCGCTTTGCAATACTGACAGACCACCGCATTTTTATTCACTTTTAATGTGAAGCGCTTCCACACAAATTATGCTTTCATTCTTTATTTGGATCCTCATCCTCTATTCATCTTCTCACATTCCCTAGTAATCCAGAAGGAAAATTGTAATTGATGCTTTTTAATAATCAAGTTTAATCAAGTAATCATGATGGCTCTAATACATGTATATACACACACACACATACATACATTAACATGCATTTTCTATGAAGTGGGCTAAATGTTGAAGCCACATATGAGATGTCATGAACACTTATTAAAACAGTGGGATCACAATGAAGCGCAAAACCAGGGTTTCCTTCCCTGTTTGCAAATATACAATACTGTGCAAAAGTGTTAGGCAGTCATAGGAAATGTTTAAAGCTGTCAGGATAAAAACACCAATAATAGAAAAAAATAAAATTAAGAGTAACACAATAAAAGCTAGCAGATATTTCTTCTCCAAAAAATTACTGATATCTTGAAGAGAGAGGTGATTAATTGTCATTGTTGACACACCACAGCAAATTGTGTTTAACCCATGTGACACCGCAGTGGGAAGCTACTTGGGCAGCCAGGGAGCAACACTTGGGGCAGTACCTTAGCAGTGCTTGTAGGTCAGGGACTCAAACCTTTTGATTACACGGTCCCGTCCCTAAGCATTACGCCACCATCTGTCCCATAACTTGTTGCATGGCTAGAAGAACACCACTGTGGTTCCTAACCTCTCCTCAGGGGCCCATCAGCAATTCCATGTATATGTTAAATTTCACCACCAGCTTACTTAATTCATTGATGAAACTAGTTTTAAAAAGTCATTAAGACATTGATTTTGAGGTGTGCTACAGGTCAAACCAAAAGCACATGGCTATATTGGATGCCATTGTTTTTGAAATGGTTAAGCAGACACACTTTCACAGACGTAATGTCATAGGTTTACATCAACATGAAGATCATTTAAACAATTTTCTGTGACTGCCTAAGACTTTTGCACAGTGCCGTACAAGTATAACTGTTCAGTATAGACAATTTTCATTATTGCAAACAGAATTTTCAAGACAGAAATAAATGATGCCTATATCTGTTGCATTGGTCCAGTAAAGCAGCCTTGACATTAATCCCTTTCAGTCCACTGTCTACCAACAGCATTTTTTCTAACCAGTTTATGGCATTGCTCTTAAACCACAAGGTTTATGAACAAAAAAACTCAAATTAGTTTAAAACCAAAAAACAGAAGGCTGTATGCTTAAATTATTACTCTTTAAAAAAATACATTACAAATCATGATTCGCTACTCCCCCCATCAGCTTCCCCGTGAGACGGCGCTAACTGAAATGGATTCATTTTAGCTGTGAATTCTGGGATTCTGTGCATTGAAGCTCTACCGTTTTTCAACCAGGTATTATTGATTTATGTTTTAAAAAAATTAGACTAGGGCTGAACGATTTATCGATTACAAATAGGGCTGAATGATTTATCGATTTCAAATCGAAATTGTGATTCTAAACAATGCAATTAGCAAAACGCAAAGTTTGCCATTTAGGGTATACTTTATACAGCACGTCTGACCCAGGGTTTAAAACGGCCGTGAGAATAGTTTCCGTCCTCCTTGTGTGACAGTCTCATCAATCAGAAGTGCTGTGCTGCTCGCGTGCCAGTCATGCTCACCAATCAGAAATGGCCCAGAGTGACTGCGTATACGCCCACAAACAACAGACACGTGAAATTCAAGGAAAACGTTACATTGGCAGTGCAAAAAAATATTGGTTCCGCTGCTGAGCCATAAGTGAATTACCTACCTATTTAATGGTCAGAGATTGTTCACAGAAAGTTCCCATTATGAGCGGTCCAAGCAATGTTATCCGCACAATTCCTAATGTTTTTATTACTGGAATTGTTTTATTTTCATTACTTTATTTAACTTAACACAGTCGAGGCTTTTGTAATAGTAGATTCTATGCATCATTGTTCTCTGCTAATTTGACCCTTGTGTACATGGGACTTTCCGAAAACACTTTACGAAGGCTAAAAAAGCTGTCGAGCGTTGTTTGCAAACGCGGCACTTAAAATGTTCATTTAGAAATACAATCACTTTACCATGTTCGGGTTGTTAGAGAATTGTTCTATCGTTTATTAGGTGTATGTTCTACATAATTTTTGTTAGAATAAATATATTTTGGATTCAATTTATATATTTCCATTCTTATCTTTGGATTAATGTATAGTGCAGTTCAGATTTCAATGTTGAATGATATTTTCTTAAAATCGCTCAGCCGTAATTACAAATCGAAATCGCTATCTGAAATGATACTATTAGCAATTTAGGATATGCATTATACAGCACGTCTGTCCCTGGGTTTAAAACTTGGTGAAAATAGTTCTACAAATTCATGCCGTTCTCTTGAGCTATAAGTGAATGACCTACCTATTTCATGGTCAGAGATTGTTTACAGAAAGGTCCTATGATTTATGGAGTAATTATTATGACAGAATTCTGTGGTTGTGAAAAATAGATTTGTGCACTTGTATTTTAGTTTTGTAGACCCGCTTAGCAAAGTTTGTTTACAATTTTTTTTTACATACTTGTGTTTTCAAAGTCACATCATTTGTAACATATTTTCTGAAGCCATGTTACAACTATGAATCGGGATTACAGATGTCTGAGTCGCCAACGAACGTTTTTCAGATCTTTTTGTTGACCCACGCGTTGTACTGGCACGATTCTAAAAAATTTTGGCAAATTAACATATGAAAACAGCCTTTTTAAATTCACTTATGTTTGCTTTTTGTAGACTCTCCGTAATCATGTCGCCTTTAGCGTACCGTAACCCTTTGTGTTTGTACTGTATGTGTTGGTGCCCAACCGCATGCTGGCTGTGGATCTGACCCCAGAGTTTTTGTCAACTCCGAGAATTGTGATATTCTATTTGTTGTGGCTTTCGTGTTGGGTATTATCCTTTAATTAAGTCATTGTATACAATATATTTGCAGTTTCTTAAGGTACTTGAGATTTTATCAGGGATTCGGAAGCCGACTTCGTTTATATTTACAACGCTAAAGGCTGCTTACGCGGTTTTCATTTTAATTAGATCTGAAGCAATCGATATATATAAACAAGACTCCATCACCATTATCTTAATAAACATATCGGTTTATTGAAATAAAAGTAATTGAACAAAGTAGGCTACCACTACCCCCAACCCCTCCACCCCAACCGATTCTTTGAATCGATTCATTTAAACGAACAATTCGATAGAACCGGTTCTGTAAACTTCGCATCACTAATTAGGATTAAACTGCATAAATAGGGAATGAAACTCTGTATTTAGATTTATTCCTGTTCTGGGGTGCGTTTCCCAAAAGCTCCCATTAGCAACTTACATAGTTGGATTCAGTTGCATAGGTCCAAATATGTAAGTTGCTAATGTAGTTAGCAACTATGCTTTTGGGCAACGCACCCCTGAAGGCTTGTGAATGGAGCAGCATTTTGACTGGCTGGCTCATGGTTTGAGGCGCACAGATCCCGCCCACATGATGCTTGGTGTCTTGCAATTATGGGTTTACAAATCTTTGGGAGGGTGCGCATATCAAATTTGTGCACTTGTAATCCTATAGTTCTAACGTGGCTTCTGGAAATATGTGCAAATGTAAAGTTGCAAATCTGTGACTTTGAAAAACAACTGTGCAGAACTTTTGTAAACACAAACTTTGCTGCACGAGTGTACAACAAAACTAAAATATAAGTGTGAGAATCACACTGTACATCTTGGATGTACAGAAATAGATTATAAATATGCAGTTCTGTTTTACACAGCCATGGAATTCTGTCAATAATCACTCCAAAACATTAGCTGCAGGATCCCTATTTTTTCCTTACTGGAATTGTTTAATTTAATTTAATTTATTTAACACAGTCAAAGCTTATGTTATAAGTGTTGTATGTTTGATTTTTCTCCGCTAATGTAACCCTTGTGCACATGGGGCTTTCAGGAAACTATTACTTTACTAAGGGTAAAAAAGCAGTTGAGCGCTGTTTGCAAACGTAGCACTTAAAATGCATATGTAATAATACAATCCCTTTACCATGTTCAGGTCGCTGGCGGCCTGGCACTTTTTTGGCAAATAAATTACCATAAAACAGTCATTTTAACTATTTTGCCTTAAATTTATAGTATTTTTTGCAGCATATTCTGGGAATAGCATCCACAACGAATCATATGACCATGACAAAGTAAAAAGTTTGATTTATTTAGAAACTGTATGTAGTGTTCAAGACTGAGGTATTCAGTAAAAGTTTGCACAGTTACACCTATTTGTGGCTTGATTTTTAAGTATGTATATGCCAGATTACTATAGACCCGAGATATGTACATAAGGGTTTTAAAAAGTAATAAGTACTCGTTAGAAGCAATTCACGTTTAACTGATTATCCTTGCATTAGAATATAGACCAGTTAATATTTCAATGATATATTATGTGGTAATGCTGTGTCATATGTTTTAAATGTATTACACACTGAATATTGAACCGAAGCTTGACTATTAAAAAATGATATTGCCAATCAAATTGCTATTGCAATACCTGTTAGAAATATCCCAATTAAATATTTTCCTCTAATCATTCAGCCCTAATAGAGACCTTATTTCGTCACACAATATCCATATAAACAGTATTATATCATCATCAGAGGTGTAAATTATAGGGCCAGAAAGTAAAAATCAAGACCAAGATATTGTTTGATCCAACTAGTTGAGCACTCTGTGATACCATAAAAATTCAACACACCGCTCAGCACTACCTTATACCAACAAAGCAGCCCATCAAAAAGAACACAACCTTATAGCAACACAACCCTTTAATCAGCAACTCAACCTTACATCAATAATACAACCTTACCTAAGCACAACCTTACAAGAGCACAACCGTACATCATCAGCAAAATACCAGATCTGGAACACAACCATATCAACATCAACAACATGGTACGCTAACAACACAACCTTAGATCAAGAAAACAAATGTACATCAGTAAAACAACCTAACGACCTAACTTGAACATGACCTTTTGACAACAACCTAACCTTGCAGCAAAACTACGGCTAGGCTATGCCAACTGTTTCTTGGCGGGGCAAATCCAAATAATAGCATGTATAACCAAGCTGTGACCACAAATCATTGCTGATAACAGCAATTACAATGTACTGCAGCACTTTCACAGATTTCTAAACTGTGGGCTTAGATGCTGCCTAATTATCCAGTATCCATGTGGGCACGGACTATGCATTGTTGTGAGCTGTCAGTACACTGCTGGTCCGGCATCTGTACCACTGCATTGTCACTTCCTGACATCACTGCAGAGCTAGTCAGTAGTGTAGATCCCACCCTGCTCTTCACTCAGTCCGTTAGTGCCAAATGCTAAAGCCTGATTTGTGGTTGTTCATAGGCTCTATGTACAGATTACGCTGTGGCCTAAACAAGTGGCCTAGCATGTATACTTTTGCGTGGTCTGCGTTGCCATGATAATTACATTTCTGGGACCACAGTGAGGGATACACAGCTACGCCAAACCTACATCATACCAAAAGCATCAATTGTATGTCATGACCATAAATCAGGCTTAAGAGTGAGTGCTGGGCTGTCCTCCTGTCTTGCTTCCTGCATTTTCACACCCCGCCACCGCTGACTCTGTGCTCTGTCCTCACCCCGTCTGTCAGGAGTGGAGTGTCAAAGGCCAAAGCACCAGAACTCAAGTGAGAACGACATAGAGGTGATTTCCAGCGGCACGCCCGACAGCCCTGAGCTCTACATGAAGGGCACTACGCCACCCGACCTGACGCCCGACCTAAGCCCAGCACCCAGCCGGCCTTCCACACCCCCCTGCAGCCCGCCCAAGCCCACCCACCGCACCAAGAATGCCCGCTTCCTGCGGCAGAGTGCGGTGGACGACGAGCGAGGAACCGCCGAGATCCAGGTGCTGATGGAAGGGCGGGGTGGGGGCGGCGAGTACCTGCGGCCGAACAGCTGGGGCGAGGATAAGCATTCGTCAGGGGGCGGGGGCAGCAGCAGGGGGGGCAGCCGGGGCAGCAGCCGCTCGACGACTCCCTCGGTGCAGGACGAAGCGCGGCTGCCGCGCACCAATGGCCACAGGCACGCCCCGTCCAACCACAAGCCCAGAGAACATGCCTCGTCCAATCACAAGCCCCGGGAGCGGTGGGCAGACTGCCCCACAGTGGCCTGGACTACGCAGCGGGCTCTCAGTGAGAGCCTGGCCCACTCACGGCTGCTGGAGCAGGACGAGGAGAAGCTGAGCAACTACGAGATGGAGATGAGACCCCTGCAGCCCATGGACTCATCCTTCCAGAAGCACTACGGGCCGAGCGAGGAGCGGCATGGGCACGCAGAGCCCCGCCCCCACACGCTGCACAGACTGCAGCCCAAGAGCCGCGAGGCCCGGGAAGGGGTGCGGTCCCCCGGCGCCCGCGAGGCCCGGGACGGGCTGCGGTCCCCCAGCTCCCGGGAGGCCTGGGACGGGGTGCGGTCCCCCGGCGCCCGCGAGGCCCGGGACGGGGACCCGGACTCAGTGCAGAAGCTGGACAGCCTGCGTGCCGGGGGGGAGGCGCTGGAGGGGAGACCCCTGCGCCGGGACCTCACGCTCTCCCCCCCACAGAAATCCTCCCCCATTGCACTAGAACACGACGAGGAGAACCTGGTCCAGCTCAAGTCAAACTCGGTGAGTGAGCAGTGGGCTGGGCGTGTGGGATTCAGTGTGGCAGGGTAGTGTGCGTACTCGGGGTGCCCAGGGAGCTGAGTGGGGTGAAACAGGCAGGATGATGAAGCGGGACTGTCAGACACCCCCACCCCCCACCAGGAAGCTCTCCAATAACAATCTGCACCCCACGGTGCAGCCCGCCGGGCCGACCCAATCCGACGCATTCTGCGGCTGCACTGCAGACCCAGTACAGATGTGAATCTGATGGTAGCGCGGTTTCTGGAGAGCCCGGGCGTTTGCTGGGCCCACACCAGCACAGCGGCCCTTAGTGGCGTGCTCACACGCACATAAACACAAACGCAGAGGCCTGTACAGAGCCTCCCCCTCACAGATGCCCTGCTTGTCTTCTGCTTGCAGCAGAGAGCCTGAATAGCACTGGGGACGAGCTGCTGTGCTGATCAGTATAAGGGACTGGGGTCCTATGTATATCCCATGACCCCCCCATGATCTCCGGCTCTTGCTTGTTCACCACCCCCCCCACACACACACACAGACCTGTGCTCTTGGTGTGTAGCTCCATCCACGCTCTGCTGTGCACACTCCTTAGTAACAGCAGATTGTCACAGTGGCCCTCTCCACAACGCGCTCCTTCTATTGGCTGCCTGGCGCTCTGTTGCTAGGGAACAGCTTATGCCTTGCTCTGCCAGGAGCCAATCAGCCTGCAAGCAAAGGCGCCTGGGGAGTGGGGGTTGTTTGCAGCAGATAAATGCAAGCAATGCAGCACTCTTGTATAAGACACACTCAAGAGCACACATGCAGGTCCACATATCTCAAACACACATTTCACACACCCGCAGGTCCACATATAACGCACAGGTCCAAATATCATACACATATGTTTCACACAGACACCCACATACCGCTCCACATATCACATTTATACAGAAACACACACAATTCCACATATCACACACGTTTCACACGTATGCAGATGCATGTACCACACACAAATGTTTCACATACAAACTCCCACACAGTTCCACATATGACACATATGACACACGTCTCTCACACGCACTTTCACAAGTCACACAAGTATATCTATTGTACGCACATACAGGCTTATTACACAGATGTCTGTCAGACATACAAGCATGCACACAAATTAACATACCATGCACATATATCGTTCACTCACACACACAGACACATGGGCTGTTGTCCTGTGTTAATGTCAGGTCACTCTGCTGGTCAATGTGTGTGGGTTGGCCCATCTGCAATGGTGACATGAGGTCGCTCCAGGCAGACCGGTCTCTGGGTATTCCCTGGGATCCTGGCTTTTCCCTTCACAGCCAGCAGAACTGCGCGGTTGTCAGGGAAACCTGGGATTGTCAGCCCAGCGGTCCAGGCCCCCTAACAGGGGAGAGCCTTGGGGAAGACCTGGCGTCTGCCAGGGTAGACTGAATGGACAGAGAGGGCGGCCCTGGCTCTGTTCTCTGTCCAGCTGTGATGCACTGTCTGGCCCCGCCTCATCCAGCTCGGCCCTGCACACCCCTGCCCATCTCGGGCCCGCGCACGCCTGCCCAGCTCAGCCCTTTCCCCACCCTGCTCCGTCCCACCCAGATCTGCCCCACCCCACCTGTGGTCTTTTGGGCTAGGAACAGCACCTGGCCAAGTGGAGCCTAGGGGACGAGCTGCCAGACCTCCCCTTGAGGAGAGTTGAGCAGCGGTCATGTGCCGAGTGCTGGGCCTGAGTGGGGGAAGCACGGGGGCAGCCGCGCGTTGCCGCGGCGATCACTCGCGGCCAGGCAGGAGCGGTGCCCAGCTGAACGTGTGATGTGAGGGAAGAGGTGTGCCAGTGAGTGTGTGTGATGCACTGGGGGAGGACAGCGGGCACACTAACACTTATTCTCTTCCTCTCCCGCGCTCCGGCTTCTCCCCTCCCATCGCTACCGTTCTCTCCGGGCGCCTGCGTTGTTTTGCCT
>JAODKM010000020.1:10602580-10613221 GCA_026780845.1 Petrocephalus sullivani
GTTACAGAGAGAGGGCAGTACCCGACGCAGTACAATAACGGCCACAGTGGAGTTACAGAGAGAGGGCAGTATCTGATACAGTACAGTAACAGGTGCAGTGGAGTTTGTGACACAGTTTGTGAATTCCTTATCCGGGAAAACCGGCCTATTGTGTAAAACTTAGTAGACCATTAGACTAATTCTGTATTTTGTACTTTTAATGGACAGTTATTACTGTAGTTATTAATAGTAAGACAAAAGCATTGTAAGATGACGCAAATGTATTGCGGGAAAAAGTGGCTAACGACTAGAGCAGTGTGATCAAGGTCATGAGTACAAGTGGCTAAATAGAGGTTTCTCCTCAAGGCATATGGAGTCAGCCTTGCTGACAAGGTGTGGAGTATGTAGCTCCAGATAGTGCCACTGCTACTCCAGCTGGAGAGGAGCTAGTTGAGGTGGTTTGGACAGATGTCAGGATGCCACCTGTCTGGGTCCTGTGGGAACTGTGCTAGGGTGGAGGTCTCAGGATGACCAAGGACATGATAGAAGAAATATATCTCCCAGCGGGCCAAGGAATGTTTAGGGCTACTTAAAACAAGCCGCAGTCTGTGACCATGCTAAAAGATGCCTGGATTGATCTCTGTAGCATGCAGCCACCACAACCCTCACCAGGAGAAACTGTGTGAAGATGAGGCGAGAAGGAGTACAGTAGAGTACTTGACACAGTAGAGTAACAGGTACAGTGGAGTACTTGACACAGTATAGTAACAGATACCATAGAGTACTGGACACAGTAGAGTAACGGGTACAGTGGAGTACTTGACACAGTGTAGCAACAGGTACAGTGGAGTACTTGACACAGTATAGTAACAGATACAGTTGAGTACTTGACACAGTATAGTAACAGGTACAGTGGAGCAGTGTTATTACCACCTTCTCTGTTGCCATGGCTCCTGGCTCGGGTGATACCGGCAGCAGTTCTCCGTGGGGGTCGTTGTCTCCAACATTGGGCTGGGGGCTGTGCTCTTCTATCATGCAGAGAATGGAAAAATACGCCCCCTGCTTTTATGTCATAGAAATTCCTGCCAGCCGAGTGCAATTATAACATCCATGACAGGGAACTACTCGCCATAAAGTGGGCCCCGGAAGAATGGCAGCACTGTCTGTCTTGTTATCACATGGACAGATCCTAAAAGCCAGACAGATTTGTGGTCCACACATCAGTTGAAAGCTATACAAGCTTATTTGTCCATGTTCTTTCACCATTTTAATTTTAGCTTGACCTACCGCCCTGGGGCCAAGAACATCAAGCAAGATGCTGCCGAATCCCTTGAGAAACTGGCGCCACCCGGGGGTTTCATGTTTCCCCTCTCAGTCTCATATACACCTGCCCATTGCCCCCCCGACGTCCCTGCTCTTTGGGATGCTGCTGGGGATCCGGTGCTCCCTGGAAGGCTGCTGCAGGGCCTGGAGACTAAGAGTGACCGAGTGGAAAGCTCTAGGATACCATCTTCCTTCATGCTGGACTGAACCCTCCCCAGAGACTTCCTTTGGCACCCCCCCGATGCCACCATGGGCTCCTGAGGTTGGGGGTCACACCTCCGGCACTCTTACCCGTTGCCATGGCACCTGGCCTAAGGGCTTAGCCATCTCACAGCTAGCAGCGATTTTGGAGTGCATTAACCTGTTTACACCAGGGTTAACGCACATTTTGCTTTACACGTTTGTACACAGAGACTAGCCATTGGGCCTAGCGACAGGCAATTTCGAACTAATGACTGGCCCACGCGCTTAGCAACAGACTATTAATGACTGTGACTTGAGTCATACGCAATAAAAGGGTTGGGAGGGGATTCATTTTTAATACTGTACAGACTGCTACACTGCAGCATTCAGTATTTTGACAATATTTTAAAAAGCAGCCTTATTCTGGTATTTTGAAATCTTTATTAAATTTTGCTGAGCGGATGGGTCCCTGTAGGTATAGTTTTTATTAAAAAGAAATACCGCAGTATGTAATTGTAATTCCTCCCAAGTTGAAATAGTTCTAGTAATAAATGCGCTTTCGGTTTGTAAACATGAGAATATTGTCTTCGAGTACAAATGTGCAAGCCAACTATGTGGTGACCGTGGTAAAGGCCGGTTAATGTACTCCAAGTCCTGCTTCTAAAAACATACAATGACCGGCTTGTAATGAAATAATCCTCACATAGTTGATGCACTTGTTTTTATTTTCACTTTATCTAAGCTGGGTCCTGGGGCCAGGCTGTTTGACTGCACTGATAGTCTTAGCAGGGCTTATAGGACGTGGAGAGGAAACCAAGGCCAGGCCGGCAGCCAGGTGATAAGGAGTCCCAGGCAGCGAAGAGAGGAGGCCAGGGCGGAGAGGCAAGGCCTTGCAGAGGCTGTGGTCCCAACTGGCAGCAGCCTGGGTTACTCAAATAAAGCACCATAATGTTAAACACTGTGCTTCACCATTGCTGCTTCCAGAGAACTGGGACATAGCAGCAAAAGTATCAAAAAACAGTGAAGTCCAGCACTGCTGAGGTCTGCCGAGGGGCCCTCGCTGGCGGCATGCCTTCGCAACGCAAGCACACTAAGACAAACATGACTTTCACTGATTGAATCCCAGATCTGAGGGACCTTTCTGTGTGGTTTATCTTACCTTTCATCCACTAACAATGGAGAAGAAACACCCATAAACAACCCCTCTTTGATCCGGGCGGAGTGTTTGAAAGTTTTCCAGTGGTGAGAATCAGAATCTGGAGGAACCAATATAAGCAGATGGGACAGGGTGCTAAGGCATTTGGGCAGCCGGCTATGAGCTCCAGGACTGGGCGGAGGACCGAGCTGCGAGCCACAGCCTGCCCCCCAACGTGTTACACAGCTGCTCTTTTCTGCAATGTACATTTCATTCAGTCTGATGAGTCATTTTAATTGCATACCTCTATGGCCCAAAGAAAATATTTGCTTGGAGATCCATTATGAGTCAGGTGGACAGTTTAATTTAATTCATTGTGTAACTGAAGTGAATTCACCAGGTAACTCTCTCCTAATGCGTTAAGCATTATTGTCCCACTTTCTGAAGTAGACGCCACATTCAGCTCAACCTCATACTGCAAAAGTGGTGTGGATTATGGATGGATGGATTTTAATAAGGAACAAGAAGCAGAAAATGAACACTGGAAGATAGACGACACACGGCACAGCCTAATCCTTCCACTGACAGGAAGTTAACTGAGCTCACATGACTTTGTCTGGCCACCTGACATGACGCGACATCTTTAAGTCAATGGCATCACAAGTAGCTGGCAAACTTCACAACTGGTGTACTTATATAACGTGATCCTGGAGGAGGGTGAGCCATGATCTCTCCATGTGACCTGGAGATGCCGGGAGGCCCGTGAAGGAGGGGGCATTTCTCACTGAGGCATTTCGGAGGGAACACGGCGTACAGTCAGAGGGCTGCCCACGGACGATGCAGGCGATGAGCCGCAGAGGACAGAGCTACATCTAGAGAAGCGTCCCGCCTTATGAAAGCCTTTACTGAGAGCCGGCCTGGGCCCAGGGGGACCACTCTCTACCCCAGTCACATGGTCCTGATCACGGCTGGCCCTGTCCCAGGCCTCACCAGATTTGATCACATCACGCCTGATCATCTGTCTTAAGGAACCACAGCGGTCTTGCTGAGAGGAACGTCAGTTTGGTGAAGTTGCATTGGGCACGAGGGAAATCAGTCTTATGCTCCAGTGGTGCATGTCACCTTTTTATTGTATTCACCAGACAGCCAAATACATTTTCAAGAAAAAGACAAATAACAAACAGTAGTGTAAACTACATTCACCTTTCTCTAAATTCACCGTTTTCTACAGAAATGTGGCGTGTTTTGTCCCAAAGACCAGTGAGCACAGGGGGGATTAAGGGGGAAAAGGAGCCAAATCGCACATCAAGCCCAAAACCCTCATGCACAAAGGAGTTTGTCCGTGCGCGTGCCCCTGGCACAGCTTGTGCACGTTTTCTGATGTTAGCCCTAGTCGTGAGCGTGTGCCTGCACGCGTCTGTGTGCAGAGCTAGCAGCTACGGCCAAAAGACGAGTAAGGAGGTCTGGGAGCACTGGAAAGCAGCAACAACATCCAGGATGCAGAGCAGACCGGTCAGTGATCAGCGGGGGCCAGGGGGCACACCAAACAAAATGCTTTTTAGGGCACAGTTTGGATCCAGAACTCAGATTAAACATGACTAGCAGTTAAGATATTTGTGCCGAGCCTGGCATCCAGGCTGGGAGGCCACAGTGCCTGGGGTGGGTCCCCATGTCAGGGCGGGGCTGCCGCAGGAGCGGGCGGGACACCACGGGAAACAGTACAGGACGGCCAGGCGTGGGCGTGCGACGCAGACCTGGGCCGCCTAGCGTGAAGGCGGAATGGCTGTCCAGGAGCAGCAGGGCTGTGCCGGGCTTCAGCTTCAGCTAAATGGAGCTTCAACGGACACAAATCGCCAAATGAAATCAGTGAAACAGACATTAGATTTCCTTAGGAAGGGATACGGACTCCGATCTTAAAGCGCTAAAGTGTTCCCTGCGAAAGAGTCAGGCTCTGCAGTAACCGTCGAATCTGTCACCAGGAAGGAAGAGTGAGTCGTGGTTTCGCCCTGCAGTTTCCGTTACGCGGAAAAGCAGCGCGTCACTGGAGAGAAGCACACCTCAGTGCGTAGCAAACCAGAGAGAAGCTTCCTCTTTCTTTCTTCATCAGGACATTAAGTTGCTTTTCTTGTCATACAAATAGCATCTGCCGCAGGCAACAGTCTTACATCTTACTTTGTAACCCAAGTGCTCTTAAGACGCCCCAACTCAACTCAACCCGAGTCCAGCTGCAGAGACATGGTTTTGCACCGTAAAGTATGCCAGGCGTACCCGAGCCGTACCCACGGTGACATGGCCCTGACATGGCCCAAAAGCGTGACCAAACCCAGCTGGTTGCGTTACCACCATCTGATTGGTTGAAATGCATAGAGATACTGGTGCTCGGCACCAATATGCATTGACTATCTGAAGGAAAAAAAATGGCATAATCTATTATTCAGTAGTAGTATAGCACATCATGATGTACTGATGCATTCCCGATAATTCAAAACAGGAAAATTTCCAACATCCTCCTTAATAAAAATACAAAAGAATGGAATGGATTCGTAATGCAAATTTATGCAAGTGAATGCTAGTTCCATTAGTGTTACATGGTAACGTAACAAGGTCAGACTAGTGGAAATTAGCACATACTAAATCATAATGTACACCATGTGAACAGTAAATCAGTGTCTCCTTGATTTTACATCAGTCACTCCCCAAATTCGGGGCCGGCGTTAAAGAACCCACCCTTCTGCAGTGGAAAACGGAAGCGAGCTGGAACCATTTGGTCGGCGCAGTAAGAGTCAGGTACGGCCTGGTTCCCGAATGCCAATGGAAAAAGCACCATGACACCCGTGATGTTGCAGCAGTGATCCCAGTTCACTGAGCTCAATGATGATAACCAGCCCACTCATACTGGGGGGTGTAACCTCATTAATCAATGATACTGTTGGTTTTTTAACGCATGCATGAGTAAACAGATTTTTTTTTTTTTTAAGTTTTGACTCTAATGATAACAAATTGAAACTAGCCATGAAACATTAATTCATCTAAAATCATATCTTACTGTTATTTTATGATCTAAAATCTCATTAATGAAAAAATAGACTGGATAATTCCAGCTGATCTCTACTTGAAACGGAGACACGTAAAAACTGTACTGCTCAGAATATTAGAAAAACTAAAGTAACTGTCCATTTCTGAATGAATTACTGACCATTAGCATTCTGAGATCTCAGCTATTATTGAAATTTGTTAAAAATGTGTCAAATTAAGTGTCAACAACGATACAAACAACAACAACAATAAAAACAACAATAATAATACATGATTGTGTGTCCTGTTGTATAAGTTAGGCAATACAGAAATTCTACTCAGTGAACTGAAAAGATTAAACCAGCCTAAAAAATGCAATACAAAGCTATTATTTAGATATAAAAATAAATCCATATTCTAGCAACAAGGATTTTAAAAAATATCTGAATCGTGAATATCGAGTGAAGGCACAGATAGCGGGTGAAGCCAAAAGGCAGCTCGCCTTGGACTGGCGGCCCTGAGCCTGTGTGGGCAGTGCCCAGCCTCAGGGTCTGACCTCGGGGAATGTTCTCCAACGTGGGTGATAGGTGGCAGGCCCCACCAAGGCCTGTGTTGGGAAGCCTTCAGAGTACTAAGCTGAGGATCCCCTCGCCTAGCCCACTATTTGGTTCTGGAGCTACACTGTTCTACACCAGAGAGATGGCGAAAGCGCCCCCCTGGAGGCTGCCTGTCTCCGCGCGGCTTCCTCTATGCGATCTCGGAAGCCAGAGGCTCTCCCGGCCTTTAATTAGCGCACACAGGCGTTCCACTCGAGTCTCGACTTGGGATTGCGAGAAACGCTGCAAATGCTACTGTTGAAACAGACATATTTAACGAAAAATAAAATAATATACAGAAAAAAAAAATGGAACAAACCAGAGTTAAGAAAGACAGGAAAGGGGGCTGAGGAACTGGGCACCCAGTGTTTTCAAAACCACTAGAGAAGGATGACAGACAAGATGAACACTGGAAATGAGGTGATGGAGTCTGGAAATTGTGTTCCAGCTACAGTGGTACTAATATAGTTCTGATTCAGTAGGTCAGGCCCCACCCTCACTCTCTACCTCTCCACCTGCCTCCCACCAAAAAAAAAAAAACACACATCTTCCTTCAGGGCAGTATAATAGGAATGCAGAGGTGGGGGCGGGTTGGAGGAGATGAGTGTGCTGCAGATTTCCACCTCCTCTGGCTGGGGGCCCGTTACAGTGTGAGATGCAAGGATCCTTTCTGGCTTGGGGGGGGGGGGCAGCGAGGCGGGGGCAGAGGGACCTGCCGGCTCACGATTCCTGGGGTACCACCTCCAAGATCTTCTGACAGAATGCCGTCGATGAGACTGCAGGGGGACGCAGAGGCACTCGAGTAATGCACAAACGAACATGGCGAATCAAGCACCACCACCCCCCCCACCCAAACCCCTAGGTCACGGTGACTCACAGATGAGGTTCAGAAGCCACTTGGGCTTGCTCTGCCACCAAACGCCAAAATAGTAGACGGGCACGCCGGTGGCGATGATGCCGAACCCGATTCCGCACTCCTTTGGTGTCTTCCAGACGGAGACGACAATGAGGAAGAGACAGGCCAGCACGAAGCTCACGGGCAGCAGGATGTTCACCTGCGAGGGGGAGGAGCCGACAACACCTCTATCACACCCCCTGAGCGGTGTTTATAAAAGGCCCGTGAGCAGCGCAGGACCAGAGCAGCAGGCCACTGAACGATTTGCAGATTGACTAGAAGCAGGCCAGTCCCTGCCATGGGTCACTGGCTGTGTTCCAAATTCCCTAATTTAGCAGCATCAGTGAAGTTTATCCCTGTCCAGGACTCTTCATTAAAGTCGTTTCATTATGACCTCTCTTTTTAACAAGGTCCCTCTACCCTCTGACAAAGTCCCTCAGTCACAGGAGGATAAAGACCGGCAGTGACTGGAGGATGAAGTCTTACACAAAGGGCCTCTTTGTCCTTCTGTCACGTTAGCCTAGCTCACTGCTGCCTCACACATGCACACTGCCCCAATTTCATCCCCCGGTGTCTGTCCACATGACTGCAACATTTCGGACATTGGTCAGCTGATAGCTGGTGGCGCCTCTTGATGCCCTGTGCTCACCTTGATTGGTCGCTCCAGCTCGGGCTTCTTGTAGCGTAGCCACATCATGCCAATGATGGCCAGGGCAATGCAGAGCCAGTTAAAGAAGCTGAAGAAGTTGATAACAGAGAAGATGTCGTTGGAGAAGGCGTAGAGCAGGGTCATGATGCACTGAGAGGAAAGGGAGAGACGGGCATGACCTTTTAAGCACAGATGCAGCTGGACGAGCACGTAACAACCTGTAGACCAATACAGAGGCGTATACTACCTTTCCTACTGACCTGGGTGGACAACAAGACAACCAGGGGAGGTGGGGTCAGTATGTACCAGGGGGACAAGTCAGCCTGGGGAGGTGGGGTCAGTATGTACCAGGGGGACAAGTCAGCTTGGGGAGGTGGGGTCAGTATGTACCAGGGGGACAAGTCAGCCTGGGGAGGTGGGCCTCACGGCCACATGAGTGTGTATGGGGAGGCTCAACACAAAAAGCCAGGCTAAGAATGTTGGGCATGCTGGAGGGCCCCAAAGCAGAGATTCTACATGTACCGTGAAGATGAGCGAGGGCAGGGGGGTCAGCAGGTTGGGGTGGATCATAGACAGCAGGCTAGGGAGGTGCCCCTCCCGGGACCCTACAAAAAACAGCCTAAAACAGAAAGAGAGAGGAGGCTTAGCGGGACAGAAAGAGACATGATTGCATTATAACATCGGCGTATAGTCTGATACACACTAATGTTTACATGTACACCCCTAAGTAGTGGTGACTTTTGCATAACCAGACAGAGTGTGTGTGTGTGCGTGTGTGCGTGTGTGCGCAGGCGCATGTGTGTGTGTAGTACCTGGAGGAGGTGAAGAGGGAGCCATTGACTGAACCGAAGCATGAGAGCCCCACAAACACTGGGATGATCCAGGCCATCGGGCCCAGGTGGAAGTTCCCAAAATCCTACATGGCATGGAGAGAACAGGGGGAATGAACCAACACAGGAGCACGTCAGAAATCCTGCCATTACTGAGGCTCAAGGCAGCATGCATTAAAGCCAGGCTATAGCCCGGCTCAGTGTTTCTCTGCATCCTGCACCCGCGGGTCTGAATGCCTATGTGTGTGCACAATCATGTCCTAGAGACCTAGAGGGATCCTTTAACTCCAAGCACCAAAATGTCAGAAATTTCCATCAGATTTCTGTGTGATAATTTAAACTTAAGCAGGGCTTGAAGGATGAGCCCAAAAAAACAAAAACGGGAACACTTACCACGGCAACAGCCTCCGAAACAAGCATGTCGTCTGGGCTAAGTGTGGTGAAGTACGCCAGGTTGGTGAGCACGTAAACGACGGTGACGATGGGCAGGGAGATGATGATGGCGCGGGGAAGATTTCTGTCGGTGTGGGGGGGTGGGTTTACAAACTTTAACCCCAGCTTTGCCAAAATAGCACTGCATTCTGATAATTGCCGACAGCCCCTGGCTAACTTAACAGTGATAGCAAAAACGACCCTCCATGAACCATTTGTCATATTTTTTGGCCCCACTAGATGGTGCTATTGGGCTCAAAGCATGACCAAAAGTAAAGCTTGTGGGATCAAAGGGGGTTCATGAGGCATCATTTTGGCCATCACGAGCAATTAAAATACCTTTGATTAATGCCCTTTTGACTACTCGATTATCAAACAACTTCTGTCAAAGGCCCTTAAGTTCACTTAAGATGAAACGCAGGCAGACACTGCCTCCCCAGCAACTCATTTGACAGGTCCACTGTGAACAGATGAAACCTGAAACATGTATCGGCTTGAGCACCAGCCCTTCCTGGTCACCAGCCCCTCCTGGTGTATTACGGGCTCCCGGGCAGGCAGACACTTCTCAGCACCGCCCGCCTATCCCTGTCTTTGTGCCTCCAGCCAAATCTAACCAGCCCTGTAACTAGTTGAGTTTTCAGCTGAATTAAATAGTCTATGTTAGAGGCTAGTCTTTTGGCTCGATTTAATTGGCCCTGCTGGTGGCTGTGCTGTTGCAGACTGCACCAGTGGCTGGCTCTAAACGCCCCCTGCGAGGATGAGCACTGCCTGACCTTCAGATGGCCTCGCACCCCACGGCAGAGTGGAGTACTCACTTGTATGGTTCAATCATCTCTTCTGTGACAAAATTCAGGTAATTCCTGTAAAAAAAAGCACCATGGCTTCAATGAATGGAGTACAAAAGTAACCAATCAGACAGCCCAAATAGAAACACCATTCCATATAACTGTTAAACAGAAGCCAGCTAAGAGAAACACCATGAAACTTTACAGTCCCCAATGTTCAGTGCTAACCACACTGTAATGACAGAGAAATATGGAACTTATAGGTTAAAGGCCTAATTTGGCAAAACAATGGATGAAAGAGGGTGGAAGACTGCCGCCCTTCTTAAGGCGATGTCGTGCGAAGCAGAGGGCCCCTTTCGGGCTGTCAGACGTCACGGCAAGTGTGGTCTGAGTCACTCAATCATTTTCTATGAATGGAAACAAATTTAAACAGGACATGTAGCAGGTTTGGGTGCCAGTGGTAATCCGAGGAGCACCAAGGTGTGTTTCAGACGTTGGGTTTTTCCAGAGAGACGTGCTTCTCGTTGATGTACAGTGTAATGTTAGTACACGTCTCTGTTTGACACTGAACACGCTCTCTAAAAACGATTAAGATACGCCCAGTGATGCAACCCAGACAGCACATCACTTAAGGAAGTTTCATAAAACTGAACATCAAAGAGGTTGCATCATCAGCCGTATTTCCCTGCACGGCGAGTGTTAAAAAAGTTAAATGCGAAAACCTCTGTGCTTTCTACACAGAGCAAACGGCCTTCTGCATACGCCACAGAATTAGGCCGCTACGGTGAAGCAAGTGCAGACCCAGCCTGACTGACCTAA
>JAODKM010000020.1:10646165-10656721 GCA_026780845.1 Petrocephalus sullivani
GAAACATTTAAGTGTGACAAACATGCAAAAGAATAAGAAATCAGGAAGGGGGCAAATAGTTTTTCACACCACTGTACATCCTTTCACTACTGTTGACATACTGCTCCCTATTGTTATTGCTTATTTTGCAGTCATTTTATCTCAATTGTTATTTTATCCCCATTTTCAGACTATTTCATTTTCTTTTGATTTCCATATTTCCTTCAAGTACGATCCAGAAAGTGCTTCACTACTCAGTATTACAGTGTATGAGACACATAAAACTTAGAACACACACAGAGCCAGACACATAATCTCCAGAGGTGTGAGACACCACTGCACCAGTGTGCTGCCCCTATTATCTATCTCTCTATCCATCAGTCCATCTTTCATTCTCACTTGTCCCATACTAGGTCACAGGGGTCCAGAGCCTAGCCCAGAAGCTATGGGTGCAAGGCTGGGAAGATCCCAGGACCGGGCACCAACTCATGGCAGGGAGTCCTTATTATTCTTATTATTATTATCATCATCATCATCATCGCAATCATTATGAATAATAATAATAATAATGATGACGATGATGCACATAATATCACCGTTTAATTCCCAGTTACAGCACACAGCCGCCGTTACAGGCCCAGTGTGACTGACAGGTTTGAATATGTGTGACTGTTATCAGGGTAGGAGAAGCTGGGGTGTTTCCAAGTGTCAGCACAGGTGTTTGCTGAGTCTGGGATCTCTTCTCAGCTTCTCGTCCAGCATCAGGTACTTCTGTGGGGCGCAGTCTTTATGCCTTAAACAGAATACATAATGATGGTGGTGACGATGTGTGGGAGACCTGGAACTGGGGGCACTGGAGGCCACATCAACTGTTACGTGAGAATAGCGAGCAGGCTGGAAAAGCTGCTGGACCATCCAGGCTCAGCATTAAGTAGCCTGGTATTAAACAAAGAATAAATCACACGTGTCATTCAGTTGGCACAGCGACCATTAAGCTGGAATGCCCATAAGGGTCTTGGTGTAGATCCCTTGTTTTGGCCCTGGGGAAAAATAAACAGAGGGTCCTGCTATAGGATTTGTGGGCCAGCGGGACCAGTTGGTGCAGGGAAAAGGAAGAAGGTGTGCGGTATGGTACATATGTGTGGGTCCCTTTTAAAATGCTAGCAGTGCCCCTGAATGAGGCCTGGGGGCACTAGGTATATATATGTGAGGGTCCCCTTTAAAATGCTAGCAGTGCCCCTGAATGAGGCCTGGGGGCAGTTGGTATACATATGTGAGGGTCCCCTTTAAAATGCTAGCAGTGCCCCTGAATGAGGCCTGGGGGCAGTTGGTATACATATGTGAGGGTCCCCTTTAAAATGCTAGCAGTGCCCCTGAATGAGGTCTGGGGGCAGTAGAGCGCCCTGCGGGCACCTGCTGAGGCGCAGCTCCAGCGCCTTGATGCGCAGCACGGCACTGGAGCAATAGGCCATGTAGGCGTCCTTCTCCTCTTGGGTCATGGACAGCTGGTTCTGTTGGTACCACTGCTGTTTCAGCCGCAGCTCCTGGGTCTCCTGCACAGAGCAGTGGTTTCAGTTGGTTTAGCTATCCTAGTACCATTCAGAATCGCTCTGACAGTGAGCTGGTAAACTGTCCCTGTGCCTTTCAGGCCTCTAAATTGCCTTTTGACGGCTTTTAGAATCTAGTGGCAGATTTTCTGAACATATTCTCTGTAAGCAGGTATGGATCAGACTGAGCAGCAGACGGGGCACAGCCTCAGTGACTTGGGTACCGTCTGGAAGCGCTCCTGCATCAGATTGGCCCTGTAGACCAGCTGCTCCTTCAGGTTGGCTAGGCAGTCCCTTCTCAGCTGCTCTGCTTCCTGGTGTGTCAGATGCTCGGGGTTCCCCAGTTTGGCCAACAGCGGTGCCAGTTCATCCACCTCCTTCCTCTGCCTCCGCAAGCGCTCCTCATTAGCTACACGCTCCTAGGAGAGGAGGGAAGAAGAGCAAGGTGCACACAATCACAGGGGAGAAGTACATGAGGATATAACTATGAGTGTCACCGGCAACTCGCTTTCTCTGGGAGATCAGTAGAGGGTGTCCTCACCAGTTCCTCCCTGTAGCGAAGAGCCTTCTCACTCCAGGCCGTGCTATAGATGGAAATCCTGAGCTCACAGTTACTCTCCTCCTTCTTGCGGAGCTCAAGAATGTCTCTGACCTGGAGACGCACAGGTAATCAAGCAGCACACAGAGGAATATAAGGCCATGTGCACCTGCTCCTCACGGCAGCACCTTTGCACCGCGACACTGAAAGGCGCGGGGAAGTCGCTGCGTTTGCCTACCTCTTTTAACGAGCTCCTAATCTCCTGTGTTACCCTGTCCTCCTCTTTCATCAGAGACACCAGCATGTTGTACAGAGAGAGGTTCTTGCACGGCTTCTCAGATGGGTCCACCTGCAGTGCAAGCAGGCCGTCACGCAGTCCCAGAAACACAGCTCATAGGGGCAGATGAAGTCAAATATAAAACCAGGCACACAGGTTATACACACAGGTGATATCAAAAGTATGCCTCATATTCGATGGTGAAATTGATCGTGATTTGATTAAGCATTTAATAAATATAGGCTCCTGTCATGGCACTCATTGTATTGGATCTGACTGCATATGCTGTTAGTACTGATGAGAGGCCTGTTATTGGCATCTCTATGCAGTACCTGTACACAGTACAGTCTCATTTTGAGGCCCAGTGTCCTGCAGTTCAGCATTACCCAAGAATGGGCTCTTTCGCTCACCTGGAAGCTGGAGACCATGTCAGGGCTGAAAGGCTGTTGCCTCTGGGATGGGGGCCACTCCTGGAACTTGGCAAAGCTGCGGTGCGCGGGGATGATGCGGTCATCCTGCAGGTGGTAGGTCACCTGGATGTGGCCCTCTGCAGTCAGGAAGACGCGCTCAGCCACATCCTCGCTGGCCGCCTTCGAGCAGTCTCTGCCAAAGCGCTCCGCCACCTTCTGCAGGCATCACATGTTACACGGAGCACTGAGAAAGGCTCACAGTCATTAATGAGCCACCCAGGGCTACTCCCAGGATTTACTGCGGATCTGCTGCATACGTGATTGTGGATGGATGGAAGAACAGATGCGATGCTATTTGTACGATTCCTTGTATTCCAGGTGTTACCCGTATGAGGCACTGCTCTTGACTGGTGGTGCCTGCAGGCCCTGGAGCTTCGGAAAAGATGATGTGTCTGTGGTACAGGAAGTCTGTGCGCTCCTCAAAGCTCTCGGTTATTTCAGTGGGTCCCTCCACTCGCTTGGCCAGCCCATCCACCCGGCTGTGGCTGTAGAACTCCATGTCACGCTCCATCCCCGGGAGCAGCGTCACATACCTGTGGGCTATGGAGTCACATGATACGGTATGCAGTGAATGGGTCAGCTGATGAGGGCCATGTGATAAGGTATGCTGTGAACAGGTCACCTGACGACGGCCATGTGATGCAGTATGCAGTGAATAGGTCATCATGATATAATCCACACAAGTAATCAATTCATTATGTATGTCTTACAACTATTGTTGATTATCTTATTCAGCTCTGTATGAATAACCACATTAACGAGCTTAGTAGCTTATCTATCCTGAAGGCCACATTGATGAGCTCAGTACCTTATCTATCTTGGAGGCCACATTAATGAGCTCAGTAGCATATCTATCTTGAAGGCCACAGGTAGTATCAAACTAAGCAACAGGTGGCTGGTTGAATGCACCAAGTCTTCCTATTAAAGAGTAGGAAGTCGCTCGACTGTGCCAAGAAAGAACTGAAGGCCACTTTTACGTGGGAAAGACTCTCACGCCACCATTATTTTTTATAGAAAGAGTGGGCGGTTTAGAAATATGATCAGCAAAACGTATCACAAAGGGGTGTGGATCAGGGAACAACAACAACAATGGTGTATGGCCAAAATAATGATGATGCTTAAGTGATGCAGTCATTATTAGAAAATAAAAAAATGCATAAGAATCAATGTAAATCAATATTGGACACACTCCTGCAGGGTGTCCGGTCTTGTCTGTAACCATTGTGGTCGCAGTAAAGGCTGAACATGGAATTCTACATAAGCAGTTCCTGACGGGGAAGAAAAAACCACAGCATAAGGTATGCAGTGAATAGATCACTTGACGAAGGCTATGTGATACAGTGTGCAGTGAACAGGTCACCTGACGAGGCTAACATAGGTCACCTGATGAGGGCCATGTGGTAAGGCATGCAGTGAACAGATCACCTGACGAGGGCTACGTGATACAGTGTGCAGTGAACAGGTCACCTGACGAGGCTAACATAGGTCACCTGACGAGGGTCATGTGGTAAGGCATGCAGTGAACAGATCACCTGACGAGGGCTACGTGATACAGTTTGCAGTGAACAGGTCACTGACGTGGCCCACGTCGTATGGTATGCAGTGAACAGGTCACCTGATATGGTACGGGGTAAATAGGTCACCTGATGAGGGCCACGCGATACAGTGTGCAGTGAACAAGTTACCTGATGAGGGCCATGTGATAAGGTATGCGGTGAACAGATCAAGCCTAAAACCCAATTCAGCAATGAACATGCAGAAGTTTATTAACCAAATGAAAAAAGGGTTTAACTGTATAACCTCCACTATAAGGCAGGTAAAATCAATAATGCTCTGGGACTTTTGACGCCCTTCTAATATTAAGCACTACTGTCCTTGCACTACGGGAATATGTATGTGTGAGCGAGTGTGTATTTACTCTTTAGTGCTTCGCTCCTTCCGGGTCCAAAGCACTCCAATGTCACATTGGTGATTCTGTTCAACTCACGCTCCTCCAAGTAATCTTGCCGATGTTGGAACCATTCTTTTATGGTGATTGGCTCAGTGCCTTTTAGCAGGACAACACATGGAAATAGTGAGATATACAAAAAGCACAAGTGAAACACAAAAAATGTAAGACAAGTACCAGGCGAGCGCAATATAACTAAAGGCTCCATCTTGGCTGTCTCTACAAGCTAGTAAAAACCCATAAATGTAACATGAACTGATCTGGCTTGTTTCCATAGCAACCACGGTAGCTATGGTAACTGGAGAGGTCCTCACAGTCCAAGTCTTTGTAGGTGGTCAGGCGCATCACCAGGCCGTCCTTGAGGAGGTAAGGTGCAACCTTCTCCAACTTGGCTTTGCGGTACTGTATCACCTTTACCCCCGCAGGGCACCTCATCTCCATGTCTGAAGGTGAAACACCATGGTGAGACAGAGTGACAGGTGGCACAGTCCCCGACACACAGCTGATGACAGGGCTACACGCATGACACCGTTACCGTTCTGCTATATTCTTTGTAGCAAGCAACTGAAGGTTTAAATAATAACCAAACATTACCTATATAAGCTCTAAATCAATGTGTGCATATCCATGAGACCACCACTAGTTATTGTGTTACAGCCAAGTCATGGTGAAATGACTAGATTGGTTGTGTCACACTGGTAGTTGTAACTTCAGTGTTGATGACAAAGGGGGTTGAGTCACAATGCACACTGACAAATGACTGAGCATTGGTTGATACTTGCCAGACACCAGAAACACGGGAAATGTTTCTGAAATGAAAAGTCAGCCAATGCAAGATAATCGTTTAAATATAGCTAAGTAGTGAACAGCCATCCGCCCACATGTGAGAATCAGACAGAGTGGCCTGTAAAAAGAGCCCCTAGCTTTATAAACAGCAACTGGAGAAGTTTGAGAGGCTGGCATATACGGATGAGGGGATGTACTGACAGTACCACAACAGCGTGCTGTTCAAAAAGGATGGTTAGCCACAGACAACGACTTCTTTACATCTGACAGGTTTAATAAGAGTGACAGAATGTAGGAAGTGGGTTTATAATTCGGTTTGTGCTCCGCATTACAGTTCTGGATTTACTTAATACATCCCATCTATGCTGTACCCTAGCCTAGCCTAGCCATGTTCCTTCCCTGTGCTGCCTGGGATAGACTCTAGACCCCCTGTGAACCTGTACTGGAAAAGGATGGACGGATGGATGGATGGATGGATGCATATATGCTGTTATTGCTCCTAACCAAGTGAAACCCAGGGGAAAGCAAAGACGGTTACCTTGCTGAGAAACCTCGATTCTTTTCACCCAAGATGGAGGCATTTCAAATACCTTAAGGTCCTCCTCTTCCTGCAAAGAAACACAAGTGAGGCAGCTGCTGAGAAGTCACACCTGGTGTTTTGGTCAGGGGAACAGTAATGCAATATTTATGTTGAAAAATCCTTTAAAGAAAATTTTAAAACCACTTTGTGTGTACATCAATGTGATACCAAGAGAGGTTACAGAAAATAAGTCCTAAATAACAGCTAGTCACAAGGGTACAATATGTAATCCTAACACTACCAAGCATTATAACTTAGCTCCATGCACTGTTTTGGTGTTTATTCTCTCAGTTATTCATAATTCCATGCATCCTCTGCTTCAAATCTTTCTCTGCTACTTCTGCTTGGCATGGTGTGTCCTTTTCCCGTTTTCCCTTATGCCTCCTGTTTGTCAATCTCATGCTTTGATTTAAGAGATCATCAGTTGGACCTGAATGTAAACCCACCAGTTCATCAACCCTGGACCACAGCGTGAGGAGAAGCTGCTAAAAGGCAGTCTCTGGCCTTGTGGCCCCTAGTGTGCTGGGGCAGAAGTGAGACCTTCTCAGATAGTGTTGCAGGTATATCACACAACAAACGGCAACTAAAGACTCGTGTTCACAGATGTCGAAATGTCGAAAAAGGGAGGAGTAGGTTCAGGAAGACTCACCTCATCACTGTACTCATCCTCAGCATCCTTTGGGTCAGGAAGAAGCAACTGGGGCTGCCCGGGGGGGCCACACAGCAGGGGCTCCCACTTGATCGCATCCCCCAGGTCATAGGTCATCTCCTGTGGGTTTCGCCATCACTAGAAACATGAGCTGGTCCTGTTACAAGCAGTGATATCACATGCAAAACAGCGACACTGACCGCACAGCCAGACAGGCACTCCTGAATGTTGACCCAGTAGTTCTGGTGGTTCCAGATGCTTTCCACACCTAGGAACTGCTTGTCAGTGGTAGGGTAGCTCCGTCCAGCAAGCGGGTCAATGAAGAAGTTCTCTGGGACCTCCCGGCTGCCAGGAAGCACCAGAACCCAACAGTGTACCCAATGGCCCATAAAGCGGTCCACAGGGGGGCACTCACTCTCCTGAAACAAATGACAGTACACACAACAGTACACAGTATTTTTCTAATGAAACAAGCAGAATCACACGCCCAACATTTATAAAATAAGTAACATTTATAAATAGACAAAATCACACACTGCACACTGCAATAACATAAAACAGAAATATAACATCCATATATATACACAGAATTAACTAAAAACAAACATTTGTCACACTCCCACTGAATGAACAAGTGATGTGAAAGTGAAGTACATGCAGCGGCCCCCTCTGCTCGTCCTGCTGCCGCATGGCGATAGTGTCCTGTGCATCAGCCTGCAGCTGGCTCCGCTGCTGCTCCCTGAACCTGCTGGTCAGGACTCGCCGAAGCTTCACGCTGTACTTTTTCAAAGGGCTCTTCTGTTCCGGCATCTTCTCCTAGTCAGAAACACACGGACTATCAGACTACAGCGACGGATCTGTAATTCATATTTTTATTAGGGGGCACGTTTACCCCCTGCCTCTCCGGTTGCAGGTTCAAGTCCCAGCTCTGCTTTGTGTGTTTTATGAAGTTTCCATGTTCTCCCTGTATTGCTTGCTGGGTTCCTCCCTCAGTCTAATGAGATGCTTTTAGATTAATTTATGTCTCTAAATTGCCCTGTGATGGACTGCAATCCCATTCAGTGATTAGAAATGGTAGCATATATTCAGACTAATAGATACAGTTTAAAAACGACTGCAATATATCAAGACATGTCACTGGAACTGCCAATACCAGATCTGTTGGGTTGTGGTCGCAAAGCCCATGCTAACCTTGTCTTGGCTGACCAGCAGGGGGCACTCTTGGTGTGACTGGTTGAGCAGACACATTTCCTTCACAGCATAGCCGCTGACACAGTAAGCATCATAGCCGGCACCCAGCAAAAGGGAACAGAGCAGAATGGCGAAGTCGAAGCAGCTGCCTCTCCGGGTTTTTAGGACCCAGGTTGGGGAATAGAGATGTGTAGGCTACAGGAACAAGAGAGACACCTCAGAATAAGACCTGTATAGCTTGCACACACATGTACATATACCAGAGTACCTATCTAAATGGGGACCATCCATTCATTTCTATGGGGGAAAACCGAATTCTAAATCACGACACTCTAACCTTAACCATAAATATTCCCAGAAGTAAGGAAGTTTCAGTGTTTACCGCGCTCTGGGGACATTTTGGGGCCCAAATGTGATGTATGCAAATCCACACACACACAGTCTACATTGTAAGATTCAACTGATCAGCTTTCTTATTCTATATTTCAGTTTAATCATTGGTCATTTATCATGTAATGCATTATCAGCTATATGGACTACCTACCGTTTGTCAGACATGTATCTGTGAATTATATATACTTCAATCCAACTCATCCCAAACCAACTGCACATGGTTTAGGTTGGGGGGATTGTGGGGGCCAGGTCATCTGTCACAGCACTCCTCTCTATCCTTGTTCACTAGACAATACTTACTACTTAACCTGGAGATGTGCTTAAGGTCGTTATCTTGTTGAAGAACATGATTGTCAGTAGGCGTGTCCAGACTTTTGACTGGTACTCCATACATACTGAGATGTCTACACCTGCTTCTGTCTGCCACTGCAAATCCCTTCATCTCTGACTGCAGGGTTTTCCTATCTGCCCTTCTGTTTGATCAAGCCCACGCCCTTTCTCGATGACCTGGCAAATGTCATGGGCCTTTCCATCTTTGCCCTCGTAGACTTTGTCCCCTGAATAACAAAGTGGCGGCACCCCCCACATGAAAGTTTCTCTGAGACTCTTCACACCTCTCCTTTCAACACTGAAGTCACTGAAGTGTTTGTTCCTTGATGATCAGCTTTGCTCAGATGTAATTTCCAGGAGCTGTGTAATGGCTGTGTATTTGAATTGGCTGAGTTACTTTCACAATGTCACGGTTGTTTAGAGCCTCACGCCCAGTTCATACTTAACTGTCTGTGGACTGAAAGCACACATGGAAAAGTGGTGTGCACAGAATGTTGTGTTCATGCTACATTTGTCTGTGGACAGCAATTGGTTGTGTGCAGCAGTGATATTCCACCAGACCAGCAGAGAGATAATGTATTGCAAGTACTGCAGCACACTGAAATACGAGCAGCATAGTGGAATTGGAAGGTTAATACAACTTAGTGTGGTATTTTGAAATCCTGAGGACACAAATTAGTCAGGACCCCCTCCCCCTCTATAAATCGTATTGTCAAGATTTCAAAATGTCTGAATTGTGCTGCTTTTGAAAATACTGTATTCCATGGTATAACGACTGGACAGTATGAAAAGTTAGACAAATGGGTACGTACACACCTCCTCATACAGCTACCTACCATCACTATTAGAACAACAACAAGAAATTTTCCCTCTACTTTCTTGATTGACCTCTGGTCTGTGAAAGTTAGTGCTGCCACCTACTGGAAACACCTTAGCAATTATCAATTGCCTTGCACATGGACAGTCACATAGTTTCCCTCAGACCAAAAAATCTGGGCTAGACTTGCACTGCCTGGCGCAGACCCCTGAAAACAATGACACTCACCGTGTGCACGGACCAAATGCATGCGCGAAAAAGTGTGAAATAGCCTTTACAGTTTTGTAAGCTAAGGGCTATTATGTTTCAATGTCAACCTTAACTCCCATTCTACATTAAGTGTTTCTCAGTCATGAAAGAGTACACTGAGCTGATAGGATTTTTTTCCAGTACCAGTTAGTGTCTGTTACAAAGAGAAGTTTCTACTGATATGATACCCTATTATATTATACTCCATTCTTTGCTAGCCTTTGGATTATATTATTTGGACTCACCAGGTCAAATGGGGGATCAAGAGGCAACAGGGCCAAAAAGTCTGCCACCCAGCTGGAGCATCCATCCCAGGTGTAGAACTCAGGGTGGGGCAGAAGGGTGGGCCGTAGGCTGGTACTAACAAACTTCTGTCCGGGAGGGGAGACAAGGGGATGGAGTCACACCTCCACAGAAATGCCCCGTATGCCCAGGATGGCAAAATAAGTCACAAAATAAGTCACATGCCAGTATGTCAGCATGGGAGGAAAAACAATCCCAAGATGTATTTAAAGCAGAATGGAGGAAAAATGAAATGAGGCTATCAGCAATGAGAACGCTACTCTGCATGTGGCTCTGACGCTTGAGGAATGTTTCTGTATTAAATCATAATCCGTCTCAAATTAAATTTTGATTTAAAACATTCACTACATTTAATGCATTTGAAGTCATTCATATTCTTATCTTCCAAACTGTCAAAGGATTTTTTAAATTAAAAGTGGTACAACCAAGGGCGTAGATTTGCTCTGGACATTGGTGGGGACCTATGACTAAGTGGATTAAATTATTGGTGGGGACATTT
>JAODKM010000020.1:10656821-10668317 GCA_026780845.1 Petrocephalus sullivani
TTAAATTATTGGTGGGGACATTTCAATGGTCGGAGGATATTGGTGGGGACACGTCCCCTCCGTCCACCCTAAATCTAAGCCCCTGGGTACAACTACAGTGAACCTAAATGTGCTTTAAAAAGAGTTAAATCAAAATACTTAATAAATAAATTAATTAATGCATAAGCAACACTGATTAGTTCAGTAATCATTCTGATTCTGCTATAATGCATGTTACCCCATATGTTCCTTTAAAGAACAGCAATAAAACCCCTCAGAAGGTGAGATTGCAGAGTATTCCCTGAATGCTGATCTGGGATTCTTTGCCCTTTAAACCTTAGAGACTTGCCAAGTTCTGGTTTCCCTAAATACAGACAGATCACAATTACTATTAATACAAAAGCCAGCAGCTGTTTCCATGAAAGCAAAACCCCACCCCCAGCCCCCACACAACACAAGAAAACCATCTCAAATTAACATATCAAAATGTAACTGATGGGAAACTCCATCAAACAAAAAAGTGAATACATATGCACATTTAAAATGTGCCCGAGTATACATGAAAGAACATTTATATAATACTTCAATTTAAAGAGAATAACTGTCCACCAAACTGGAAAAAGGTGACAGGAATCTTCCTAGGTGACCAATAAGTAATGACTGCAATTAGTCACGAACTGCTGCCTGGCTCTGGACAAAGACACCCTGCTTAGCATTCTGCGAGGGGGAACACACGTATAAAAGTATGGAATTCTTGCCAACATTTCAGAGGAAGTGTAAAAAAAGAAAAGAAAAGGAAGAATGCATTTAAAAACCATTCAAAAACATTTTACATTCATTTAAAAGATGCACAAAAGACCCAAAACATTCTAATTAGATTTCACCTGCTTCACTCTTCAATGTTAAGATAATAGTTCCCACTAAGAAATGTGAACATGGATATGTGAGTGATTGTATGCATTTGTATGTGTGACTTTATATGTGCATAGGAGTGAGGTTGTGGGTGGGACTGCGTGTACGTGTGAGTTTGTCTGTGAGTTAGAGGGTGAGATTGTATGTATGCCTGCATGGATGTGTCCGTTTGTCTGTGAGTTAGAGGGTGAGATTGCCTGTATGCCAGCATGGATGTGTCTGTTTGTCTGTGAGTTAGAGGGTAAAATTGCCTGTATGTCTGCCTGTATGTGTCCGTTTCTGTGTGAGATAGTGGGTAAGATTGCCTGTATTTCTGCCTGTATGTGTCTGAATCTGTGTATGATTTCCTGACCGAACGTGCCCATTTGTGCGCGAGTACCTGGACCCCACACTCGTTGAGTGGGTACAGCAGTAGATGTTTGCGGGTGGGGTACAGGTGGCCGTATTGACAGTGGAAGTTGCGCGCCATCCTCAGCAACTGCCGTTCCTGAGGAGAGTGCTCCTTGTAAGATGCGGGGCAACATGAAGGGTCGGGCTGTAGGGCTCTCAACCACCTGCCGAGTTGAGTGGATGGTGGAAGTAAATCCGTCACAGCATGACAGCATGCACACAGTATACCTGAGTGGGGGTCCTTCTCTCCTACATGAAGCCCACATGACACAGGAAGACCAAACTCCACACAGAAAATGTTGCCGGTATTTGATATTCAATGTGAGGCAAAAGTACAACCAAATGAGCCAATCACATTGGATGTATCTGTTTTTAATATAATACTTAACTCACAGGAGTGAGTCTGCTGAAGAGGCATCATCTTGGGGCAGGGTCTCCTCTAGCTCTTGTAGTTCTGCATCCACACTTCTCTCTTGGCCCTGACCTTCCTCCTCCTCTGTATCCAGTATATTCTCTTTTTGTTGCTCCTCCATCCGGCACAAATTAGCTATACGTAGTCGTATGTCGTTACAAATTAAAGTACTCGCGAATGGTTAGAAAATAGCCATTCGTTATTTCACGTTTATTCTACGCGCAGATGCAGACTTGGCAATAGCGTTAAGCAATGCTGACCTCCGTTCGGCGTCTCGTCTCCATGGACACGCCAAGCATATGGTCACGTGGTTCCCGCGAGAGCGCCACATACGGAGCTTTAATCATTTGTGTGAAGGGCAAACTTTGACACACAAATAACCTAAACTAAAAGCCTAGACTTTTAATAGTTAAATGTGTACCTTTAAACTTTTAAATTGCTGAATTAAATCAACAATTCTATAACGTTAAATGTATCCTCGGAAAACCTTGTCAAGTATTATTGTGGTCAGCGAGATAACCTAATTAGTTTATCATTAAATTCCAAGTAACGTTAATGTTTCACTACCGAGCGGCACAAATTCCTTACTGGCTTTGTCTGGAATCAATAAAACAACAAAAATCGTTACGTGCTTTTTTTTGTAAGAGTCACTTTTATAGTGTTTGACAAGAAAAACGTGCCCGCTAAGTCACCAAAAGAGCGCTTTGGTGTCAGCTCTTGCCCTCGCCGTGGTTTCTAACGGCCGCCGCCTGGGCAGAGCTGAGGGGCTGTGAGTGAGTGTGAGTGTGAGTGTGCCAGCCAGGGCCGGATCCCTGACCCTTTCCTTCCCCCGCACTCCCTCTTCGGGTCACGGCGAGCCTCCTCCCCCGGCGGCGCTTTAATAGGCGGCGCGAGGAGCGGCGCCCGCACCAGCGCAGCGGACGATGGCCCGCGCCCGGCTCCTGCTCTCGCTCGCGCTGCTCGTGCTGCTCGTGGCCGTCCGGCGCGCGGCCGGTTTTTGGCTCTTTAACGTCATCTTCCCGCCGAACGCCAAGCCCCAGCACGTGCCCAGCAACAGCACCCCACCGCTGATTCTCGGTGAGTTGCCGGGGTGGGCGGCCTTACTAACCAGTGCTCTGTCTGCAGCTGCATCTGCACCTATGTCACCCAGCTGCGATGGTTCAGTGTTGCCAGCTTTGGTCAGCTGACTGGCGTGAGATTTTTTAATTCCACACAAGCCTGCACACTCATTTACATGTATGCCAGAGTTTTATTACACTGACAGTAGTCTGTAGGGTTTGCAGACGGTCCCAGCCTTAGATTTTTGGCGGATTAATATAGATTTAGAGAGCTATAGAGAGTCAGGCCAGATGCATGAGAGCTGACAGCCCTGATGGCTGCATGCTGTAACAGTAATTAGGAATGTGGTACCCTGTAATGGGAGTGTCATGGTTGTCATTTTAACTACCTTTCAATTTTTTGTTAGCTTCAGGAACTAATTCTGATTATTGCAACTAGTGGCACAATAGCTATGAAATGGTTAGTTTTGGGTCCTTTTTCCCATTTTATGTTCCATTTCCTGCACTGTTTCTTCTCGAAGGAGACGCATTGTATACATGCCGAATGATAACTTTCAAAACTAAGTGATAGTTACTGCCAGTATCCAGCACCTCTCCAAAGCTGGTGGTGCCCTACTTTCAGGAACATTTGCACCGTCTGCTGTATGGTACTGGGGTTGCAAAAGTAGCCATTGATTTTGCAGGGCCTAGTGAAGCGGCTAGTGTGCTATAATGCTGACAGAAGACAAGAAGCAGGCCGGAAATGGGAGAGGTATTCTGACCTGAGTAAATTAAAGTCACAGGACAAACACTTTGCTGCTGTTTCACAACTATCACGGATAGCAAAAGCATTGACTGCATCCACGTGTGCAGGACAATCTGGACTTTATTCCGAGCAACTTTCTGTTTATTGGCAAGATCACATTGACAAGACCAAATTCACCCATGTACAATAAAATGCATGACAAAAAGAAGCTAATCAACATACTTTAAAGCATCTTTTTCAAATCTGACAGTGCCAGGGAACCTGGGAAACCAGCTGGAGGCCAAGATTGACAAACCCAGCCTGGTGCACTGGATGTGTTACAAGAAAACGGACCACTTCTTCACCATATGGATTGACCTCAACATGTTCATGCCTATTGGAGTCGACTGCTGGATTGACAACATCAGGTCAGTTAGTGTCCTAGGGAGCTTGCTGAGACTTATAATTCCACTCTGAATGTGAAAGTTGGGGTAGGGTGGTTCTACTTTCATATAGCAGTTATAACTAACTCGAAATAACCAAACATTTTCTTATGTTAAAAAATGACTTCGGGTTTGAGACAGTGTGGGATAAACCATTTTATTTTAAATTATTTTTTTAAATAATGCTTCCCACCCCAATTCTTGCGCTCTTTTGTTTTTGACACTTCTATTCAAGCCACACCTTCTGTCTTCGTTTTGCTTCTGGGCTGGGCCGTGGTTCTGGAGTTCCATGTCTGCTTATAACATTCTTCTCCATGCAGAATTGTGTATAACAGGACAACACACAAGACCTCCAATTCTCCAGGCGTGGAGGTGAGGGTCCCCGGGTTTGGGCAGACATATCCAGTGGAGTTCCTGGACACCAACAAACTCACTGGTAAGTTATGGTTTTGTCATTATTACGCTCACCAGTAAACCTTTGTCATTCTCATCAGAATCATAATGTAGTTTAATTTGTTCCCTCTGCCCAGGGTATTTTCACACTATGGTACAGCACTTGGTAAATGCAGGGTATGCTCGCGATGAAACCATCCGAGGAGCACCTTACGACTGGAGGATCGCCCCCAGTAAGACCCGCCCGCCTAGCCCCGCCGATGCATTCTGCCCAGTGTGCGCTCCTGCTGTGTTGACGGTGCTTGTGTCTCTCAGATGAGCAGGAGACATACTTTGGACAGCTTAAGGCCATGGTGGAGGAGATGTATGAAGAATACCAGCAGCCAGTTCACCTGCTTGGGCACAGCATGGGATGCAACTACATCCTGTACTTCCTGAACCGTCAGCCCCAGGCCTGGAAGGACCACTACATTAAGAGTTTCATAGCGCTGGGTGCGCCCTGGGGAGGGGCAGTCAAGTCTCTCAGGGTGCTGGCATCAGGTGGGTCACGCACCTCCAGCAAAGCATTATGCTGTCATTATGATTAGGTGAAGTCAGGCTGGCTAAACATGTCACATGTTTGCCTTTTTTAAATGCACAAACAATGTGATGGACTTAAAATTGTAACATTCATAACAATGAAATAAATGTTTTATATTTATTAAAGATGCACAGATGGTTAAACAGCAGTGCACTAGTCCCTCTCTCTGTGGCACACAGAAGCGGTGGCAGTTAGCTCTTTGTGTGTTATGAGTGCCAATGCGTGCTACTAAGGACATATATCCGATATTCACGTAAATGTAATTTATTCAGTTACATCATTCTGAGCTTCTCCACCCCAGCTCTATGAGTGTGAAGTTTGTATGTTCTTCCCGTGTTGTCGTGGGGTTTCCCCCACTGTCCAAAAACATGCTAAGGTGAGTTGGAGTCGCAGAATTGTCTGTATGTGTGCCCACCTGCCTGCCCTTAGATGGGTTGGAGTCCCATCCTTGGTTGTTCCCTGCCTTGCACTCGTACCCTCCGGGATACGCTCTGGACACCTGTGCCCCTGCACAGGACAAGTGGCTATAGAAAAAGGATAGATGAATGGATGGACAATTTTGAAACCCAATTCCGTCATTTCCTATACAAGATGTTTTATATTTCTTCTTGGACAGTATGGTTTGCATGCCATTTTCTTTGTTATGAAGCAAGAGGAACTGACCCTGCTCCTTCCTTTTGGTGCCCCCATGACATGCAGGTGAAAATGACGGAATTCCATTTGTATCCAACATCAAGATGCGTGAGGAACAGCGGATGACTACCACCAATCCTTGGATGATCCCTTCAGAAATGGCCTGGCCCAAGGACCATGTCTTCATCTCCACTCCGTCCTTCAACTACACTGTCCAAGACTACAAGCGCTTCTTCCACGACATCAACTTTGAGGACGGGTGGTACATGTGGAAAGGCACCAAGGACCTAACGGCTGGCCTGCCCACCCCTGGTGTGGAGGTGTACTGCATGTACGGGGTGGGGCTTCCCACCCCAGTGACCTATGTGTATGATGAGCAGTTCCCGAACGCAGACCCCGTGGACATCTTGTACGACGATGGGGACGACACGGTGGACAGCCGCAGTATGAGCCTCTGCAAACGCTGGGTTGGCCAACAGAAGCAACCAGTGCACGTCACAGAGTTCCAAGCCATGCCCCACCTGGACATTGTCTTCCACAACAAGGTGCTGACCCTAATCCAGAACGTTCTGGAGGGAAAACCGTGGCCATCAGACCAGCCTCCCACCGCCACTTCAGCACCGTTTGGTCAGTCTCCCATCCCTAACCCCACACAGCTGGACCAGACATCATCTCCCACTTCAAAATCTGTGGATAATGGGATGGCACTATAATTATCAGCCCTCAACGTAGGCTGAACACTGTGTGACTCTCAAACACATTGCTGCTGGATTGTCCCTAAACATCTTAATGCAGTTTTTGTTGCTCCACTGCTAAGTCACTGGACATGCCTTTGTCTCTTCATGTGTTCTGATTATATTAGCTATGTTTAAATTCCAGATAGGTGTTATGATATGATATTTAGTATTAATATATTCACTGAAATCCTGTGACTCTGTCCAGGATAACCAGTTTAAAAAAAAAATCGATGGATGGATATTTACTGATATAAAGTATGTAGTTATCAAAGAGGGTTAAGAAAAGGGTTTTCTAGGAATTAGCTAAAGTTTTCTTTTCTAAGCGATTGGCAAGACCGTGTTTCTCTTTCTGTATGAACATTGAGTTTAAACATTTGACCTGTTTTTGATGTGAACTAATTTGATGCATTACAAGTGGTCATGATCATAGAATAGATTACATTAATATTTGAATAGATAAAATACTGTTAATCAATAAAACATTTTAGTTGCTGTCTTTTCCATTTTGTAATTTAACTGTATGTTATATTCTCTCGTCATTGGAAGATACTGATTGGTAACTGTAGATACACATAGAGTGTTATCTCATCTGCAAAACTGGTTCCACCTGAAGCCTGTACACTTTACAGACATACAGTGAAGACAAGAACCCAGATTCTTTCAAAAACCGTACCTCCGAACACTATCATTGAGAAGCTTTCAGGATTTTACATACCTGTGACATATCCCCAAATATATTTAATGATATGCTTACAATTACCCTACCAAAATGTGGACTCAGTTTCATTGTCCAAGTTAAATTCTGTTTTGCATCTTATAGATTATTACTATTTCATTCTGATTTTGAGTGCATTGATATTTCCCTAATTTAGTTTGGGAACTAAACTGTTCGAATTCTTGATGTTATCAGAAACATTTAACGTGTGAAATAGGATTTTCAGTGGCACTAGATCACCTATTAGTAGGTCAGCTTTTTAGTTTACAAATACGTTTAGATGTGTGGCATAAAATACCTTTGAGCAGTGCACCCTAAGGCCTCTAAGCATATCAAGTTTATGTTTTGTTGTTAGGAAATTGATCGAATTACACTATAAAGCCCGTTTTATCATTTAGAAAATGAAAGGGTTTAAAAACGGTTTGGGAATTTAAAACCGCAACAGGCCCAGACATTCGAACAGTTAAACATTCATAGGTTGGTGGGGGTGTTGAAGTTCTGTCAGCAGATTGGAGTGAACGCCAGGTCAGTCACCTGTGGGGTCGAAGTCTTCCATTAACCTTTCGCGGGGGCGTCACCCAGCCTGGCCAATCAATGAAATCGGCGTCACATTGTTTTCCCTCCGCCCTCGGAGCTGGCGATCGATGCCCTCGGCTCTCGATGTGTGCTGCCTTGATCCTCGCCCCTCCGTTTTCATGTACTTGGTGTTTTTTTGCCCGGTCCCGTGACTTCCACAAGCCCAGCGTATGGTAGGTGCTATGCTGCTGTAAGCCATAAAAAGCAGCCAGGCCAGTATTGTTACAGCCACTGAATTATGAGCCAGCGGAAGCGATGCCAGCGAGTTGTGGCTTGATGCTGCCTCTGTTGCTGCTGTTAATGGTGCTTTCTTACGACGCCAGTCCCGTAAACAAATGCGTGACGGGGAAGTCCTGCAGCCGGCGTCCCCCGGTCGTCCTCAGTAAGTACTGCTGTGCCGCTCGCCGAACTTCGCGTCTGCCGCCGGCTTGACATCTGTGACATTACACATGTCGCCTTGTACACAGTGACCGTGTTCTGTGTAAATGAGTGATTCACTAATCATGGCAGATTGCCGTCTATTAAATTGCTTTCTTTGAGAACTGGTGTAATAACATTGTTAAATAGCCTTTAGTAGCAATGCATTTACCTAATGTATGTAATATACGTAATCGGCCCATGAGTTTTAAACGTTTTATAATAATGGTGGTGCTTTGTTGTTATTTTTGCGCCCCGGAACGTTTGAGTGGTGCGGAATATCCGTGCCTGTGGTTATTTTGCTGTTTATTTCGGAATGAAACTGTTGCATCAATAAGTCATATGACAGCGTGTTGAAATGGCCCTCCTGTGCTGTGCGTGAAGCATCAGATAAGCCGAAACGACCTTCTGCGGCAATTCGGAATCTCCGATCTCCCTTTTCTTCCTCTAGAGCCCGGTGTAGTACTGTTTTGTGGTGGAAGTGATTGTATAATTTCGTGCACCTCGAGAGGAGTTTGTTGTCGACAATGCAAAACACAAGGCTAACCAAAAATGAAAGTATTCCTAGTTCGAAGGAATGCTATCCTTGCGATTCTCTTACACCTTGTGATATGTGATTTATTACCATAACAAGGGAAAATCTCTCAGCCACAAGTTAACTTAGGCCATTTAATCAGTGTTTATTATATTACCAAAAAATGATGCGAACATGTAAACTATTCCAAAGGCTTGATTCAAAATAAACGTATAGCTATCCATATTAAAACGGTGATCAAGAAAGCGTTTAAGTTTATTCGTTAGAATGAAAATGCATTAATGGATCGTTTTTCTAACATTACGGCAATACAGATGTTCCCTCAATGACATCCCGAGTAGCTTGAGAAAAGTTTGCCCACAATGAGTTGGTTGAACCATTGTTCTAGGATGAAGCAACTTATTAAATTATGTGGTTGACAGATTGACTGGTCTATGAGATGATTTGTCGTTATAAGGTACTTAATTATCTTGTGTGTACATATGGTTCTGGCAACCGTGAAATGTGCTCTTCCAGTAGCTAAACTATCTCCTTTGTTTATCTGAACTTTGGGATATACTGTAATTATGCGTACTGCAGTGTGTTCCTTATATATGTTCAGAGTTTAAGAAAAAGAAAACTGTTTGTTATAACTCCTGGAAAGGTATGAGATCATCACCTCAAGCTGACAGGTAGCATGGTCATTCTTGACACAAAGGTGGTAAGGCACGGCATATCCTCAGCTAAGTATGGCCTGGATATTCAGTGCTTACTGTCAAGCACTGAAGCACCGTCACAGCTTCTGATTGGTAGGTCTGCTTCAGTCACAACCATATGACCTTGTCGTTCAGTCCCAGGAGACCTGGGGAACCAGCTGGAGGCCAAGCTGGATAAGCCCAGCGTCGTCCACTACATCTGCTACAAGAAGACCGATGAATACTTCACTCTTTGGCTCAACCTGGAGCTGCTGGTGCCTGTGGCCATCGACTGCTGGATCGATAACATGCGGTGAGTCGGGCTGGGGCGGGGGTGTGGGCGTGGGCTCCTGGAGGAAGTATGGGCCTCTCCTCCAGCCTCTGGTAAGGAGCTGCTGACGCTGATCAGTCCCTCTTTACTAGTGGACATGGCCCCTAAAATGCAGCTGCAGGTTTCTCTGACACATTTGCACATGGAGTTTTTTTTCCTTTCCTTTCCTTTACAATGCAGGCCTGAAATGACTTCCCTTTTAGTTACCTCATTCTCCATCTCATGTTACATTTACGTTTCTGCCAAAGGTTTTAAGAACACTCTCGATTCTATTTCTCAGTTTTGTTTTCCTTATTAATTACCTGTTTAAGTATGTATGCAGAACTGAATGTAGAATCTAGTTGGGGATTTGATACCGAAATTGACCAGAGGCATTTCTGGATCCTTTGTTGAATTAAAGACAATGTAAAACACCTCATTTAGGATGTTGTAATTTTTAGGTAATCTTGTTACAGCTTTCTGTTTGTGAACGGTTATGTGACCTAGGCTTTGCCATGAATATAGCCCTAGCTGCTCACATGGTGTGAACTCAATTTAACCAGGGGTTCTGAAACTGCATGTGCTTGCTGGGGAATGCCCTAGATTGGCACTTCAGCTATTCTTAAATGTCTCTGTCTATGTGTCTCGTGTGTGTTTGTGTGTCTGTGTGTGCACGCGGGCGTCTGTCTGCTTCAGGCTGATTTACAACAAAACAACGAGAAGCACAGAGGCACCCCCTGGGGTGGATGTGCGGGTGCCTGGATTTGGGAAGACATACCCCCTGGAGTTTCTGGACCCCAGCAAGCACACTGTGGGTGAGTGGCTGAGCCGCAACAGGCCGTGTGTGTGTATGCGTGCAGGGTGGCCCGCCCCGATAACCAGGAAAACTCCCACTTTTGGGAGAATCGGAGCTGGGAAAGGGCTTCCCAGCACACTGTCGCGGGAGTACTGTCTGTGTGAAGTACTGTCTGATGGAGCATGTCTGTCTCTTGGTAGGTATCTACTTCTTCACCATAGTGCAGGCGCTGGTGGACTGGGGATACACGCGGGACGAGGACGTCCGGGGAGCTCCTTATGACTGGCGCAAGGCCCCCAGTGAGTATACACTCACAAGCTTGCCCATTCCGAGTACTCATGCACCCCGCAAACTCTCTACATGGGCAGTTAGAACTGCAGATCTGGGAACAGAATGCCAGTGCACGATGTGGCTTGTAAGCTTGGAGTAATTCTCTTAGGTGCTAGACCTTTAAGTGCCTTATATACTAGTAGGAGAACGTAACAGAGGAAGCCAGTCCTGGGAACAAACAGCAGGGGTTGTGTGATCAAACTTCCTTCTCCTGGTGACAATTCGACCTGCTGCATTTTGAATACGCTGCAAGGTGTTTTAATGTGTGATGTGTGCTCCCAGATAACAGAGCATTACAGTAGTCTAGCCTACTGTATACAAAGGCAAGTTTATATTTCTCAGTGTCTTGAATAGTAAGGAATCGTCATACATTGCTGATGTTGCGTAGCTGTAGGAAGCACACCTTGGATTCTGCATCCACATGTGATTTTAATGAGAGATGCATCTATGATAACACCTAGGTTATGGGCTGAGCTGCTGAGGGGAAAGTTCATCCCTTTGTTGTGGAATGCGGAGATTATGGCATTCCTATCCAAGGACTTGCCTCCAAACAACAGGACCTTGGTGTTTTGAGTATTTAGTGATAGTTTCAGTCATGCAGGTCTTTACTTCATTGAAGCAAACGGCTAATGTGACAATAGGTGAGGTGTCATTAGGTGTAAATGTACAAATGTATATTTGGGGGTCTTTGGTATAGGAGTGATAATTAATATGTTTTCTCATTATGTTACTTAATAGCAGCATGTACAGAGAAAATGGTAAGGGACCAAGAACTGATCCCTGTGGTACTCTATATTTAACTAGTGACTTATGGCGCTTTTCCACTGCATAGTACGGCACGACACGGTTCAGTACAGCTCACTTTGGTTTGGCTCAGTTCGG
>JAODKM010000020.1:10668417-10686959 GCA_026780845.1 Petrocephalus sullivani
CCAGTGGAAAACCCCCCAAAAGTGAGCTGAACTGAACCGTGTCGTGCCGTACTATGCAGTGGAAAAGCGCCAATAGACGATGGAGTACAATTATTCGATACTTGAACATATTGATAATGATTAGTCAAATACGATTTAAACCACTTCAACACCATTCCACACAACCTGGCATCAAATTTAAGTCTGTGTAACAGGGTAAAATGGTCAACCGTATCAAAGGCTGCACTAAGATCCAAGAGCATTAGCACAGTCCTTGTCAGCATCAACTGCCGTTATGTCATTTACAACTTCAGTTAAGACAGTGTCAGTACTGTGTCCTGGGCAGAAGCCTGACTGGAATCTGTACAGTATGTGTGCTTCACAGAATGTGGAATTTTCCAATTACAATTCACCCCCCCCCAATGGTTTCTTCCAGTAATGATTTAAGAATATTTTTTATGCTAATGGAGAATGGCTTTAAAATAAAGTTTCTTTCCTGGACTTGATATTCTTTCAAAATTTCCCGACTGCCATTTCCAGCCCAATTTTAATGACAGTGGATTCATTCACACTGGTTTGCCCATGGCCATTTTAGTTTTTATTTTTATTTACTTATTTATTATGTCTTTCTCTGTCCTCTACTGTTGGTCTGGGTTTGGTTGTTTGCACTTTGTTTATCATACTTATGTTCAGCGCTTTGTGACTCTGGGAAAAGCATTTTATAAAGAAATTTTACTTACTTACTAATTCCAGAATAAAAATACAGCTGTATTATGGTATAGTTGGCTGTGCTGTCCTCTGGACTGATCTTGTCTGTCCGTGTCCCAGATGAGAACAAGGCCTACTTCCTGGAGCTGCAGAAGATGATCGAGGAGATGGCTGAGAAGTATGGCGGCCCTGTACTCCTAATGGCACATAGCATGGGCAACATGTACACTCTGTACTTCCTAAACCAGCAGCCGCAGGCCTGGAAGGACCGCTACATCAAGGCCTTCATCGCCCTGGCCCCCCCCTGGGGGGGTGTGACAAAAACACTCAGAGTGGTGGCATCAGGTAGAGGCGCTGTGTGTGTGTATGTCTGTGTCTGTTTGTGTGCACAGGTTTTGCTGTACTTGTGAGGACCAAAGAACCAAAAGTATTGCAAACCCAGAAAAAAGACTAGTAAGGTCACCTTTTCGGTCCTCATTACTTCAACCTTCATTTTACAAAAATCTGTGAATACAATCAAAAAACTAAAAATGCCAAAAGTCTTGTCTTGTATTTTGTTTTGGTTACTTATGTTTGAGGTTAGGGCTGGGTAGGGGTTAAGGGTGTCATGACTGGGATTAGGGTTTTTCCCCATAGAAATGAATGGACGGTCCTCACTAAGTGTGTGTGTGTGTGTTGGATTCCTTCCTATACACAGTATGAGCTCATTAGCCCACTTGGCAGGTCAGGTAACTGGGTCTTGCTCCCCCCTCCCTGAGAGCCGCAGGGGCGTGTGTGAACCCGTTAATGAAGTGGGGTCATTGGCTGATCGGGTGCTCTGGCCCCACCCCCCATCTCAGGTGACAACGACCACATCCCGGTGATCAGCCCGCTGAAGATCCGCTCACAGCAGCGCACCGCCGTCTCCACCACCTGGCTCCTCCCGTATGCCAACAGCTGGCCCGCCGACCAGGTGCTGGTGTCGACACCCAGCGCCAATTACACGCTGCGTGACTACCAGCGCTTCTTCTCCGATGTGGGCTTCCCGGAGGGCTGGGCCATGCGGCAGGACACAGAGCCGCTGGTGAGCGCCCTGGAGCCGCCCGGCGTCACCGTGCACTGCCTGTACGGCAGTGGCGTGCCCACAGCCGAGGCCTTCCGCTACGACGCCTCCTTCCCGGACGTGGAGCCCAGTGTGGTGCAGGGCGACGGCGACGGCACAGTCAACCTGGTGAGCGCCACCCAGTGCCGTCGCTGGTCCGGCCGCCAGCCACAGCCCGTTCACCTGGTGGAGCTGCCGGGCAATGAGCATGTGGCCATGCTGCTTAACGTCTCCACCGTAGAGTACATCAAGAGTGTGGTCCTCTCCCCCTGACGGCCCTGGTGAGCAGTGATGTTATAGCCTGGCCCCCACGTAACAAGCAGGACGGAGAAGCACCCTTACAAGCCAAGACCATAGTAAATAGGTCATTTTTTTATTGAGCTTTTGGGACTGAGGAGTACAACCAGCGGACTCTTCTGCTCAGGCCGGTTCGTTTGCCCCGGCTTATGACCATTTATACTCTGTATAAAAGAACAAAGACTGAGCTCAGGATTGAAGCTCGTCCCAGTTTTAATTGGCCCGTTTAGTATTTTTAAGCTGTTCAAATGTCATGTTTTGTTGTAATTCTCGTGCATTTGCAACCCTGTCAAACGCTACTGCTGACCACTGCAGTCTAAATGTTTGACCAAAGTTTTAAGGGTCTCTGGTCGTCATGCCAACAAGAGGCCTTTATTCTCAGTGTGGGGTGGGGATCTGGCCACTTTTAAGGCTGGCCTTCTTTCACCTGTCATTGTTTTCCTTGAATTTATTGTTATTAGTAATGGTTTTAATTTTTTTTTTATTATTTTGATACACATTCTTTTGTTTACAAGATTTCCTACAGTGACCATAGAGGGGTGATCAGAGCACTATCTGAACAGACGTCTGTTACAGCTGAGCTGTGACCTCCTCACATGACTTTTTGACCTCAAACCAAGATCATGTAACTGTCCCGTATTTAAACTGTAAAAGCTGCATTTGAGCTCTAATGTCTGGAGTGCGTGTGACTGGCCGGCTGAGTCCGCTCTTTTCCCCGCGCCTTCGGCTCATACTGGACCACACCCCCTACCACATTTCCCTGTCAGTATCCCAGCACCGGCTGCAGAGCCCCCCCCGACTGCCACCTGCTGTTGCTTTGGCCTTGGACTGTGCTTTTACATGCTGAAATAATATTTAAAGAGATTTTTTGGTGTATTACATTCTTAAGTGCTAAATATGACTATTTCATTATTGATAGTGCCTAGTTCCTGACCAATTTGGCTTATACTATTCAACTACTATGTATTATTTTGTAGGCCAGGTATAAAGCTATAGGTATAAACCTATAAATGGGGACATTTAATCTATTTATAAGGTGAAATGGACCCATACCTTTGTAAACACATGACCTATAGATCGTTATTTTATATCAGACCGACTTCACATCTTGCACCTAATAAATCCTGAGGACTGGAAAATTCCCGCTCTACACAATGTCTGCTTAAAGAGACCCCATTCAGGGAAAAAGAATCTCTTCCCACCAAGATTACCTACTCCATTTCATTAGAAAACCTGTGCTACACAGCGCCACCTGCTGGACTCTGCTCTGCTGTGCACACGCCAGCCGCAAACAGCACCTGCTCCTAGGCACTGTACCATACTAAAGGGAAGTTCACTCCTGGTCACCTTCAGGGCGTGCCCACTCGCATGCGGTATGTCCGCTGTGCCTTGGCTTGGATCGCCATGTTTGAGCTCCACCCAAAAATGGAGGATGGATCGGCAAAATGGAACTTTCTCAATAAATATTTATCAGAAACCTGTTTACTTAGAATTAATGGTGATACACTGCTATTTTCCTATTTTTTTGCAAACACCAAACATGCCATTCATCATCAGTATTTTAATAGTATGTTTACAAAATATTCACATAAAGTTCATCCATCCATTTGTCCTGGTTAGGAATGCAGGGGCTCTGGGAATCCATTCCAAGTAACACAGGGCACAATGATGAAGTACAGCCTGGATAGCAAGCCAGTCCATTGCAGGGCATGAATGGATTAAAGGTACAGACAAAAGGCAACTCATCTGGATCTGGATAATCAAGAAAAGCTGCCCACTATTGAAGTTTTTCATATAGAAATTTGTTGCCCAATATCAATGTGCCAGAGCAACGTTGCCTAGAAAGTTTCTCTATGTATCATCACCCTAAGATGATTTACCAGCCATAGTCTAAATAATCTTGAGTCAAGGATGGCCTAACGATGACTGCTATTAGTTCTGCTAGCGAGGCAAGACAGTCCAGCTCAGCACAGCTGAAAGCAGAATGTCTTGTTCCCAGCTTTACAGCGGAGCTGCTGGCAAGTAAGTCTCAGCGGGAAGCCGCCGTCTTCATGGGAGTCCAGGAGGTTCTAGGGGGAACAGCATGTGCCACAGGACGGAGGTCATTTCACACAGGCTTACAGGGGCTGTCAACTGAAACATCAATTCGGGTGCTTTTCCTCCACATCAGGTACCATACATTTGGTACCGTACTTTGGGTCTTTCCCTTTCCCAGTGATTGCCAGATGAGTACCAGTACCAAAACAGATAGGATGCTTCTTTGGTACTCTGGGGTGGGACATGCAGGCATTTTCATTGTTATACAAATAGCCTGCCTCTGAAACACAATACACGGCGGGTGTATCTTGAAGAAAGTTACAAACTCAGAAAACAACGATGAATTAAGTAAAATACAAATAAAGTAGCAATAAGCAATGCATGGGCAAATTAAGAGACCAACACTTTAATTATGATCTTGTTGGAAGAACCAGAAGGAGGTTTGGATGCATCTGCAATAATACACTAAAGCATCTGCTGTAATATATTAGGGGAGTATGGTATTGGAAAAAAAATGTCATATCGCAATGTGAATGTTGTAAAAAATATTGGGATATTTCTGAAGCAAAAAAGGAGTTCAACAAATTTCTCAAAAACATCTAGGGTTTAAAACAGCAAGGATGAAAATGATTATGATGGTCTAAGAGAACACATGCAGTGCTCATGCAAAAGAAGCAGCAGTAAACTTTAAAAATGATTTTTTAAACGTATACTAGATAATCTTGAACTGGAACAATCACTAAAATGTCAATGTTTGCCAAGTTTTGTTTCCTATGCCAGAGTAATAATGTTTTTTTGAAACTTAAACCCCCTGCGCTATAATGTGAGAACAGTATGAAGGTATGAAAAGCCTGATCTCAAACCAGGTGATTACCGTGGTGCCTGTGATGTAATAATTGCATGTGCATAGCATGTGATGTTATCAATGTTGCACATCGCCCACCCCTATGATATACTATAGGCATTTTTCCAATTCATTACAAAATACCCTGCCTCGTTTTGTGATGTCATTCAGCAGCAGGACCAGTTTTTTTCGCCAGTGGAAAACCACCACAGACTTCTTTGAAGTACCAAAGATACGGTACTTGGTGCAGTGGAAAAGCACACTTTAATGTGGAGCGATTCGTAGTAAAGACATGTCAACCAACTTCATCACAAGTTACTAAATCTTCTATCAATCAAATGAAGAAATTCTGGAAGTGATTAGTTGCCTGGCAGGCTGTAACACACAGAGAAACCCGCATTGCAGTAATCACCATGCGTCCATGTGTAAAGTGTGGGCAGAGACAGGGAGATGGCACCTTTAGCTCCTGCAGACACTCGGCACGCAGCCTGTCCAATTGGTCACCCACACACCAGGCCAGGCTGATGTGGAAGGACGGCTTCTGTGGGGACACGCATCACCAGGCTTATACATGTTCAAGGTCACCGTAACATAAGATAAAGGTGAATACTCCAGGCAGCTGTATATGCAGAGATGTGATGGAAATCCATATTAATCTATAAAATGTGCTTGTTTCATTTGCCTTGTGTTTTTAACTGACTCACTGGCCTTGACAGTTGTATGTGCTCAGTAGTACATTATTAAAAACAATCCCACAGAAATGCAGATATGCATTGTCAGAAAACACAATCAGTGACGACTTAGGACTGACGCTGCCTTCTTCTGGCTGGCTGAGACCGTACTATTCACTGCACCTTTGACCAATAAGGCACTGCAAATTCGCACAACACTCCGTACCATGTTTTCCTATCATTATCCGAAAAGCCTTCTTCTAACCACGTTTATACACCACATACACCAACATGTGAAAGCCACCCTGACCAAAACTGTGATTGGGGGGGATGGGGCACTCTGACCTGGTAAAAGGTACTGAGGTTAAACTCCTCCATCGTTTTGTCCACGACTCTAACCAGTTCAACCAGCTGAGCGTGTCCAGTGGAAACCTCCAGTCCAAGAAAAGTTCTGCAGAAGAACACACAATCACAAATGACATTCTTATAGACTATTTCCTGTTCCGTATGCATGATCAGTGTAACCTGGATATACCAAACAAATGTTTTTATAACATGTCATTTTAGATTGGAGTCCTATATGGCCGTTTTTAATCATAACTATGTTGACTCATAATGCAAACTCCTGGTGATACAGGCTATCAAACTGTGCAGCTGTGAAATATAAATCACTCAGCTGACTGGATCTATTCTTTCACAGTTCCTGCGTGACCTCACCTTGTCTTTTCCTGGTTGGTGTACACCTTCAGCTGGCTCGCGATACAGCTAAACCTACAGGCATGGAAACAGGCACATGCCATAAGTACCCAAATAAAAAGGTGAAATGGACATCAAATTTATTCTTTAATTTTTAAATAATTAAATACTGATTACTGCAGAAAGACAGAAGGTCTGATCATGACAGAACCCCCATGGCACAGATAAAGAGAAGCCTGTGGGACCTCTGAGAGCCCAGCTCACCGGGAGCATTGGGCCAAGCCCGTCTGGAGGGACATCGCAAAGGGCTGGATCCAATGGTGACGGAGCACAACTGTCTGAGACAGGCTAAGGTGGAACTCAGTCGAATACGTCAGCTGGAACCCGTGGGTAGCTGTAAGCTGGGACATCTCCTCCAGCAGCTCCAAAAAGCCATCCTCAGGATCATCTAAGAGCAGGGACACCCAAAAGAGTGTGTGACAAAGTTGGGACTGAGATGATGGCACCATCCAGTGGTACAGAGATCAACACTTACAAGGCAGGTACACATATGTAGCCCAGTTCCCTCGCTCGTGCTGGAAGGAACGCACTCGACCGCCGTGGAGTGAGCTGTCCTCGGTCACCTTCTCCTCTGGAAACATCTCCAGCACACTCTCTGGCAGGGGTAGGCGGGCCTTTGGCTGAAGGGGAGGAGTCTCTTCGATACGGAGTCCATCATTTGAGTAGACATCATTGTGGTCTCTTACCATTTAGGACAGAAGACACGAATGCATTTACATATTTAACCAGGTAAGCTCCACATAACATCATATAATAATATATGGCCCTATTACAACTAAACATCCAATAAACTTTTACTCCTTAGCCTAAGACATGCCATTGCCAAAAATGTATGAGCAGGAACCTTTTTCAGTAGCCAAGAACTTCTGTCATGTTCCCATCAAAGGAACTCGACCCAACTGCAGTTCCTCCAAGGTTGTTCCTGAACCTTTTTCAGTCCATACTCCGGAGTAGGTACTTATCGCTCAACCAGGAATGACTGGCTGGGGCTTACAGCAATTATTGCCGATTGGTTCACCACAGGCACTACCATTAATTTGGAAGTTATACGGGGAAATAGAGATAGCGATAATGGAGCTAAAATGAAGCAGATGGAGTTATTTTTGTATCTCAATTAGCCTAAATTAAACCTTTTTTCTGGCAATGGAAAATTCAAACAACTACCGACATCCTGTCTGTTATCACAGGTGCTGGCGGTGAAACTTGCCAGCGTTTATTAGGGAAATAACCATCATTTTTATTCTGTGAAAAACAAAAGATTACTCTGCTGGCCAGATTTAGTAATGAAATATAAACATGAAGCAGGCAGTATAAATAAAATATAAATAAAATGTGATTTGTCTAGTATTTTCGAATCGCACGGTCAATCCTTTCAATAACAAACCGAGTTGTTCATCATCGATTGTTTAGGGGTGGTGGTGTAGGTTCATATGAAATCACATGTTAAGTTCAGCCACAAGCATTTTGTGTCTCCCATGATTAGGTCACAGTTCCTGTTGTGCTGTGGGAAAGTGGCTGGGAACTACAAAAGTTCTCAGTCAAGATGGCCCAGCAACTAGGTTCCTGAACTATGGTGGGAAAGTGCCTTTTTTAAACCCCGACCATGTGCCCTGCACTGCCTGCGAGAGGCTCCAGGACCCCCTGTAGCCCTGATCACTACAGAATACCCCAGAAGGGCTGGGTGGGGAGGGGACCACAATGTTCTACAGGTAATCTTTTCTTAATTTTATCACCATTTTTGATTTTGATTAAATTTTGTGAATTACACACACCCTTCAGAGCTCAGAAATGTTTTTATTTTAAATAAAATATTTTAAATTTGTTATATACTCCCTTTAGATAGAGCACCTCTTCTCCTTCAGGGTAGCAAAAATGTAATACAGAGTGTTTTCTTATGAGATGTAACTTTTTGCTATTACAGCTACATGGCTCAGTTATAGCTAGCTGGAAAAGTGTGAAATGTTTTGGGGTACTTCTCAAAGAATTTCTCCTTTATCTTGCAAGATGAAGCCCTGGCATATCACTGGTCAAGTGTGCAGGCTCTCCAAGGAGCTGTAACGGAGCCATGTAGCTGTCATAGTGGGAAAAAGGTACAGCTCAAAGAAAACACTCTGAATTATCATCATTTTTTTGCTGACCCCCATTGTAGAAAAGGCACCACATAAAATTTCTGAGTTCTGTGCAATTCACAAGTCAAATTTCCTTAAAACCAGAAATGAACGATGAACATTTACAGGCAACCTAAAGACACCAATTGCCAAATTAAATAAGTATGAAAGCTGCCATACAATATTCTTGATAAAGCAAACTATTAAGATGTATATTATCTTTCGGATTTTATCATACGATATTATACCAAAAAAAAACATTTTTATTTTGAAAAATGTAACACTTTTATAGCGAGATGAGAGACACTAACCCACTTATGACTTATCCCTAAAGGATTAGCCTCGCTCTGAACCCGAACAAGATTTAGATTTTTTTGCATTTGATTAGGATGGATGGGATATATTCCGGATAGATGTTAACATGCAGAAAAAAAACTGTGGCAGTACAAACAATACAAGCGACACATGACAGAATAAGTCATACCTGCCTTTTCAAGCAAACAGACAGATAATTGGATACAAATTGCACAAATAAATTGCAGGGTTCGCGTAATTCTCAGTACATCACAAGGGAGATATAATTTATGAAGAAATGTAAATGAAAATTAAAATATTTCCTTAATGTATCCAATATGTGCCAATCTACCATGTGCTTCTTGTTTTTTGTTTTTTTTTCCTGTGAAAATTCTGCATTTAAAACTACAAATGATATAAAGAAGGAGACACACTATGGGTAAGCTGGCATCTATTTGGAAAGAAAATAAACTAGTAGTGAGCCTGGTCTACTACAGATATTACACTAACATAATTATGATATAACTCAAAACTGATGAACTTGTTTACTACTCACTCAGAACACGCAGGAGATGTAACCTTTTTACACAAACGGGAATCAGTATGACTGCGCTGTCGTTTTCGTTTTACGCCTTTTATAGCTCCTTCATCTTCTTCGGAACTGCTACTGTAGCCAACTAACATGTCGTTAGACACTCGTTAAGCTGCTATTCGGACATTCTGCGACAAAGAGGAAGCTGACCGCCGCACTAAGCGCTGATTGGACGGAGCGCGTAATGCGCTCTCTAACCAAACAAGCCATATACAGGCCCGCCTAATCGATGCGAACCACCCAATCATCGCCCATCTGATTTGGCCTCTGATCACGTGACAGGAAACCCGTGAATAAGGAATAACGAATCATACGTCTTTACAACCCATCACTTCAGGAAATCATTAGATTTCGGTGGGGTGTGTTATAGCTGAAAGTGTATATATACACCAGTTTAAGCTTTATGTGCATTCGAAGCACAATTATGGCAAAACTTGCCATATCATCATCAGCGTTAAACACTTTTGTATTTGAACAAAGAAAGTGTTACGATTGTCATTTCTGCCACCTACTGTACAGGAGGTGCCTCTCCACGTCAGGCCCCTCGTAATTCAAAATGAATTATTGGCAGGAAGTACATAGAGCAAACGCACACTGCTCAAGAACTGCTACTGAGAAACATAAATACATAGATAATACAAAGTGAAACAAGTTACATTATAACTTATAATAGACTACTACAATGATTCGAACGAACAAATATAACGAACGCGCTTTATTGCTTAATATGCAAATAGCAGTATTAAATATCCTATATAATTACGTGTTCTGAGACCACTGCGCCCTTAAAAACACGTATACCACCTGCGGTGGTTTTTAGAATAAAATATGTTCACAGAAATAATGCAGAAATTAAAGCCGAATGTCGAAAAGCGATGCTTCAACAGGAACATGTTGAAAGTCGGTATTGCAGGCAGTGTGCAGGTGAACCTTGTTGCAAGAACATAAAATGAAGCAATACAATTTGTAATGTAATAGAAAGAAAACTGCCAATTTATATTGTCAATTATAATTTATAAAAAAAGGTTGTTCCTGATTTCAGTTCCATATATAGCCTATTTAAAAAAAACGGATCATAATTTTTTTTTTTTTAAACAAGAATTTTCCTTTTGTGAGATTTAATTCATGACAACTCAATGTGTAGCAACTTCGAATGTAATGCATTGTAGCTAATATGAGTATTTAGTCCGAAGACTTGTGCTGCATAGAACTTTAACAAATAACACGTGCATATGCAGAGCACACAAAAACGAGTATATTCGATGTATGTTCAATTTAAATAGTGTACCATCCAGCGAATATATCAGTTGAGCATATCATTTTAAAAGTTTAGCGAAAATTATTAATTTTCTCTCGGAGCACAATCGATTTTCCGAGCAAATGATAATTATTAGGTTTTGCATGTTTATATTGTCTACACACCAAAATATTTGGGCCTGATATTAGACATTTACTCCCTCGGGATGTAATGTGTTCATGCAGCGCAAGTTTCCGGTGTGTGTTTTGTGGCCGGCAATTACTGTATTTCGTATTCAGGTTCCCGTGCTCTCTACAGTATTTCGGCTCTGTGAGTATTTTTTAAAATCAGAAGTCGGATTCCTGGACCAGGGCAGAAAGAGTCGCAATAACATCAGTAAAGAGGAACAAAACAGTAAGATCGCACGAAAGACAAAAGCCATCGAAGGGATCCGTCGGGGGAAACATGCACATTTTTAAAGTGGTTTGATGTGAGGCACAAAACAGCTCCTTCCTGACCGTCCCGGCCTTGGCCTGGAAGCGGCCTAGGTCCGCGGATTGGGGGCTGTCAGGGCCTGCGTTCTGCCCTCTGCGAGAAAAAATACTTTGATTTTTTTTTCCTAATAAGCGAAACCACGTTATTCCGACCCTGGACGTCTGTTGAGGTAGTATATCAAAATCGCCTTTGGAATTTACAGTTTTTACAGACGCACACGATCCGTAGTTATTGAGAGCGTTTGGCGCTAGCGATCGTGTTTTATTGTAACTAACTAAGTCGCTGTTTTATCAGGCAAGGTGGAAGCAGCTAGCTTCCGTTTGCGTTCGCTACAAACGGTTAGGACAACGTAAGAACAAAACGCTGCGCCTTGCATGTTTGAGGCGTCTTGTTTTTACGCGGCCGATCAAACCCGGTTACTGGGTATCAATCGGGCGCCGCCGAGCTAGCGGCTGGAATAAATGAAATAAAATGTATCCACATAATGGTGGCGGGCGGGTTGTGCAGAAGGTAACAAGGTTACGCTGTTACCATACGATTTCCCCTGCTGTTCGACAGCAATCTAATAAGATTTAGTGTCTAATATCGAAATATTCGAATTATTTGATGGCATCCGATTGACCTCCCCCCCCCCGGTATATATAATTTTTGATTGTTTATTTGCACTCAAGAGTCGTATCCATTTTATGGAGTCGGCTGGCGATATTTGGCGAAAACGGCCGCGGCCGTCCAGATGTCGGATCTGTGTAGGGTTTATCTTGACCTTTATGTTCCTTACCCCCTGCAAAAGGTATTGTTTTGCAAACGGTGCAAGCCGCCGATCCGACGGGGGTAGGTGTCACTGGACCCGCGGAAAGTACAGGTTATTTAGGGTTGATTCAAACTCCTCCTTGTCAGGTTCGTTCGGCAGAAACGCGCCGTCCGATTATTCCAGTTTAATCGAACTGGGGACCGATTCGGTCAAAACCGCCGGGCATCTCATCTGATGTTGAGCGGTTTCCGCCAGAACACTTAGAATTTTTGAAAATGGTTCCTATTCCCAATAAAATGTCGATTTATGTCATATTCGGAACATTTTGTAATGACTTCTTTATTCAAATGTATCCTTTGTGTACTTATATCCTTTGCACTGGAGAGAAAATGAGTATTTGCATAAAACATTGACGTTAGAACGGCAAAAGCGGTAAAAAACGGGCGATCTAATTATAGCTAATCTTCCAGGAAAATCAAGGTTTCCCCCATTTGATTAAATCGTCATCAGACTGAAAGATTCACGTAAGGAAGATTAAAGATTTTAATGTATAATCTTAATCCCCTGTGATGAGCGGATGTTGCTAGACAATGACAGTTATATATGACAAAAAGGCAATTAGCTGCTTTTTGTCTGAGCAGCAGCGCCGGGCTGCTGTACGGTGCAGGCCACAGGAAGTGAGGCAGGGACGCGCTTTCATTCCGAAACGCTCCTTGTGGCTACAGCAGATACGCGGAGCTGTGTACGGAGCCGCTTTCTCCGAGCCTTTGCACTGGTTGCGGTGATGGTGGTGGGCGCGTTGGCACGTCCTGGCCGCGGCTTTTCGGACGGGCGGTCCCTGCCCTCTCGGGAGCGGGGCTGCGAAGCCCGTGCCGCCTTCCAGACGCGTCACCACGTTCCTCCTTTTGGGGGGCGATTTCAGTTCACATTAAAAGCCAAGCCGGTCCCCGTGCCGCTAGCAGCACACAGCAGCTCGCCCGTGAAACCTGCCTTTCTGTTCCCTTTGGGTGTGCGCCGTCAGAGCGCGCTCTGGGGAAGTTGGTCAGATGTAAGCGAGATGATTACCATGAAGACCGACCGACTACGGCATACTCCGCAGACGGGACATCAGAAACGTCTCCAGTTTCTGCTTGTTTAGCGGCTACCTGTTGACCATTTAAAATGCTGGTTTAGACGCCGTGACGTTAGTATCAGAGAAACTCTCTGTAGTGGTGCTGGATAACAGAGCAGAGCATGTACGGCAGGAAAAGTTACGGCTGCCGGTGGATGTGACCCGACCGTTACAGTAACATACATTCCAGACTGGCGAGGTAAGGATGGTCATTTGCATCCCGATTCCTCCGGCCACATGTCGCGGAGCCGCCGCGGGGCATTCTGGGAGGCGACTCGCCGCGTGACGCGGTTTGCCGGCGGAGTAGTAAAATTGGCGGCTGGGAAGCACCGGTGCAGGGGAAGGCCTGCTGACACGTGACCGATCCAGTTCTGCATCTTTCGGGAGGATTTCGTCAAGTGGATGAGGAACTGTGTGCTGGGGCATGTACACTTCCGCTCGGCGTGTTCACGTTTAAATGAGTGGAATATATGATTACATATATAATCAAGACCATATATATACATGCACACACAGTACTGTGCAAGAGTCTTAAGCAGTCAAAGAAAATGTGTAAGACTTTTTTGCTAGTAACTGTATATTTGCCCAGAAAAAACAGCTTTCACAATATATGCAAATTAACAGTAATACAGTAAAAATATACAAGAATTTCATCAGTTATACAAAAAGTTACTGTTATCTTGCTGGATAGCTGCATAAACTGTTTAGGTTCCAAAACCTCTCCTTAGGGGTACCTCAGTTATTCTATGTATTTGTTAAATTTATCCACCAGCTCAATTAATTAATTCACTTGATTTGTTAGATATCTAAGGGGAGTATTGATTGGCCCAACAAAGTGGGATAGTGGTCAAGTCAAAAAATACATAGGTGTATTGTATGGTTCCTGCAAATTAGTGTTGTAGTACTCAAGACTTTTTTTGCAGTCTTGGAATCGACTTTATTTTGACTCTGTCTTGTCTTGGTCTCAGACATAGAGGACTCTAGGTTTTATTTCAAGACCACAAAACACTTCAATATGTATCACAACGACTTAGTATTCATCTGTTTGTTAACACAGTACTGTGAATGGGTGTAAAATGTCCTGCTTCAAAGTTCAAATGCAAGCAACAAGGTGGTCTTATTTGGAAAAAAAAAATGTTACATTTGTTTCTTTGACTGATCGGAATGTCTGATGAAAGGCTTGGGCCTGAACCGTCACATAAGGTAGTAAAATGTAAAAACAATCTGGAACATCATCTGGTGTGTGAACTTCGTCCCTTTTCACTGACTGTTTCCTCAGTCCAGTACCAAGATTTTATCATTTGGATGTGCATGCTTTGTGTTGGTTTTTACACTGAGACCAAACCTACGCTCTTGTGTCATGCAGTAGCCATATAGTATCTGTGCTTTACCTGTCCAGAAGCATTTATATTGAAAATTCAAGAAAAAAAATCTATGGTTCAAATTATACTATGACCCATATTTTAGGCCAAACTGCCTAGCCCCAAGGTGGTGCCTATGCCCCACATTTTATAGTGTTGTTAGACTCAAACATTAGTGTGTCTCACCCCGCCTTGGTCTAGTCTCGCTCTCGCCCTGCTTTGGTCTTGGTCTTGTCTCGGCCTCTCCCTGCCGTGCTGTTGGTCTTGCCTCAGTCTCGATACACTCTGGTCTTTGTAATGACTTGGTCTCGGTTTAGGTGGTCTTGGCTACGTCACTACTGCAATTAATGTAATTTTAGGGGCGGGCTAAGCTGACACATTTTGTTAGACAATATTGTTTTACACCAACTTATACCGATGTGTATAGTACTGTGTGTGTGTGTGTGTGTGTGTGTCTGCTTGACCGAAACCCTATAGATTTTTAGTTGCATATAATATAGTTGGATTGAACAGTAAGAGCGAGGCAGCCAACCAAGAACCTGTGGGAACTCCTTCAGGACCATTGGAGAAGCATTCCAGGTGGCTACATCTGAAAGCTGGCTGAAGGAATGTCAGGAGTCTGCAATGCTGTCATTGAAGCCGAAGGGGGCTATTTAGAAGAGTGTAAAATTTGTGAACATTTTGAGATGTTGAACACTTTTCTTGGTCTTTGTAATATTTAATATATATATACTTCAGTGCTTTGATGCCTTTAATTATAAGGTGAATAGCATAGCTAAAATAGAGAGAAATGCATTAAAGCATAGTATATGTATAAGTACAGTGTGTGTGTATTTATGTATGTGTTATATATATATATATATATATATATACACACACACACAGGTACGGAGTCAGGGCGTATAACTAAGAGTATTTTAAGTGCCACACAGAGTGACAGCAAGACATGGTGAATTATTACATATATTACATATATAAAGAAGAATAAGTGGTGAGTGACTGCAGAGTATTGTATGTATGTAGTGTAAAAATAAGTGAGTAAGTGCAGAGAACAGCAACAAGTAAGGCAGCCAAGGATGAAGTATATTAGCATAACAGTATAATTTGAGTGGGAGAGTGTATGTATGTATGTGTGTGGGTGTGTATATACATGTATTTGTGTGTGTGTATGTATGTATATATATTATATATATATATATATATGTGTGTGTGTGTGTACATAATTATAAAGGGTTATATATATGTCTGTAAAATGTGTATGTGTGTATGTATGTATATGTGTATTTATAAAGGGAGTAACCTAAAAGTGTGCTAAGGAGGAGATTGGCTAATGGCAGCATCTGCTCAGTGTCTCTGTGCCAGTGATGGGCTTCTGGGTAATGATACATCTGCCTCCTTTTAACAGGAGCCGTGTGAGCATCGAGGGCCGAGGCTGAGACAGATGGACATGAGCCCTGAATACAGAACTTTTCTTCTCACCGTTTCTGACTTTGAGTTTCGGTGAACTTTGAGAAGGCCCTCGGTACGGCGGCGCCGGAGCCAGGGTGCCGATCCGCTTGCAGTTCGGAACCGGCTCGTTTGCTGTCCAGCCGCCTTCTCGAAAAGCGAAGCGAGGGCTGAGAGGCTCGGCAGCGTGTCCCAGCCAGTCACCTGCTGCCCCTGAACCCCCCTTTGACGCCCCCCCACCCCCATCCCCAGATGATCCTAAGCTGCCCATAGAATCCCTGAAACCTGAATCCCTACTCAGCAGTCAGGATGACGGAGGCGTGGCAGCAGCATGCCGTGGCCCCCCCTGTGGTGCACACCATCCCGCCGGGAGCGGAGAATGCTCTGGGCTGCGCCGTGTACGGCATCGTCCTGCAGCCGGACCCCAGCCTCCAGCAGCAGCAGCACCAGCAGGCCCAGCAGCACCAGCAGCAGCAGGCACAGCCCCAGCAGCAGCACGCCGTCCAGGCGCAGCAGCCCTCCCTGCAGGTAGGGGGCGACGGTGGGCATAAGTGCGGGGCCTGTGGCCACGACATCTCGCACCTGGCCAATCCGCATGAGCACCAGTGTATGGTGAGCCAGGACCGCTCCTTCCAGTGCACCCAGTGCCTTAAGATCTTCCACCAGGCCACTGACTTGCTAGAGCACCAGTGCGTGCAGGTGGAGCAGAAGCCCTTCGTGTGCGGGGTCTGTAAGATGGGCTTCTCCCTGCTCACCTCGCTGGCCGAGCACCACACGGCCCACAGTAGCGGCAACCCCATGAAGTGCTCCATCTGCGAGAAGACCTACCGGCCTGGCTCCTCGGGCAACGCCACGCCCACGCCCTCGGCGACCAATCCGCAGCAGCCGGCGGCGGAGGGCACGGCCTCGGGCGGCGGCGCTGCCGTGGGGGCTTCGGCGCCCACCACCTTCGAGGCCTCGTCCCCCGACCGGCCCTACAAGTGCTCCGTGTGCTCCAAGGGCTTCCGGCACCTGTCGGAGCTCTCGCGGCACGAGCGCGTGCACACGGGCGAGAAGCCCTACAAATGTGACGCCTGCGACAAGAGCTTCAGCCAGTCGTCGCACCTGGCGCACCACCAGCGCACCCACAGCTCTGAGCGACCCTACAAGTGCGCCGCGTGCGAGAAGAGCTTCAAGCACCGCTCGCACCTGGTGCGGCACATGTACGCTCACTCGGGCGAGCACCTCTTCAAGTGCAACCTGTGCGAGATGCACTTCAAGGAGTCCTCGGAGCTGCTGCACCACCAGTGCCAGCCGGCTGGCGAGCGGCCCTTCCGCTGTGCCGCCTGCGGCAAGGGCTTCAAGCGGCCGTCGGACCTGCGGCAACATGAGCGCACACACTCGGAGGAGCGCCCCTTCCAGTGCGACGAGTGCCAGATGAGCTTCAAGCAGCAGTATGCCTTGGTCCGCCACCGCCGCACGCACAAGGGTGCCGCCGACCGCCCCTTTAAGTGCAACCTCTGCGACAAGGGCTTCCTGCAGCCGTCGCATCTGCTATACCACCAGCACGTGCACGGCATGGACAGCCTGTTCAAGTGCGCCTCCTGCCAGAAGGGCTTCAGTCAATCGGGAGAGCTCCTGCGCCACAAGTGTGGGGGGGCGGCCGCCGCCGCAGCCGCCGACCGGCCGTACAAATGCGACGTGTGCGGCAAAGGCTACAAGAAGTCGTCGACGCTGCAGCGCCACCAGAACTCGCACTGCTCCGAGAAGCCGCTCAAGTGCTCGCTGTGCGACCGCCGCTTCCTGTCCTCGTCCGAGTTCGTGCAGCACCGCTGCGACCCGGCCCGCGAGAAGCCGCTGAAGTGCCCCGACTGCGAGAAGCGCTTCAAGTACTCGTCGGACCTGCAGCGGCACCGGCGCGTGCACACGGGGGAGAAGCCCTTCAAGTGCCCCAGCTGCGACAAGGGCTTCAAGCAGCGCGAGCACCTGGCCAAGCACCAGAGCGTGCACGCCCGTGAGGCCCAGTTCAAGTGCGTGTGGTGCGGGGAGCGCTTTGGCGACCTGGGCGCCCTGCAGGAGCACACCGTGCAGCACACGGCCGAGGGCGGGGGCTACACCGTGCCCCCCTGCATATAGTAGCACCAGCCCAGCCCCCCCACTCCTCCCCCACATAAACTCTTCCTCACGCATTCCCCCCAGCCTTGTGCAAAGACACCGGGGGATTAGCAACCAGCATACGGTGCCCCCCCACACCTCTGAAATTAGCCACGGATTTTCTCCAGGCGACGTGTGGCTGCCTGCCTGCTGGGGTGCGTGAGGTCATCCTCACACCTCAAAGGAAGAGTGCCCCCCTCCCCCCGTAAATTTTAACGTGTCAGTTGCTTAGTCAGGTGGCTGGAGAGACCACACAGCATCCTCATCCATCTGGCCCATGACTACTCCAGACTGGCATTTGGTTCCAGAACCGAGACTCGGAATCCCCTCTCTTACCCCTGACCCCCCCGCTCCCATGCGGCCCCCAGTGGTCGTCAGCGGCCCCTCTGCGGTTCTCCCCTGGACGCTTCGAGGGGCCATTGCAGCGCCTGAGGACTGGGCCCCATGAGTCTGGGTTGGTAAAGTGACTGAGCTCTGACATCCAGAGAAAATGTTTAAAACAGGCATTAGACATGACTCTTCACAGGGGACCTCCCACCTTGGAACGTCGCGAAACTGGACAGGGACTCCTCACGGTGACACCAGGACCGGGGTGCAGGGCAGGGTCAGTAAAGCCCACCCCCTTCCATCCTTGCCCCCCC
>JAODKM010000020.1:10695233-10724925 GCA_026780845.1 Petrocephalus sullivani
GCGTTAATATTTTTAATCAGATTAATCACGATGCTGGATTAATCCGCGTTAACGCGTCAATTTTGACAGCCCTATTTAAAATATGTTAATTCAGTCAGGGCTACATATAAGAGTACGTACACTGAGATGGATATCCTGCAGGTTGTACGTTCCTTCAAATAAACCGTAAATATCAGCTCTAAATGTTGTTTTGATCACTATGTTTGGGAATAAAATTACAAAAACACAATATAAGCATATAGTACTGTGCAAAATTCTTAGGCAGTCCAAGAAAATGTTTAAAAGCTATTTATCTGAGTAGTGAGAGTATATCTGCTCAGAGTAACACAATAAAAACTAACAGGATTTCCTCCCATTCCCCAGAAGGTTTCGGATACTTGTCGGATGGCCAGAAGAACGCTGCTTCAGTTCCCAAACCTCTCCTCAGGGGCACCCCAGCCATTCTGTGTGTTTGTTACACTTCACCACCAACTCACTTGATTAGTTAATTTTTTTTTAGTCAATGTGATATTGATTAGCCATGTGAAGTATCAGAAAATACACGGGTATATTGGATGGTTGCTGCAGATACTGGGGTGACTTTAGGAGAGGTTTTGAAATGACTTAGCTGACACACTTCGTCAGATGTGTGAAGTGAAAGTCATTTTTGACACACCACAGAATAACAAAATGTGTCATTTGCATTTAACCCATACGTGACATACCAGTGGGCAGCTATTATCTAGCATCTTGGGGAGCAGTACCTTATTTAGGGGACCTTGCTGAACAAGGATTTGAACCAGCAATCTTTGAAACACATACATCCCCCTAACAGTTAAGCCACCACTGTCCACACATGAAGATTATTGTTTTATTTGAGGGCATAAGCCTTTTACACAGTATCATATTCACAGACCCAATAAGGAATAGGGATGCCTGGTCCTGTTAAATGACCTCACATGGCTTGTCTGACCCTGTGGAGCCCCCAGGGACTGCCATGAGGTGACTGCCCATACCAACAGACCCAGGGGGATGAAATCATCCTTCGGCTTCCTTCTAATAAAAACCTCCCTGGATGCAGGAAAACTTGTGAAAGATGACACAGTTTCTTTAGGCCGTACTTCTGTGGTATTTAGCATCTGTCCTAAGTGCCTCTGTCCCTGTCAGTGAGCTTTGAGTTGTGGCCACTGTTCTACTTTGCTGCTGTAATTCCTCGCTATGTAGCACATGGTATTATGGTGCTTGGGAGTGCTCCCCTCCACACATTAAATAACTCTGCAGCTTTTGTGACCGGTGCGCCGTCACTTTGGGCACAGACTCTTTGGCTCCTTTGAACGCTGATAGAGGCCTCATGCTGCTTTAAAATCGCAGAGATCACAGTGTTGACTGCAGGGGTGCAGCTTGTTGAGTTTAACATCCAGGGTGGATTATTGCATAGGCTATAGGTCTAGACAAACATCAGGACCCTGTCCCACCTCAACACACTTGCCTAGGGACCTCAGATAACTTAATCTGCCTGACTTTTACTTTTGCTAGCTGGCAGCTTTGTAGCTGCATGTGTACCTGTGCTTAAGTTACTTCAAATTCCGTTTCGACATGGTGTTTCCGTTATATGGCTCACCGCCTGAGAATTATTGATCCCAAGCAGGGCATTCTGGTGCTAAAGCAGCGTAAAGTGTATGCAGACAATACAGACAGGGCAAAAAACAGATACAAATAAGGATTGCCGAGTAGGACTTCTGATCATTGTGTGCATAATTTAGCAATTAACTTCACGTGTATTTTACGCATGGTTACACCGAGATGCAGAAAAATCAGATAGTTTCAACTGAAATTTACCCACGCATTTCGTAGGATTCATTTGCGCTCATTTTACCTGAGTTCCTCCCTTAGGTGAACAAGTTGTTGTTTCTGCATTTCTGGGACTTCGCTGCTCAGCTCGGTCCGCGCCATGGTTGCCAAGGTAAACACTCCGCGCGGCGCGGCGAGACCAATTGGATTCAAGAAAAGTGTTTCATCGTCGACGCTGATTGGCTAAAAATCACCCCGATTTAAAATCGCTCACTACTTAATACACTCCCTCCGTATTACGTTATATGTTAAATATTTAAATACTCAGATAGGAGACATCCTAGACTGTGGAGTTATATAAATTTAATGTGTTAATTACCTGATTGTATTGCGTTATTTAAAATAATAATATTGTGAGGTTCCATTTATTTATTTAGCTTAATTCAAACCACCCACCCGTTCAGTCGCCCTTCAGAGTGCTGGAAGTCCTGGTTTATCCGAGACCAGAAACCGTGAGAACTGAGCTATAAAGTGAAAATGAGTGGGGAACCATCATGAAGGCGCTCAAAGTGATGCCACCGTCTGGTACGGAAGCTGCACTGCCCTCAACAGGAAAGCACTGCCGAGGGTGGAGCGTTCTGCCGAAAAGGGCACAGAAGGGGAGCCACCGAAGGGGAGCCAGCAGGCCATTCATACCTATGCGGATACCAGTCTGAGGAAAGCTGCAAAAATCATCAGGGACCCCAGTCACTTCACAGCCAGTAGTGCAGCATCAGGAGCCGGACCAGCAGGCTCCGGGCAAGGTTCTTCCACCAGGTCACCGCCCAGGTCACTACCTCCATTCCCCACTGCACTAGTGAATGCCTCTGGTGCATTAAACTGTGCTGTGTCACACCTACAGTCTGTCAGTTCCATGGTGTATTGTGCTTATATTATACTGAATTATGTAGAGTGTATACTGTTGCACAATTCTTTTATGTACAGTTTGCATTTATTTAATGAACTGCACTGCTGATAGGAAAGTCCTGACCAAAGATTTTTACTCACTCCCTCGTTCTAGTTATGTGACAATAAACGTGATTTGATTGTATAATTTATGCAAATGTAAAATAAATATAGATCAAAAACTGTAGTTGTGTTGTTGATTTATCACGGTTCAGTTCATCGCAGACCCTGTTAAGACCGAATACATCGACCTCCATGCCAGAAGGGGGCGCCAGAGATTCTTCTTCCATAGCGCCAATACCACGGATATTTGTGTCCAATGAAACGGCTCGACTCTTCCTGCCCCGGTTCGCTTCCGGGTACCTGTACTGCAATCGGGAGTACGGGCCGGGGGGAAGAGAGGCTTCCAAAAACGATCCCCCGAAACCCGACTCGTAGTGCTTTGTGCGGCAGATTTCCCGTCTCAGCGCCCGGAGAGGGGGCGTCACAGTCGGGGAGGGGGCGCTACTCGCGGTCGGCGGCAGGATTTCACCTCACCGCCACAGGGACCATAAGCTTCCCTTCTGCACCGATTGCTACCCCACCCCATCCCTGCATATGCAGCCCGAAAACAGGGCGCGTTATTAAATCAGTAGCCCTAATCTGGTGTCTGCACCTGCTGCGTCTCCATCCACCCTTCGGTCCGCCCATCCATCGCGGAAGGCTGGTTCGGCTGGTAATCGCGCTCCACCTCCCGAGACGCGGGAGTCCCTGGTTGAATATCCCGTCTTCGATCGGGGACTTGTGGCCCATAGGGGGTGGGGGTTCCACCGCAGTCTCGAGAGTATCCTTCTGCTGCCCCCGTATATCCCGGTATATGGTTATCTAAGCAGGTGTGCAGCCCGCTCCACGTCTACCTCAGCCTCCCATCTCCTCTTTCTCTGCCGCTGCCCGACATCCACCTAGCAGCTCATCCCGCACAAGCTGTCCGGCGGCGCTCACCACCCGGCTGCATAGTGACCATCGTCCGCGCCCGGAGACAAACCTCCGACGGGAGAGCCGGCTGGCCCCGCGTACCGCCCCGCGCACCGCCCCGCGCTTCGCCGACTCCTGCAGGCAGCCGGAGCTCCCGCCGCTCGCCATGCCCGGCCCCGTGGCCGGCAGCAAGTCTCGGGTTTACGCCGATGTCAACACGCTGAAGAGCAGGGAGTACTGGGACTACGAGGCCCATGTGCCCAGCTGGAGGTGAGATGCGCTGCTGCTCCTCGCAGTGTTTCATTCCTGCCCTTGCATATTAATATACGAAGCAATAACAGGTGCGTTTTGTGATTAGGCCAGTGTTGCCGAATAATTCTCATTATATACGGCTTGTCGTTAATAAGGCTGGATTCGTGATCGTACCATTAACTACCGATGTACTGGCAATCGGATGTGAAATTAGCACTGTAAAGCAGTAGCTATATGAAATATGAACCCTTTATTGTGTGCATTGTAAGTGATGTGCATTAATGGGATTTTACCTTTTGTCGTGGACCCAAATTTGGCACAGGAAATGTCTGTTTTTATTCGAGGCGCGATCTGCCGTACTGTATTTCGCCCGTTCCCTTCACAGAATGTCAGCGTTTTTATTTTGCGACAGCGCGATGTTGTAAATAGACAATAAGCTAGGAATGGAAAAAATAGCCCCTAATTGTTTTTAAACAATCCCTCCCCCCACCCCCCGGAACCGTGATAGATTAGGAGCTGCATGAAAGCACGTGGTGCCATGGGGGGGGGGGGTCGCCAAAGTCTGCAGTTATACAAGTTGCTCCCTCCCTCCCTCTCTCCTCTTTAGCAACCAGGAGGACTACCAGCTGGTGCGCAAACTTGGCAGGGGAAAGTACAGCGAGGTCTTTGAAGCCATCAACATCAACAACAATGAGAAGGTGGTGGTCAAAATCCTCAAGGTGAGCTAGCAAGGGCTGTACCACGTCTGAGCAAAGGCAGAGCTGCAGGGTGCGAAGGCTACTTCTCCTAAAAACCCCAGAGGCTCGGTGGCAGCGAGGATGTAAATGATCATATCTGAGTCCAGATGCCGTGTGGGGTCACGGTCACGCTGGGATCTCGTGGGCGGTGCCTGTCGTCGTCAGAGCAGAAGCAGATCTGTGAGGAAATAGAAATTTAGCATAAATTACCAGCTTTTCCATTTACACATCAACATTTCTCCAGAGAGACACAGATTTGCAAATAGGATTTATGCAAAATGCATCGGTGAAATGGTGTTTGCCAAATTGAGAAGCACTGCATGTGCAGCCCAGCTGCGGGACTCTGCCGGTTTGCTGTTGTCTTGTTTCCTACACTGGCTTGGGGGCGGAGGTGCATACCTATTCCACATGCGAGATGTAAACTGAGGGTGGGGTCTCTTCATGAATCGCGTGCTGACACTCTCATTATAGCTTCTTCTCCGAAGCCTGGTGTCCATCTGGAGGGGGTTTCGCATATTGGGCTGCACAGTCGAGCTACAGCGCACAGATTCATACGCTGTCCTCACATGGACATTTGTGGCTTCCTTCTGGAGGCAGCACAGGTGACAGGCGGCATGCCGGGGAATTAGAATGGGGCCCAGAGGGAGGAGCGTCTCTCGCAGCGGCCGGTCGGCCAGCAGGTGGCAGGTGCTTCACATCTGCAGAGAGGGCAGCCGTTCCCAGCTACTTCCCGCGTCCTTGGGGGACAGCAGCCTCTCCAGCCTCCCCAATAATCCCGGCTTAGCTTTCCTTCCAGTGAGTCACGCAGAACGGGCCAGCCACCGCCGCCAGCTTTGAAGAGGCCCTTCACCCCACTTGTCCGACTCTTACTTTGGGTGTGTGTAGGCAGTCCCTAGGTTAAGAATGCCCAACTTCCAGACAGGCCATACTTACAAACTGCATTGAAGCCCGTTATATTAAAAATTTGAGCTAAATACAATGGTTCATAATAAGAAACACGCACTACTTTGCGATTCTCATGAAAACATTGCGTGGTTTCAGCGGTTCGTACCACACCGTATGTAGTTACTTTTATCACTATATTATTATTAGTATTATTATTGTTGTTGTTCTGACTTTGCTACAAATTTGACTTAAAGTCAGACTTAGGAGGTGGCTCTTGCTTATAACCTGGGGGCTTTACATTGACCCCCCCCCCCCCCCCCCCTTTTTCTAATGCAGCCCGTCAAGAAAAAGAAGATCAAGCGGGAGATTAAAATCCTGGAGAACCTGCGGGGTGGAACCAACATCATCCGGCTGGTGGACACAGTGAAGGACCCTGTGGTGTGTTCCTCAGCCCCCCCCCCCTGTTTAAAATAGGCTGGCCCACAGTCACAACAACAACTTGTGAATAACCAATCAGAGCTTGAGCTGTCTTAAGGTCTTTCCATTTTAATTCAGCATGTGCATCGCCATCTTTGATTAAATTTGGCTTGTGAATTTCACGTCCCTTAAATGCTCAGAAATGATAAAAAAGAATATTCCCTTTGCAATATACATTGCAGGTAGCAAAAACCAATATTTCAGGGTGTTATCTTATGAGCTGTAACTTGTTTTGCTGTTATAGCTGCATGGCTCATTGGAAAGCACACAGTACTTTTTCATGGAACACACAGACTTCATATCGCAAGACAAAGGAGAAATTTTTGGAAATGCTTCCAAAACATACTTCACACTTTAAAAGGTACACATTAGGTCAATTGCAAGTACACTGCAGGCTATTTTCAAGAAGGAAACATTAGAGTGAGATTAGTGTAGCTTTTTTTAGGGAAGGTCACAACCTGATAACTCCTACACATTTTGAATAACTTTTTTTTTAGTTTGAAAGCAGGTAAAGTGTACTTTTCTACAAAGTATCATATTTTTTGTGACGTATGGTGTGGAAAAGGTGTTGTATGTCACAGGATTTTTTTTCAGAAATAAACTGAAAACATATCTCGCTCTGTAATGTGTAATTCACATGTCAAATTTAATCAGAATCAAAAGGGTGCTGCCCAGTGTGGTGAATGACTGTGTCTCATGCATAAATATGTTAAATATAGTTTGCAGCTAAGAACCATAATTGTGGGTTTACATTAAGGAATGTCTTTATTTGGAATTAAGTTTCTAATTAATTTGGATTTAAGATGTGTTTATAGTCAGTTCACTGTTATATTGATCTTTTTGTGGAAGATTAAAATATGAGCTGTTCAGTGTTTTAATATTGGAAGAGGTTACACTTGTACTTGGCTGGCACCAGAACCTCGCGGTGTGCTGATGCTGGGACATGGTCAGAGCCTTGGTTTGTGTGGTCACTCCAGGAATGTGCAACCAGGGGGTGTGTTCCTGTCCTGAAAGGCTGTGGCATGTTCCCTGTTCTCTTGTGCCCCGTCAGCTACTCTGTCCGGTCCCCCCCACATCTGAACGGTAGCACCAAACCTGCCCTGCTTGCTTCCACATTCCTTTGTTCCTTGCGTTTCTGTTGAGAGATAGTGGAATGCAGGGTGGACTCACTGTTTGTTTGATGTTATAAATAATTATAATAATAATTATTATTAATGTCAGCTATAAATTTTGTGTATTGATTTTACTTCTCTCTCTCTCCAGTCCCGCACGCCTGCCCTTGTCTTTGAATGCATCAACAACACAGACTTTAAGGTAGAGGCGATCATTCCTTAAACATGTCCTGGTGTGCTGTAATGCTCTTGTCTGTGGATATGCTGTGATGCTTAAGGTGTGAGGGCTGATTCTTGGCTTGGACCCCATGTGATGGGAAGCGCAGCAGACCATCCATACTCGCATCCATACTCGCATCCCTGAAGTGCTTGTTTCTGTCGAGTGGGCGGAGCAGTGTAATTCTTTGCCCCTCCTCCAGCGTTTTATGATTTCAGATCTGCGGCCTATGAATGTGGTGCTCATTTTGCACTCATTTTATATAATAAAATGCCATTAAGGCTTATAAAAACCAGTATATTGAAGTAGTTCACTGTTTATCTCTTGAGTAAATATGTTTTAAATGAAAGATGCTCTGTTTCTAAATGACACAGAATGGTTTACTTTTTAAATACGGAGTTTTCAGTCACTAAGGCTTAGGGGCTGATATTTTTTTAAGTTGAACTAAAACATGAGAACTAAAGCATTTGTCAATAAAAATGTTATTTCAAGCATCACTTGGAGTGAAGTGACTTGTTAAATTGCTCTTTATAGTAGAAAATATTATATTAGGCTTGCAGGGCATTTTTATGGGAGCTTGCTGTCTATGAGGGTGTGTCATTGCTGATCTGGACTGACACTGTGGGCCTGCTGTCCAGTTTTACATCTAAATCTCCAAGTGTGAAGTGCAGCATAATTAAAGCGAGTGATAAACCTCCGCAGAAATACAAAACCCTGCTTGCTTTAATTATAACGATATATCGCATGTTTACGTTTTCATTGGGTTCTAAGTTTGAGGTGACTCTGCAGTTTTCTGGGTTTTGCAGGTGGTTTGGTTGTTGTGGGTTCAAAACCAGTTGTCATGGCATATACAAGTTAAGTTCGATGGGCTATTTCAAATAAATAAAACCTGTAGAAAAGAAAATGGCTTTGCAGTCCCTGTTACCATAGCAACAGCAAAAGGGCTGCCGAGTTCCGTCCCTGTTTAAGTCCCGCCATCTGTATCGGCTATATGTGATGCGGCCCCCTCAGTGGCAATAGACAAATGCTGTCCCTCATGAAGCTGTCGGCCTCTTTCAGGAGCTGTATCAGAAGTTAACTGATTTTGACATTCGCTTCTACATGTATGAGCTACTCAAGGTAAGAGAAATGGCTCTGTTTGCTTGAAGGTTGCTTTGTAGGGTGTGTGCTTGACGTGTGCTTAACTCATCCTTCAGGCTTTGGACTACTGCCACAGTATGGGCATTATGCACCGAGATGTCAAACCTCACAACGTCATGATCGACCACCAGATGCGGAAGGTAGGAGGCGCCATTCACTTTTCTAGATATACATGTGGTGCAGCCGGCCCCTCTCTTCTTATGGCTCTGCCGTTATACATGTGGCGCAGCCGGCCCCTCTCTTCTTATGGCTCTGCCGTTATACATGTGGCGCAGCCGGCCCCTCTCCTCTTATGGCTCTGCCGTTATACATGTGGCGCAGCCGGCCCCTCTCTTCTTATGGCTCTGCCGTTATACATGTGGTGCAGCCGGCCCCTCTCTTCTTATGGCTCTGCCGTTATACATGTGGTGCAGCCGTGTCCCTTCTTTCGGCTCTGCCATTGTACATGTCGTGCAGCCGGCCCCTCTCTCAGTTTTACCATGTTCATTATCTTGCCCAGGGCACAGTGCTAAAACCTGTAATCTGTTCAGCCTTGGGATAGGTCTCCTGTTCAAATATGTGACTAGGTCATCCTTTAAAAGACCAGGCTGATGTCCTGGTCCTCTGTGCTCAGTATAGATTAAGTACATTTATTTAGCAGACACTTTAGACAAAAGTGATTTACAAGTGAAGAATGCATCGGGTCAGAGAGTCAGCTTGCATCCCCAGAGTATTTGGGCTTATGGGCCTCGCTTATCCTGTAGTATTTATGGAAGCAGGTGTTAGCCACAATAAGTCAGATTCACGTTCAGACTTATCTCAGTTGGAAGACTGTTTAAACATCCTCCAAAGTCCATCTATGTATAATGTGTGTGTGTGTGTCTGTCTGTCTGTCTCTGTGTGCGGACCAGCTGCGTCTGATTGACTGGGGCCTGGCGGAGTTTTACCACCCAGCACAGGAATACAACGTCAGGGTGGCCTCCCGTTACTTCAAGGGCCCAGAGCTGCTAGTGGACTATCAGGTATCTCTCTCACACACACACATGTTCGCAGTCATATGAACACACATGAACATTCCCACATTCACAAGCTTGCACACGTGTTGGATTCTTTTCCGCTGTTGGCCTCAGCATGTGGAAGTGCAGATTCGGAAGGCCGACTGTGTGTGACCGCCTCGCCTCCCACGCTTCTCTTCCCACAGATGTATGACTACAGTCTGGACATGTGGAGTCTGGGCTGCATGCTGGCCAGTATGATCTTCCAGAAAGAGCCTTTTTTCCATGGGCAGGACAACTATGACCAGGTATCTGTCTGGAGGCGTGGCCTTCCCCAGACATTTCTGCCATCTACATACTGCCTGCATATAATCTATAATTGTTAGTTATTGATAGCTAAAATGATGTGCTGCAACTGTCATTTTGTTACTGAAACTGAGAGATTTGCACTCTTTTATGGTCTAACTCTGGTTTGGTCCCAGCTGGTCCGAATTGCCAAAGTTCTGGGGACCGATGACCTATTTGTCTATCTGCGCAAGTACCACATTGAACTAGACCCACGCTTCAAGGACCTGCTGGGCCAGTGAGTATGGGCGGGGCCGCTCAATGGGCGGGAGGCTGTGTTTGGATTTAAAGGCAGCTTTACATCTGTGTTTGGCTGGTGTGCCACAGACGCCCTGCTAATGGCCCGCTGGGTCAGGTGATATGGATCACTGGCTGTTCTCTGGACATGAAACAGGTGTTTATTAAGCTCTAGGGATGCGCCAATCCAATATTCAGTAATTGGCCCAAATTACTGGATCAGATATCTAGGAGGAATAAAAAATGTAATCCAATCCATTAAAAATCATGAAAATGCTCGACAATTTGCAACATGCAGTAAACAGGTGCATCAGCTCTCACACAGGAACAGCGTGCGTCACGTGAGAAGAGCTTCTGCTGTGTGTGAGACCTGCCAGCATGTCGGCAGTGTGGAGTCACTGCAACCCGAATGTAATTTGTGCAAAGCAAGTGTTTCGCAGGGTGGGAAACTTCAACACCACGAGTCTGGTCAAACAATGCTGCTAAAAGTGATAAAGTATAAATAAAAAGAAGCAGTGTTTCTGAACTGAGTCACCTTTTGGGTACAATGTAAATCTTCCTTATTATGAGTAATACAGTGGAAACCACTTATAGTGATCATATCTGTATGGGTGAAATTTATCACTTTGCTGATCATTAAAACCGATTTATTTATAAAAAAAATTTCTTTTTGTCTCAGGCCAATTCCCATCTAATTTACATTTGTATTTGTTACATGAATATAAGATAATAAAAAGGGCAGTATCACTGTCTACTGAATTCTGACTTGCAAAGTACAGTACAGCTTTCTCAAACGCTATTCAAATTACTGTACATGAAATATAGCTAATTGTAGTGCCATTGTTGCATCTCTCCTTATTTTTGCCAGTTTAGACTCCTCAAAGCTTATGATATGTTTGTCACTGAGAGAAAATGACTTTCTTATTCCCATCATGGTTTCTATATATTCAGCATTAGCCTTAGATAGCTAGCCAGAAGGAGATGGGTCAAGGCAAAGTAAAAAAAATAAAAACTCACCATAGTTTTAATTTTTCCATATGTTGTCATGTATAAAATGGCCCTAAATGAACACTGTCAGTGGACTAACTGATTACCATAAGCAAATTGTTTTAACAGTATTTTTACAGGAATGATTCCATCCCACGCATTTTCATCCATTTAAGCAGCTGATCACTATAAGCAGTTTCTACTGAATTTGTTTTACAGTTTTAGAATTATACTTATTATTCTTTTTTTATTCACCTCCTCTGCTGCTCTTATCTGTACTGTACTGTGTTTTGTGGTTCAAAAAAATAGACAGACTATCAGAATCGGAAGATAGACAATTTTACCTGTATTGGGCATAAAAAACGTGGCATCATGCCATCCCTGTTCAGCCGGTATTACTGTGTGACTGACTATTTACTGTAGCTTTGTGAACTCACCCTCCAAATCTACCCACAAAGCTTACAAAAGTCAGACCATAAGCTCCTAAACAGCTGGCTTTTTGGTGCTGGCGGAGTATTTTGTGGTTCAAAGGTACTGCAGTCGATCTCACGTGGGGTGTCATTAGGCACATTAACACAAAGCTGGTTCGCATGTGCCTGCTGCCTGCTGCACTGGGTGTGGCAGAGCACTCCCCAAAGCCGACGCTGACGGTGAGCTGTCTGGTGTGTCTCGCTGCCCCCTACAGGCAGACACGGAAACGCTGGGAACAGTTTGTTCAGTCGGAGAACCAGCACCTGGTGAGTCCCGAGGCCCTGGATCTGCTGGACAAGCTGCTGCGTTATGACCACCAGCAGCGCCTGACGGCTACTGAGGCCATGCAGCACCCCTACTTCTGTGAGTGTGAGCCCAGCCCTCCCCCCGGCCCACTTCCAGCTGCTCTGCTTTTTTTCCCCCCCCCCCCATTTTGTTGTGTGTGCCTGGTTGGTGTCATCAAGCCTCTGTCCCCTCAGATCCTGTTCTGAAGGACCAGTCTCTCTCCAACACCGGTGGTTCTCTGGCATCCAGTGGCTCTACTGCGGCCCGATGAGATCAGGTAGGATGGGGCTTGGGGACCGACATTGGGATGGGGACTGGGATGGGAATAGGGACGGGGACAGGGATAGGGATGGGGACCGGGATTGGGACGGGGACCGGGATGGGGATGGGAATAGGGACGGGGACAGGGATAGGGGTGGGGTCAGGGCCCCCAGGGGTGTGTACAACTGATCTGTCATTTAAGCAGCAGCCTGAAGATCAGAATCATAATAATTACAAATTTTTTGACTTAATAAATTAATCTTGCATCCAGATTTAAATTCTGATTTTTCTCTCTCTCTCTCTTTCTTTCAGGAAAATATTTACCTCAGTTGTCCACCCCTTTGTGGCAGAAACATGTTCAAGTGTACAGAGACTCAGAGACTGGGTCATTGTCCGGCACTCGTGCGCGTGTCTATGCACACACTCTCTATATATCTCTCTCTCTCTCACACTCACACACGCACACACAAAAACATACACGCGCACACATGCATACACACACACACACACACATACACGTGCACACATGCATACACAAACACACAAACGCGCCCGCATGCATACACACACACACTCTCACACACACTCTAACTCACACGCACACACAGTCTCGCTGTATTGGGGTGGCTGTCTCCAGTCATTCCCAGCTACCAGGTCAATGAGCTTGAAAGAACGTCTCAGTGCTGCCCCCTATCTTGTATGTTAAAAGAATTTTGAAATTAAACAATTTTCCCACCCCCTCCATCATTACCCCTCAGGTTCTTGGAAACTGCCCCCAGCCCTGTAAGAACAAGCATGGGGAGTGAAGAGGAAAATTAATCCCCACCCCCCGCCCGCCATGCCCCCACGTTCTGTGTTCAGCCCTGCGGACCTGATCTCTCACATCGGGCTGTAGTACCGAAGTGACGTTGTGGACCTTTCTCTGCTATAGGTGTAATAATATTCATAAGAATAAATGATTTTTATTTAGAGTGCTGTGTGCGTGTTCGTCTCTCTGTACCTGTGGGCCGCTCTTTCCCGTCATGCCATTGGCCTTGCTATGCTTGTAAATGCAACAGCCTCTTTGCTCGCGATGCGACGGCAGCCCTAGTGAGATTTAGGGAATCCCACTGCCTGTCTAGTTTCCTGCAGCACAGCAGATGGTCCTTTCGGCAGAGGCGGTGTGCAATGGGTAGCATTCGAGAAGGGTGCTTCCAGACCTTCCCTGTGAAGCCTCCTAGAAGCTCCTTACTTTGTGAGTGAGTGTCAGTTTCCGGTTCCTGGTACCATGGGCTGGTGGCCATCCTCGGAGGAGGACGTGACTTGAATTTGCTCTTTATATGAAGGTGACCCGCCATACCTCCCCACTGGTTTCTGGTGTCCCCCCTCCCCATCTGAGGCTGCCCGTCCCACCGTGTTGTCTGCGGGCTTGTTCCCTAAACAGCCCACTTTAGATGCCCAGCCTCTGCTCTGCTCTCCTCTGATTCCTCATGTGGGGTGAAGTCCATCTTGCCTTCTGAATTAGTGTACCCTCTGCTTTGTCCTGCTCAAGTGTTCACTTAGTAAGAAATTAGGCAGTCAGGTGACAAGACAGAAGGTGTTGATGTGGCCCCCACAGTAAAATGTGCCCAAGCAGTCGGTATAAAATGAACCCATGCAGCTCAGACTTCGAGGTTGTGTAGTGTGTCTGGATTGCATGGCAGTCTTTTCCCCCTGCGTATGCTTGCATGTGCAGCCCTGAGCCAGAGGGAGGGGTGTGACAGAAGCCGTGTGTAGGAGAAAGGTGACATGGTTTGCAGTGTCTCCAGGACAGAGGCTGGTGGGTGAGGCAGTGCACACACACGTGCACACGCACACCCGCACTGCTGGCCTCATTAGCCATCCAACCGTCCTGTTTTGAGTCTTGGGTCACATCCTCGTAGTGGAAAAACTCCGAAAGCCTGCCGTTCCGCTGGAGCGTGAATAACCTGCTGACTGGCAGCAGGAGAAATTTGAGTTTCCTCTTCCTGTGGTAAAGCCTGACTCCTGTCAGCCGCCGGCCGGACAGATCACCTCTATTAAAGTTTCAGCACCGCCCGCCCCTTCAGGTTACTACTGACACCTGTGAGGTCATGAGGGTGGGCTGTAAACGTGATCCGGCCTCCTGCGTGACAGACTCCCCGCTTCACGGCGTGTTACCCCGGCTCCCGCTGCGAGCCATTCCAAGAATCCTTCACAGAATTAGTCACGTGTCGTCTGCTCAAAAATCCACTTAAGGTATCCCTATCTCTGGTTCATCTTCATCACTGCCTTTTTCTTTCATAGATTTATATTCTACACCAAAAGAACTAATTTACGAAATGGGTTATCCAGGTTAAGTCTAAGGAGGATAAAGCTCCCCCCCCCTCCACTGAAAGCCAGGGTTAAAATTCAGCTTTTATTTTGCTTGAGACTGAATAGAAGGACAGCTATAAAACTCAGAAGCTGCTGGGGGTGGCAGAGACCACTGGTGTGAAACGTTCAGATGAAATTAACACTGTTCAAAACAACCACAGGAAGTGTGCAGTACAAATGGCTGGTAAATGTATCCACACTTTGTTTGAGAGGATTTCTTCTATACCACACATCAGATAAACGCTAATTAGCAAAGTGAATATAATTGCTTATATTGTTCCTATTAGCTATAAAAAGCAGTAAAGAAACTGCAATACCACATTAGAAATAGAGGTCTGCATTCCTGCTTGTGAAAGCTGTGTTTTTCAGCTAATGAGTTGCCAAATTTTGAAGTGAACTTCCTCTCTGTGCACCGAAACCATGATTCCTGTCAGCAAAAGAAAAGCTTTCTGAATGTGTCAGCCAAAGTCGGGACAGGGGAAGCGGCTTGACGTCGGACGATAGCTGAGCCAGCTACCGCAGAGGGATGTGCACACATGTCTGAGCGCAACAGTGCAAATACGCTGCAAAATACACTGCTAAAAAAAGATGAACATTTGAAAGTGCAAACAGTGTAAAAGGATCAAAGTATGTCGGCTGGGGCTGTTTCAATCGCTAATATGGGTCAAACAGAAGTTCCCACTGAAATGTGTTTTGATCTTATGTTTTCACTTCTGCATCAATGGGGGTAGGTGTGTGTGCTTGAAGGATTAGTCTCCTGGCCTCCCTCTCTTCCCGTGTGACATGCTTGCTCGGTACGCCTCAAACCTAGTTCTGCTTAGCAGGCCGCTCCATTGGCCCAGGAGGGTGTGTGTTTCTGTCAGTCCCCAGTACACATGGCAAAGCACAACCATGCCAGTAAATCAACAGCGTGCGCAAACCGAAACAAGCTCACAGTCGCACAGGGTCCAAAGGAGTATTGCCAGAGCTGTGAGCGCCGGACACCAGCCTGCCCCACCACCCGTCCTGTAGGGGGCGTCGTCCTCCAGGACACTCATGGCGGGGCATAACATGCAACTATGAAGTTTCAAAGTGGGGTTGTGTTGCCATGGGCGCAGGGAATAAGAGAGGATTGCAGCTGACAGCAGCCTGTGGTGGATCTGATGACGGCATCAGTCCCTCTCTTAAGCGGAAAGACGAGGACGGCGACACAGGCTGCGTGGAGGGCCTCGTCAGGCGCCATCATCCCACCCTCTTCACGGTGCTGCTGCGCCTGCGCCGAAGACATGCAGGGAGGCAGAGCTTCTCCGTCACCATGGACACCTGCGGGCTGGGACGCGGCAGGGAGGACTCCTGCTTCCTGGGGGGGGGGGGGCAGAAAAAGAGTGTCAGTCTCTCGGGATGCTACTGCCCGTCCTGCCTACACGCTGGCCACAGCAGCACACCTTGGTGGCTGCAGTGATGCTGACGCTATAGTTACAGCACATCGGTGATGAGGCCATAAGGAGGCAGACATACATCTACCTCTGCTCACTGAAAACGGAGTATACGTGGAGTATATGTGGAGTATATGTGTCGTCGTCACTGACTCCTAATTTTCACCGACCGACTCAAATTATGCAACTTCATTGTCAAAACTGTCGATAATCAGTTTTGTTATGTTACCATTTATTTCTGTAATAAGAGTATTTCATCAAATCCAAGGCAAAAGTTACGGAGAAAATACCGTCATTTTAATATACCTAAAACGTTATGGTAATGGCACGTACATTACAAGAAAAACAAACACCAAAACAAAAAAATTCTCAAGTTCTAGAAACAGAAGCCTTACAATCACTGGAAGTACACTTTATAACATGAGAGATCTTAAGATATTAAGGTGTAAGCCTTCAATAAAATAAATAAATATTGCAAAGTGTGATATTTTTATCCTAAGTATGCCTCCTTCTGGCAGTTTTTTTAAATGAAGTACATCTGGGTCCTGTATCACGAGGCTGAATTTCTTACTTAGACGGATAGCGTATTTAAGGTTTTCTGGGCTAAATGTACAGGGGATGGACAATGAAACTGAAACAAAATAGTGTTTGAGGATTCACGCCTACAGTATATATGCACGGCCTGGCAGCCAGTGTTCTCTGACAGTATATTCCATCAGTAAGAGTATGATGAGTGTGAAGGTTGAATTAGCAGAGCAATAGCACAGCTGTGCATGAATTATTGCAATCAACAAAATATTGTGGCGAGAAGAGAAAGGGCAGGAAGCAGCTGCTTAGCTTAACTTTATTAATACAAAAAAAGGAAAGAACAATATCCGGCTGCCGCAGAGACACCAAAACTGTGGCCTCTGTCCTTCAGCATAAATGGGAGACATGCTGGAGTTCAAACGAGGACAAACTGTTGGTGCACGTCTCACTTGTGCTCTGCTGGCTGCAAAAAGGGGGCCTAATAAATGACTGTGGTCTAAAACCAAGTGTTTCACTTTCGTTGTCCAACCCCTGTAAGTGAACAAAGATAAAGTCCATTTCATCTGGGATGCCCTAAATCCAACAAGTTACCTGGCTAAGTAAGAAATCCAGCTTTGTAATAGATTCCAGGTAACAGCAGCTTCCCTGTCAGACGCTGACTGAAATGTTTTTATTTTAGCTCTGAATTCTGGCATTCTGTGTGACGTCACGGCCGGAACTCTCACGGTGTTTACAACCAGCACGGAAAAAGGGGAAAGGGGGGAAAGGGGAAGATGGAAAACGTGCTGATAAAGAACATCACAGGCCTGCGTCTCGATTACAGTCTATGCTCATACATTTCGGAAATAAGACATAGCATGCAACAGAGCAATAAAATAAAACGCTATGACTTTAAGCCCTGCGGAAAACACCAGCACAGACCAGCATGGGATATACCAGCACAGGCTGTGTTTAGGTGCTGGGGGACCAGCTTCATGAGCAGGTATACCAGCACAGCTACATCACCAGCTACACCAGCTCCGAACCAGCAGTAACCAGCACAGACTGCCATGGAAATTATGCTGGTCCATGCTATTTTTTTTCAGTAGGTAAATTAATGCAGCGCATTATCGTGATAGATTTCCCTGCCCTAATATGCACACACACACACATTTGTATTCATATCTTTGTGGGCACCGTTCATTCATTTCTAGTTACGGTGACAAGTTATGCAGTGACAAGAAAAGTATCAAGCGAATCAAAAACATCTCGTACTTTAGATTCTTCAAAACGGCCACCTCTTGCCCTGATGACAGCTTGCAAACTCTTGGCATCTTCTCAGCCAGACTCATTAGGGTTGACATGGAAGCTTTTCTAGCAGCCATGAAGAAGCCCCCACATGCATAGAGCACTTCTCGTTTAGGTTTAAGGCCAGGTCATCTTCTGCAGCACACCATCATTCTCCCTCTTTGTCACATGACTCTTACACAGCCTGGAGTCTGCTTGGGGGTCCTTGTTATGTAGAAAAAAACAAATGATATCCCAAATAAGAGCCAACTAGATGGGATGGCGTTTTGCTGTGATGGCCATCCTGGTTAGGTGTTCCTTCAGTTTCAGTGTCACCAGCAGAGCAGCCCCAGACCTTCACAGCTCCTCCCACATGATTCACAGTTACACTCGACACACCCGTGACCAAAGGACAGATGTCCACGGGCCAGACATCCGCTGCTCGTGTTTCTCGATCTCCCCTTCTCGTGTTCTTTGCTAGTGGATTCTTGGCAGTGATTCTACTGTTAAGGCCTGATTTTCGGCATCTTGTCTGAGCAGCTGATGCTGCGATTTCATGGTGAAATTATTTAATAGGAAAGCATTTCCATGAATGAACTTGCAATGAAGTTTACAGAATAATTAGGATGATATAATGAATTTGTTTTAGGAAAAAGTGCAAACAGTTAAACATATAGACTTAACTTCATGTCATATGTATTATGAAAAACAACTATTTCATCAAGTGCATCCGAACTTTTGACTGATAGTGCATCTATATACTTGCATTACAGATAAATGCATACATGTACATACATGCAGAGCCTCACCTAGCCATGCCCGCTCCTGCCTCTCGCCCGCCCACCTGTCGCATCACCTGCAGCATGCGGCAGACCTGGCGCAGGGTCATTCTGGGGCCGTGATACACCAGCCGTGCACGGGGGGGCCCCCGGGGACACTGGTGGGCCAGGAGCGACAGGTAGCCACCGCCGGGGCCCCCGAACAGCCGCAGGGGCCTCATGCTGTTCATGGCGTAGCAGGAGGCAAACTAGTATGTGGAGGAACAGAGCAGAGAAAGTATAAATCACTGAACATAATGCGTCACTGAGGAGTCCTATAAGAAACCCTGAACACTGTGTTCATGAGGAGTTCTGATATGAAACACTGAACACACTGTGTTCATGAGAAGTTATGATGGGATATGAAACACTGAACACATTTTCACGCCAGCTGCCATTCACAAATCCGAATCCAGAATGTGTGGAGCAGGAGATCTGCAGCACAATAAGATTCCTGATAAGCAGATTCCTTTACAGAGCTGGAAACTTAAACACTGCTGATTCACTGCCGCACGGCTGTCTGGCAGGCTGTGGTGTAAGCTGAGCCTGCGTTGCACTGTGCTTCTCCCTGCACGCTCCTCGCGGCAATCGCAGACCCTTTCTACACAGCAACTCAGCATCTTACATCGCACCAGCAGCTGTGGATTCCTGACCCATGCTTGCTGATGGAGATGCCACAAAGGGCTGCATCCCCTTGTGAGCAAATGAGAAAATGCCAAGGGGCAACGTGAATCAGCATCAGCATCGGAATCACTGTGCCACTAATTATTCAACACCCCCAATGAAGTACGAGGAGACGAATCAGCCGTCATACTTACAGGGACGACAGTTGCCATGGTGATGGTACGGACTCCTCTAGCAGCGTGCACGGTGATGGTGACGTGTGTGGTCTTGGACTGCGTGCCACAGAGGCGCCGTGTTTTTATAGTTCCATGGCTTCCCAGGACAGGGAGGCTGCTGTGAGCGACTAGCCAATAGGTGCAGGGGTCTGAGGGACCTGGCTACGCCCACCCTGTCACCGTCAGGTGAGCTCACTGCTATCCTGTTACCCACCACTACAGTGATGGACGTGGGCGTCTCGGATTTCCATGCTGGGCCATTCGGCATCATGGGAAACATTGGTTATTAACAGAGCCATGGAGGTAAATTTAGAAGCGGGAGCTGGGTAGAGACACAGACGCAAATTCAGTGGCAAAGTGGGATGGGCTTCCTGGATTGTGCCCCTTTCCATGCTTCTCTGTGTGAATACAATACGGCAGCAAGAGTGCATGTGAGGAATCTGCCAGAGCCTAACAACTGAGCCTGCATTAAATATGTCATTTTGGTGGCCGCATTCCCATTGGCCCACAGGGCTTCGCACTTTATTCAAGTCAAGTCATGTCAAGCCAGTTTATTTATAAAGCACATTTGCAACAACAAAGCTTGCCAAAAGCGCTGCACAGACAACAACAGATAAAAAAAATAAATAGGAACGTGTATAATAAAACTCAATAAAAACACTGTAAAATTGCAATACAATACAATTAAATAATAAAAATTAAATTATAGAACAATTAAAACAATCATGCTTAGACTGGCTCAACAGCTAATGGAAATAAATGTTTTAAGATGAGATTCAAAGATTTGAGTCATAGAGAGGGGCAAGTTAGGGTGGACTGAGTTACTCCCATATAGAGGGAGTGTCCAGCCCGCTGCACTTGTGTGATCCGTGCCCTACAGTAGCCACGCCCATGTCCTGTCAGTTCCGCCTTTTGTTTCTGCCCCTTGTTACCTTCCCACAGCTGCCTCGTGTTTGCTCCTTCGTTACCTCTGTGTTTAAGCGTCACAGTCCGGTATTCCTTGTCGAGTCAGTGTTGCTTGTCCTGCTTCCCGGTCCTGTGTTGTATCCGACTAAACATCCCCTACAAGGGGTTCCTTACATCGAGCTACATCACGGGTCGTTCCTCATCCCTCCCCGGCGTGACAGGGAGTTGTAGTAATCCAGCCATAAGGATAAAGGCATGAATGACAATCTCCAAATCCTTAGGCAGCAGGAAGGACTTTAATATTTCAATATTCCTTAAATGAAAGAAACTCTTAAAAGTTTAAAGATGAACCAAAAATGACACCAAGGTTTCCTATATGGGCCTAGTATTCCTCCTATTGATCTGGATGAACTACGTGGACCATAAAAGATAATCTCAGTTTTATCAGTATTTTGTGGTAAAAAGGTATTTGCCATCTTGAAATCCTCAAGATAGAAGTGCAGTCAGGGAGCAGGTTTTGGCAGCTTCCTGATCCAAATAAACCTCTGCATCATCAGCATAAAAAGGGTAATGATTTTGTGGTTTTGTAGAATATTTCCCAAGGCGAGCACATACAAAGGGAAAAGATGGGCACCTAAATTAGAGCCTTGGGGTACCCCGCAGGTAAGGGTTGCAGGAGAGGAGGAATAGGTGCCTATATTTACTCAAAACATTCTATGTGTAAGACAGGAGACAAAGCAATGTAATGCAGTGCCTTGGATGCCCACACAGTGCTTTAAGCAGTCCAAAAATGCCATGGCCTATTGTGTGGAAAGCTGCACTAAAGTTACACAGGCTTAAAGTCCATAAACGCCATTCTATCTGCAGCTTATAAACACAATGACTGAGAAATGCTACTGCTCCACTAAAAGCCAGCACCTCTGAGACATTCTTTCAGGTTCCCTGCTGAATGATTACACTCATTTTGGTCTCTCCTAATCTTCTCACTAAGCCATTTGCGATTTGTAATGGACTGCACTTTTTAGCTGTAGATTGCATGTCATGCTTTTTCATTAGATTACACTATAGTTTCTTAAAGCTGTACTCATGTATTACAACACGATGACATGTCTTCATTTCGTGGCATGTTTCTGGGTCTAGCAGGCCCAAACGCTTCAATCAAACAAGCAGGCTTCTTAATGGTCAGTGCAGCCCAGTGCCAGCTATGTTTACCCTGCTGGCAAGAAGCAAGTGTCAAGGAAGTTTCCTCCAGCGAGACACCAACGCCCTTTTATTACGCCCTTAGAAGGAGTAACACACCAAATCACACATAAAGCAGGGAGGTTGGGCGCTGGACAATAAAGGACACACGGCGGGTAATGTACACAACGGTTAAAAACACGCTTGGGTCGCACAGGGTTCACATATAACTAAGAACACATGAAACAATAATTAATATCCCAGGGTCGCCAACTCTCACGCACCTGGCCTGACACCCCCGCTTTCAGAAACTTGACATTTTTGCGAGAAATCTTACAGGAAATCTATATTATTCCATTATATGCGGAAAACTAGCGGCATCGAAAGCGCTGGGACATTTTGCAAACCCTACGGACTATTTACAAGGTAATGAAACGCATACATGTAAATGCGTGTGCATGTGTGCGGATGCCAGCCAGCTGACCAAAGCTGGCAACACTGACCAAATAGTTACAAGAACACACACAGGGGCTGTTTGCGATATTCCCACATGCTCGGCGCACTTAGCGTATCGCGCCGGCGATGCAATACTAATAGTACTACTCGTACTACTCGTACTATTCTTGCAAAAATCCATTGAAAATTTGCAATCTGTACTTGATGCCTGTTTCTTGCGAAAATAACTTAAATATCAGAAATTATACCAGATGCATCTGGTGAGTAATCTCTTTATAGTTTACTGTCAGTTTAGCATGGGGGCTCATTATGCATTCTCATCCATTTCCCCCCAAATCTTCAGCCATTTTATTTGGCGACACACCGTCCTGATCGTGCTGATCTCATACTTACTCGAATTTGCCGCGATAGGCGCGACGACAATGAGAGAGCGGCATGGATCTTATACTACCACCAGAGGGCGCAAGACCCCCTCAAATGCTCGTTGCTTGTCATCTTCTTCAGATCGCCGGTGCGGGTCTCGGTGGTTGCACGCTAAGCAAGTCAGATCAGGCCTTCTTCTTCCGAGTTACTTATTCTGAATTATGCCGACACGTTCCCAAACCTGCTGGGAAATATAGTCCCTCCAGTGAATCCTGGGTCTGCCCCAGGGCCTCCACCCAGTGGGATACGCCCTGAAAAGCTCCCTTGGGATCCGAAGTGACATCCTATAATAAGCTGTCCGGACCACCGTAGATGGGTTCTCTCGATTCGAAGGAGGAAAGGCCATATTTTGAGTTCACTCTGGATCTCCAGATCTCCTTATCTGATTGCGGGGAACATGAGGAACACAGACCGTACTGGTACAAAGTTGACTTTATAGATAGATTAACATTAATGCTTAAGTGGCGCTTTTGCCATAAACCACAACACACCTTCGGGTCTGGTGGTTCTGTTATACTGTATCTTTAAGTGGACGTACCTGCTTTAATGTTAATTATTTACTGTGCTAATTACATTTTTTTGCTGTTATTGGTTTTGGGATAAAGAGCAAGACTTAGAGACGAAAGAGCATGCATGGTTACTCTATTCGATTCTTTAAAAAATAATTGATCAAAATATACTTTCTCGATTACTGATAGGATGGATTACAGCATGAGGACCCACGTAAAAGGAGAGTGAAAGTCTCAGTTGTGTGGGAACACTACACATTAACAGTGAATAAAAATGTAGTCCTTGCAGAACTGGATTTGCCAACCGCTCAACTACAATGCAACATCGTAAAAGAAGACATCACTTTGACATTACTTATTTGTCTTAATTTACTTTCTATTATTTCTGTATCTCAATCGCGTCTAATCTGCATCGTCTAACCTAATACGGTACATAATAACCGGCGAATATAAATTAATAACCATTATCCTCCCACATCCCAAAGAACGTCACAAAACTGCAGTGCCTGTGTGAGTGTGTGCGTGCTGGTGCCCCCGGGTTGGTGCTTGTGTACCAGGGTAATATGGTGACGAATCACTCAACCATTAAACAAATAATGAACTAATTTAGTGTAACCATATTACCCTGGTACACTTGCCTCGCGCGTATTGCTAGATGTATACAGTAAGCCTATATAAGCGACCACTCGATTAATCGTCTATTGATCATATCACCATATTACTCGATTATTAATCTAATGGATAGTGACGACATGTTTGGATGGTGAGAAGGGACCCGAAACACAGAGTAGAGGCTCAATGGCTCAAAATGTTCGGACAACTAGATCCACAGACAGGACAGAACCCGCATATGTAGACCTGCTAGTACAAACTACACATTACCATCCAGGGGCGTCATGGCCACCCCTATGAATACGTGGCCAGCCCATTTGCGACTCCACATCAAAATAATAAAAACGAAATATGGATAATTCTGAAAATAATCCATAGGCCTATCCTAAGGGATACGGTGCTACGTGGCCAATCCCTAAATATAAGTGCTTCCTAATGGTCATCCCAATCAAAACCAGGTGTCACTGTCAATATCACTTTCCAAAGCAATTTCCCAGTGAATCCCTTGACCAGGATAAGGGCAAGTAACCTTATGTAGACTGTCATGGTTTGCCTGTAAATCTGAGAAAAACGTAGCCTTTACAACGTCTTTCTTTTACCATTGAAATGGCATGAACTAATTGTAAGTCACTGCTCCCACCCACGTTTTGATTAAATTAGGGAACAGCAAGTGCGCTGTACTGTGAGCACCTACGCTCATGAGATCAGTCTTTATGGAGGGGGTCCGGGGCGATCGTGTGAGGGGACAGCCTAGCCGGGCAGATAGGGGCAGTCGCTGGGAGGTGGCAGGACAACATAGGTTTGGGAGACAGCAGTCTAGGAGAAAGTGAGGCACATATTCACATGTAAAATTACGGCTTTGAGCCCCCCGCCCCGGAATTTGTGGGCTCCCCACCAGTCACGTAGCCAGGAAATAAAACGAGTGTGAACCCATCGAAATAAGCCGGAGCCCTCCCTAGTCCCCACCTAAACAAAAGGAGACACGGATTTCGCAAGAATCTATAATCATGCGATCAGTTCCTATTTACGTTTAACTCGTTGAACTTATTAAAAATGTTTATTACAAAAAAACCTTCAGTAACGTATATCACTGATGTCAATTGATTACATTGTACACAGTAGTAAAGGTCTTTTAATTGTATACAGTAATAGAACGTGTCCATATAAGGAGTGGTATTTGGTTTATTTCTTCATTCGGCCAGTCAGTGAAGGTTCTTCGATGTTTAATATTAAAATGCCATTTTCTAAATTCGCGGTCTTGGGTTGTGTATGTATTTTGGAAGGACAGTTAACAAATGACGTATTCGACCTTTCATATTGTCTTGTCGCCTATAAGTCCTGTATTTCCTGTCTTTCCTGTCCTGTTCTTGCCCGAGTACACCGCACTGATACCCACACCTGGCCGGGACAGCCTTCCCTGACACCGCGGGGCCCTACGCGGGGGTCCGGCCGCCGGAGCGGGAGATCCCCGGCGCTAAAGGCGTGCGACCCCCCTGCACGGGGAAGGAGAGAACTCGATCGGGCATGGGGGTGCCACGGGAGGGCATTAAAGACACCCAGCCATCCAGAATGACGCTTATCTTCTGGTTTACATATGAATTAATTGCCGTCCGACTCGCTGCGATAGGGGATTAATACGAGTGAAAGCGATTAAAATCGCCTCTCGGTTAATGTGTGGGGATTAGTCCCGACTCTTGTTTCCTCCACACAAAGCGCTTCACTCCAGGTACTTCATCAATATTTCACGGAGCATAAAAGTAGGAGTGCCCAGTTTCTGTTAAGTTGCGGGGAGGGAGCGACTGACAAGGGAGGAAATTAATGGGGGGGTTTATGCCTGATAAACGCCGCGAAGGAGCGTAATGGGAATTGAAATCAAAACCAAAAATGTCGACCTTCATTTTTAATGTTGGACCGTGTTAACCAGCGCCTTTCCACCCTATATCTGATTGTAAAATGTCACTTTTTTCTCGGCACCCCGAATTGTCTTCATTAAAACAATGGAAGCACAATTATATATGTTACGAAAGACGGGTGTTTCATTTACTTTACCTTGTGTACAATAAACACACAAAAACGAAAACAGCAAAACGCCCGTCCTCAGCGCTCCAGTCAAGAAAAAGTTCGCCGGAATAAGTCTGACATCTCAAGTAAATGCAAATAAACGCAATGAAATTGTACCCGATCATAATAAGCAGATACCCAAAGAGCCCGATTCGCCTGGCATAAGAGCAGGAAGTGTTTCATGCTTCCTGACTAAACGCCACCGACAGCATTAATACTATCTGCGGTGCCGCTTCTCGGTCTAATGCCCGTTTTCGGGCGATCGGGGGTCGCGCCGGGGGTGCCGTGCCGGGCGCTGCGGAGGATCGCACGGCGACAGGTACTTGTGTAATCCCGCATGCTCCCGGTGCCCCCTCGCACGGCGAGTCAGGTGCCCCATGCATAATTCATGAGCATGCTAATGAGCCCCCCCTGCCTGCTTCCTTCGCCTAGCCAAGCCGCGAACCGACCCAGAGGATTCAGACCACGGTCGGTCGGTGTGTCAGGGCGGATCCCCCGAGCGCTCTTCTCCTGTCAGTCTGGACACCCTAACGCCGAACCCATGTCTTCTTCGGTGTCCCCTCGCTTGTTCTCGCAGGAGGAAGTGGACCGGCATCACACCAAAGACTCCTGCTGGGTCCGCCTAGGCACCCGAGTCTACGATGTGACGGGATTCCTGCGAATGCACCCGGGCGGCGAGGCGCTCATCCTGCGCCGCTCGGGGAGCGACGTCAGCCGGGAGATGGAGGGACCCCCGCACCGGCACTCGGAGAACGCGCGGCGCTGGATGGAGCAGTACTACATCGGGGAGCTGGACACTGACAGCGTCCGGGACGCGCAGGTACTTAGAGGGCATTTAGAGACGGGAGCCCGAGTTTAACGCCAGCCTGGGGTCGCGAAGCGGCGAGCGCCGGGGCTCCGGGTCCCAAGAAAGTGCGCGTCCCGATCTGCGCAGTAACTTGCGCGTTTCTCGGCTGGCTTTAGAGGAAGGAACTGGCTTCGCCATTGCGCGCTTAGACGAAATGAAACATTGTAACATCAGATATCAACTGTTTAAAAGTTTACACCTTCCCCACAAACCGACCCGACAAGCTGGCGGAAATCAAGGATGAAACTCCTTTAATAAAACATCAGGGCGCAGCTGACCTGTCCCGTGTACAGGATGGACATCGTTATTATTATTATTATTATTATTATGCTACGGTAGATAGTGTGCATTTAGCTATGTAGCCTAACGTTTTGTAATCGAAATCCTGCGTCGTCGCTGAAGTATTTACTGGTGACAGAAGTCGGCAGGCAGGTGTGGGCGTGCACCCGGGGTAGGTGCGCTCGGGACGGGGAAAGGCGTCCGGAGAGCCCTTATTGTCCCGGGCATTGCTGCATAAAAGCCCCGGGACACACGCACATTGTAAAATCACTGGAAGGTTAAGCCACCCCCGGGGCCCCTGGAGTTAAACGCATCCGCGTTAGTTCCGACGTTCGGAGCCTAACAGAAGAGGCGGCGGCTTCTGTGCGGCTGCATAAGCGCAGTTCAGGCTGCCTGCTTCATGCTCTGCAGGAGCTGATCGGCCTCTTTGGCTCTACATGCACCGAAACCAAAGGGTAATCATTCAGCGCAAGTGACCGTTTTTCCAAAGCCACGTACAGCAGGAGGGCTCCGATGCTTCCTGGGATCTGAACCCAGGACCTCTGCCTTAGCGCAATGCTCTACTCCGTGAGCCACAGATTAATACAGCAGACTGCTGTTGCTCTGCTTATTCATTTAGTTTTGAATGTGGTTCAATATTTTAATGAATCACAGGTTGCATTATGCAGTTAGGGCCTACTATTGCACAAGTCCTCGTGTTCCCCTCAAACGTACAGTCACACCCATTACATCAATGGGTTACAACCTCATTCTTCACTGTACCTTATAAATGTGTATTCAATAAGAAGGGAACATGCATAGGTATGTGTCGATGGGTATATAAACCATCCAAACTATGCAGATAACCAGTCTTGCATACCAGGAAGAGCCAGAAGCTAGTTTCAGGTAAATATTATTAAGACAAGGGGAGGGGTAGAGCAGGAAGTTAGTCAGGTTCTGGTATGCCCCTGCAAGGGGAGGTATCTGCCGAGTCAGGAGGGGCTTGGAAAACTGACATAGGAGTGAAAGCGGCGGGCCGAGAGCAGGACCACGGCTGGGATGAGGATCTCACATGCTATTGCAGCCAAAGCCTCTTTCTAACGTCCTGATCAGGTTGATCGGCTATTCTGCAGTGGGCTGGAAGCAACTACACTTTCGTGGTCTAATTTTGGCTTTGGGAGGGTTGTTCTCCCGGGTGTCCCCTTGATAAAGCGGTTGGCCTTCAAAGGCAGGTTCTCGCCTCATCTCACCGCCCCCCACCCCCCCACTCTTCTGGTGTCACGTCACCATGCCGCTCCGAGGGTACCGGAACCCGTCGGGTGGTGTGGGTCCAGACGTGACTGCATAAGCTCCTCCCCCTGCTTGGGGATGTGTGCTGAGCACTCGTCCTGCCCCATTAGGGAGCCGTGGGAACCAGCCCTGCCCCCTCTTGTGGTGTCATGGCAACACTCAAACCTGCTTCTCAGATAGGCCTCCGCCTCAGAGATAAGCAGCCCATCGGTTATGTATCATGTTGCCATTTGCTTGCAGATGGACATCATTGTTTTATGGGGGGGCCCAGGATGCGGGCTGCCCCCTAACCATGTGTCTCTGCCACCCCTTCGCGTCCTGAGGCCTGGCTATGCCTCGACCCCCTGTCTGACCCTGTGCACACAGCAGCCTGCCTGAGAGGCAGGGAGAGACTTTTACATTTCACAAATAAACATGCTCCCTGTGACTGTGTCACTTTCAGTGTGTCTGTGCTGTTTTTATGTCCTTAAGCAATAGGTAGACCTTGTGAAAGCAGCTGTGGACATGCTGCCTCGGATAAGGCTGTGGCATCCGTGGCTCAGGTTGTTTAGCCGGTGGATGTGCTGTTTAGCTGGCAGATGTGCTGTTTAGCTGATGTTTAGCCGGCGGATGTGCCGTTTAGCTGGCAGATGTGCCGTTTAGCTGGCAGATGTGCTGTTTAGCCGATGTTTAGCCGGCGGAAGTGCTGTTTAGCCGTCGTTTAGCCGGCGGATGTGCCGTTTAGCTGGCAGATGTGCCGTTTAGCCGTCGTTTAGCCAGCGGATGTGCCGTTTAGCCGTCGTTTAGCCGGCGGATGTGCCGTTTAGCCGTCGTTTAGCCAGTGGATGTGCCATTTAGCCGTCGTTTAGCCAGCGGATGTGCCGTTTAGCCAATGTTTAGCCGGCTGTCTGCGGCCTTTTTCTGGATTACTTGTGAAATGTATGCCGGAGGCCGCTGCAGCACGCTGTATGGAGATTTAGAACATTCTTATCGTCATAATTTGTGTGCATGATTGTTTGTGAGGCGTGTTTCGGGTGAGATCAGCACGCGTGAGCCTTATCCCAACTCTGCCATGGCTGCGCAAACTGGTCCATCCTGTCCGCCCCGCCTGCCAGGCATCGGGAATGAAGCCCACAACACACAGTGGCCTGTGCGAATGTTTCCATGGGTGCTAAGTGCTGGTTGCAGTGGAGGTGGTGGGGGGGGGCTGGGGGTCTCCAGGATTAAACCTTACGGCGGAGGCCGGCTGCTCTGGTGCTTATGTCTCCAAACAGGTGCACGGTGAGGCTGGATGGACATGAAAGGACAGGGGGTTGGGAAGTGGTGCAGTGGTCAGGAGAAGCTGAATGGAGATGAGGCTCCATCAGGGTATGGTGAATGTGACAGATTTGAATTTATTAATTTAAATTTACAGATTTTTGGATGGTCTGCCTGCAGGGCATGCTGGGTAATGGGGAAATGGCGTCAGCATGAGTAGAATTTGTTCACTTTGCATTTAATTTGCCACTAGCTGTTCGCTGTCGGCCTGCAGTCGGCATGGGTTACGTGGTCCGCGCTCACGTTCTCAGCCGCGCCCTCCTTCGGGACTCTGCGGCCCGACGCGCGTCACCTTGTGGCACTCCCCGTGGCCGCACTGGAGGCGAGCCTGTTCTTCCTCGCGTCCGCACCTGCTGCCATTGGCACATGCGCATCGCTCTCTTAGTCCTGTGGGCGTGACCCTCTTCCTTCCAGATACAGGAAGCAGGAAGCAGGCGAGCTTCAGGTCCCAGAATGCCGGGGCTGTGCCACCCTACTCTTAATGTGCTTCTGGTGTATTCCGGAGCTCCCTTGTTGCCCCTTTATTGCTTATTCTGGCGGGGGGGGGGGGGGGGGGGGGTCACAGCTACACACCTACACCTGGATCTG